>VZSU01002042.1:19851-30660 GCA_013398715.1 Nesospiza acunhae | reverse complement strand
AATTTTGGGGAATTTTGGGGAATTTTGGGGATTTAGGGGATTTGGGGGAATTTGGGGAAAATTTGGGGAAAATTTGGGGATTTTTGGAGGGGTTTTGGGGTGATGTAGGGGGGAATATATTGAATTTTTGGGGGGATTTTTTGGGTCAATTTTGGGGTTTTTTTTTAATTTTGGGGATTTTTTTGGGGGGGGTTTAAAAAAAATTTTGGGATTTTTGGGAGGATTTTTGGGGATTTTTTTTAATTTTGGGGGGGATTTTTGGGGAATTTTGGGGGGATTTTTTGGGGGGTTTTGGGGATTATTTTGGGGAGATTTTTTGGGTTGTTTTTTGTTAATTTTTTGGGATTTTTGGGAGGATTTAGGGGAGATTTTTGGGGGGGGTTTGGGGATTTTTTGGGAAATTTTTCTTGAGATTTTTGGGGGAATTTTCTGGGCTTTATTTTCTGATTTTGGGGATTTTGGGGGGATTTTTTGGGTTTTTTTTTTTGCAAATTTTTGTGGGATTTTTTCCAAATTTTTGGAATTTTTTTGGGAAATTTTCGGAATTTCCTCCCCCGTTCACTTTTTCCTCTTTTTTTTTTTTTTTTCCCAAATTTTCCGGGAATTTTGGGGAATTTTGGGCAATTTCCAGCGGCTGCTGCTCCCCCAGGGCTTCCCCGAGAGCGTCAGCCCCGACTACGGCGCCTACCAGTGCTGGGACGGCCTGCAGGTACTGGTTATACTGGTTATACTGGTTTGTACTGGGAATGGACTGGGAATGGACTGGGTTATACTGGGAATGGACTGGGACGGCCTGCAGGTACTGGTTTGTACTGGTTTGGACTGGGAATGGACTGGGACGGGCTGCAGGTAGTGGTTATACTGGGTTATACTGGGTTATACTGGTTTGGACTGGTTTGGACTGGGAATGGACTGGGAATGGACTGGGACGGGCTGCGGGGACTGATTTGTACTGGTTTGGACTGGTTTGGACTGGGAATGGACTGGGAATGGACTGGGACGGGCTGCGGGGACTGATTTGTACTGGTTTGGACTGGTTTGGACTGGGAATGGACTGGGAATGGACTGGGACGGGCTGCGGGGACTGATTTGTACTGGTTTGGACTGGTTTGGACTGGGAATGGACTGGGAATGGACTGGGACGGGCTGCGGGTACTGATTTGTACTGGTTTGGACTGGTTTGGACTGGGAATGGACTGGGCTATACTGGGAATGGACTGGGACGGGCTGCAGGTACTGGTTATACTGGGTTATACTGGTTTGGACTGGTTTGTACTGGTAGTGGCCTGGGAATGGACTGGGACGGGCTGTTGGTACTGGTTTGGACTGGTTTGGACTGGTTTGGACTGGTTTGGACTGGTTTGGACTGGTTTGGACTGGTTTGGACTGGTTTGGACTGGTTTGGACTGGTTTGGACTGGTTTGGACTGGTTTGGACTGGTTTGGACTGGTTTGGACTGGTTTGGACTGGTTTGGACTGGTTTGGACTGGGAATGGACTGGGAATGGACTGGGACGGGCTGTTGGTACTGGTTTGGACTGGGAGGGACTGGGTTATACTGGGTTATACTGGTTTGTACTGGATTATACTGGTTTGGACTGGATTATACTTGGGTTATACTGGTTTGGACTGGGAATGGACTGGGACGGGCTGTTGGTACTGGTTTGTACTGGTTTGGACTGGTTTGGACTGGTTTGGACTGGGAATGGACTGGGACGGGCTGCAGGTAGTGGTTATACTGGTTTGGACTGGTTTGTACTGGGAATGGACTGGTTTGGACTGGTTTGGACTGGTTTGGACTGGATTATACTCGTTTGTACTGGGATATACTGGTTTGTACTGGGAATGGACTAGGACGAGCTGCAGGTACTGGTTATACTGGTTTGGACTGGTTTGGACTGGGAATGGACTGGTTTATACTGGGAATGGACTGGGACAGGCTGCAGGTACTGGTTTGGACTGGTTTATACTGGTCTGTACTGGTTTATACTGGTTTTATGGATTTTTACGGGATTTTTTTTGTTTATACTGTTCCGTACTGGTTTGTACTGGTCCATAGTGGTTTATACTGGTTTATACTGGTATATACTGGTTTATACTGGTCCATACTGGTCCATACTGGTTTCTGTGGATTTTGACGGATTTTTATGGGGTTTTTTTTGCTTATCCTGGTGCATACTGGTTTATACTGGTCCGTACTGGTCCATAGTGGTTTATACTGGTTTATACTGGTCCATACTGGTTTCTATGGATGTTTATGGGGTTTTATGGGGTTTTTTTGGTCCATACTGGTCCCTACTGGTCCATACTGGTTTATACTGGTTTCTATGGATCTTGACGGATTTTTACAGGGTTTTTTTTGTTTATACCGGTGCATACTGGTTTATACTGGTCCATACTGGTTTATACTGGTCTGTACTGGTTTATACTGGTTTCTATGGATTTTTATGGATTTTTATGGGGTTTTTTTTTGTTTATACCGGTCCATACTGGTCCGTACTGGTCCATACCAGTCCATACTGGTCCATACCGGTCCATACTGGTATATACTGGTTTATACTGGTCCATACTGGTTTCTATGGATTTTGACGGATTTTTACGGGGTTTTTTTTGTTTATACCTGTGCATACTGGTTTATACTGGTCCGTACTGGTCCCAGGCCCTCTGCTCCTCGCTCTGCTCCTCTCTCTCCGCCCGGGCCGTGCTCGAGGCCGTCGGGGTCGGCGACGGCTCCGCCTCGGTCACGGGGGCTGCGCTCACCTGGCTGATCCGAGGTGGGAACCCGAATATCCGAATTCCTCCCCCCGAAAAAGTTCCCAAATTTCTAAAAAATTCCTGGAATTCCCTAAAAAACAAAACAAAAAATCCCGGAATTCCGACCCCGAAATTCCAAAAAAAAAATAAAAAAATCCACCCCAAATGGCCAAAAATCCGTCCCAAAATTCCGTCCCAAAATCCCCCAGGTTCCCAGAATTCCTCTCAAAATTCCATCCCAAAATTCCCAAAATTCCATCCCAAAATTCCCAGAATTCCTCTCAAAATTCCACCCCAAACTCCCGAAAATTCCACCCCAAATCCCATCCCCAAAATTCCATCCTGAAATCCCGAAAATTCCCAAATTTCCCCCCCAAAATTCCTCCCCCAAAATTCCCCGAATTCCATCTCCGAATTCCCAAAATTCCTCCCCAAATTCCACCCCGGAATTCCCGGAATTTCCCCGTTCGTTCCCTCAGACGGGGTCGGGATCGTGACCAGGATCGGCTTCGTGTGGCTGCAGGGGTGAGACTGGGACGGACTGGGACGGACTGGGAGGGAACTGGAACAAACTGGGATAAACTGGGAGGGACTGGGAATGGACTGGGATGGACTGGGATAAACTGGGAATGGACTGGGATAAACTGGGAGGGACTGGGAGGGAACTGGGATAAACAGGGAATGGACTGGGAGGGACTGGGAATGGACTGGGATGAACTGGGATAAACTGGGATAAACTGGGAATGGACTGGGACAGACTGGGATAAACTGGGAGGGACTGGGATGGACTGGGAGGGACTGAGACAAACTGGGATGAACTGGGAGGGATTGGGAGGGAAGTGGGATAAACTGGGAATGGACTGGGAGGGATTGGGAGAGACTGGGAGGGAACTGGAACAAACTGGGATAAACTGGGAGGGACTGGGAATGGACTGGGATGGACTGGGATAAACTGGGAATGGACTGGGATAAACTGGGAGGGACTGGGAGGGAACTGGGATAAACTGGGAATGGACTGGGATAAACTGGGAGGGACTGGGATAAACTGGGATAAATTGGGATGAACTGGGAGGGATTGGGAGGGTCTGGGAGAGGCTGGGATAAACTGGGAGGGACTGGGAGGGATTGGGAGGGACTGGGAATGGACTGGGAATAGACTGGGATGAACTGGGAATGGACTGGGAGAAACTGGGAGGGACTGGGATAAACTGGGAATAGACTGGGATGAACTGGGATAAACTGGGAGGGACTGGGAATGGACTGGGAGGGACTGGGAGGGACTGGGATAAACTGGGAATGGACTGGGATAAACTGGGAATAGACTGAGACAGACTGGGATAAACTGGGAATGGGCTGGGAGGGATTGGGAGGGACTGGGAATGGACTGGGATAAACTGGGATGAACTGGGAATGGACTGGGAGGGATTGGGATAAACTGGGAGGGAACTGGGAGCTGCTGTGGGACATTACTGGGAGAACTGGGAGGCCTTTGCTGGTTTATACTGGTCCATACTGGTTATACTGGTCCATACTGGTCCGTACTGGTTTATACTGGTCCTTACTGGTTTCCCTCCCCCAGGAGCCACCTGGACTGCGAGGCCAAGCAATGGCGGTGAGGCCCCGCCCCTTTTCCCATATATGGCCACGCCCACCCAAGCCCCACCCCCCCTTTACCATATATGGCACTGCGCCTAAGCCACGCCCCCTTTCCATATATGCTAATAGGTTACCAGCCTTAAGCCCCGCCCCTTCCTTCCCATATGTGGCAGTAGAGCTTAAGCTCCACCCCCTTTACCATATAGGACACTGCTCCTAAGCCACGCCCCTTTTCAATATATGGTAATTGGCTTACAAACTTAAGCCCCGCCCCTTCCTTGCCATGTATGGCAGCAGAGCTTAAGCTCCGCCTCCTATTTCCATATATGGAAGCGGCTCTTAAGCCCCGCCCACTTCACTGTATTTTATGTGGGTCCAAAGCCACGCCCATTTTCCATATATGGTAATAAGATGCCGTCTTTAAGCCCCACCCACTCGTGCCATATATGGCATCGGAGCTTAAGCTCCACCCCCTTTCAGAGCTTAAGCCCCGCCCACTTCACAGGATTTTGTATGGGGCCTAAGCCACGCCCCTTTTCCGTATATGGTAAACGGCTGCCATGCTTAAGCCCCGCCCCTTCTTGGCTATATATGGTAGCAGCGCTTAAGCTCCACCCCCTTAGCCATATGTTGACAGGCCACGCCCCCACCGTTGCCATGTATGGCATCAAGCCACGCCCCTCACCTCAATCCCCGCCCCTTTTTCCATATTTGGCCACTCCCACCTAAGCCCCGCCCCTGCCTTACCCCACATATGGCAGCCAGTCCCCAAGCTCCGCCCACCCATGACCATATATGGGCAGGCCACGCCCACAGACTCCAAATAAGGGCAAGCCCCGCCCACAGGTTCGTGGCGGATCTTCTCAATGACGTCGCCCTGGTGCTGGAAATCCTCGCTCCCCATTGGCTGAGCCTTGGCCCCGCCCTCCTGGTCATGGCGGCCGCGGCCAGGGTGGGACTGGGAGGGAACTGGGAGGGAACTGGGATGAACTGGGAATGGATTGGGAGGGACTGGGATGGACTGGGAGGGAGTGGGAGGGACTGGGAGTGAACTGGGATGAACTGGGAGGAACTGGGAGGGAACTGGGATGAACTGGGAATGGATTGGGTGGGACTGGGAATGGATTGAGAGGGACTGGGATGAACTGGGAAGGACTGGGAGGGACTGGGAGGGACTGGGAGTGAATTGGGTGGGACTGGGTTATACTGGGATAAACTGGGAATGGACTGGGATGATACTGGGTTATACTGGGAGGGACTGGGAGGGATTAGGAGGAACTGGGATGGACTGGGAGGGAACTGGGATGAACTGGGAGGGACTGGGAGGGATTAGGAGGAACTGGGAGGGACTGGGATGAACTGGGAGGAACTGGGACGGAACTGGGATTAACTGGGAATGGATTGGGTGGGACTGGGTTATACTGGGATAAACTGGGAATGGACTGGGATGATACTGGGTTATACTGGGAGGGACTGGGAAGGATTAGGAGGAACTGGGAGGGACTGGGATGGACTGGGAGGGACTGGAAGTCAGTGTAAGACCTAACCCTGTGTATACTGGTTTATACTGGTTTACACTGGTTTATAGTGGTTTACACCAGTTTATACTGGTTTATACTGGTTTACACCAGTTTATTCTATTTATACCAGTTTAAAACATTTCATATACTGGTTTATACTGGTTTATACTGGTTTATACTGGTTTATAGCAGCTTTTTTCTAATTAAATTGGTTTAAACTGGTTTATACTGGTCTATACTGGTTTATACTGGTTTATATCAGTTTTTTTCCATTTAAACTGGTTTAAACTGGTTTATACTGGTCCATACTGGTCTATACTGGTTTATACCAGTTTTTTTTTCATTTAAACTGGTTTATACTGGTCCATACTGGTTCATACTGGTCCATACTGGTTCATACTGGTCTGTACTGGTCGCAGTGCGTGGTGGGCGTGGCCGGCAGCGCCACCAGGGCGGCCCTGGCCGTGCACCAGGCCCGGAGGGACAACGTGGCCGACGTGGCAGCCAAGGACAGCAGCCAGGTGGGACTGGGAGCACTGGTTTATACTGGGAGGGCGCTGGGAGGGGGCTGGGAGGAAATCGAGAAAGTCCATACTGGTTTATACTGGTTTATACTGGTTTAGAGTGGTAAGTGAGCTAGCAATCCAAGATGGCGGCCAAATAATGTGATCCAAGATGGCCACCAAGGACAGCAGCCATGTGGGACTGGGAGCACTGGTTTATACTGGGAGGGAACGGGGAGGAGATCGGGACGGTCTGTACTGGTTTATACTGGTTTATACTGGTTTAGAGTGGTAAGTGAGCTAGCAATCCAAGATGGCGGCCAAATCATGTAATCCAAGATGGCCGCCAAGTGAATTATCCAAGATGGCCACCAAGGACAGCAGCCAGGTGGGACTGGGAGCACTGGTTTGTACTGGGAGGGTCCATACTGGTTTATACCGGTCCGTACTGGTCCACACTGGTCTGTACTGGTTTATACTGGTCTATACTGGTTTATGCTGGTCCATACTGTTTTATACTGGTGCATACTGGTCTATACTGGTTTATACTGGTTTATACTGGTCCAAACTGGTCCATACTGGTTTGTACTGGTCCATACTGGTTTATACTGGTTTATACTGGTCCATACTGGTCCAAACTGGTTTATACTGGTCCAAACTGGTCCATACTGGTTTGTACTGGGCAGGAGACGCTGGTGAACGGGGCGGGGCTGTTGCTGTCACTGTTGCTCCTCCCACTATTGGACGGTCGGCCATGGTAAGGGGCGTGGCTTTAAAAGGGGTGGGGCTTAAGGGGGCGGAGCTACACACAGTGTGTTGCCGAAGGGGGCGGGGCCTAAGGGAGAAAGGGGCATTAAGGGGGCGGGGCCAAATTAAAGGTGGTAATTCAATAAAGGAAAGGGGCGTGGCTTAAAGGGGAGGAGCTTCGAGTGGTGGGTGTGGCCTGGGGATAGGGGCGTGGCTTAAAGGGGAGGAGCTACAAGGGTGGGGGTTTTAATTGGGCGGCGTCTCTTTAGTGGGTGTGGCTTGAGGAAAGGGGGCGTGGCTTAAGTTTGAAAAGGGGTGGGGCTTCATATTGGAAAGTGGGAGGGGCTTAAAGGGGAATGGGAGGGGCTTAAAGGGGAGGGGCTTGGGACTGGGAGGTGCTTAAAGGGGAGGGGCTTAAATTGGTTAATTAGGAATGGGGAGGGGCTTGGGAAAAGGGGCGGGGCCAATAGATGTAAACGTGGTTTGGGTTGGGTGGGTGTGGCTTGTTTGAAAGTGGGCGTGGCCTAACAGGCAGTGGGCGTGTCTGTTCTCATCTGGCCACGCCCCTCACCTGTCCAGGCTCACCTGGGCGTGGTCCAGCTGAGGTGGGCGTGGCCAAGGTGAGGTGGGCGTGGCCCAAGTGTGAGTTGAGTTTCCCCTGTTAGGCAAGGCGGGCGTGGCTTATTTGTAAGTGGGCGTGGCCTAGCAGTAAGTGGGCGTGTCCATCATCACCTGGGCGTGGTCCAGGTGAGGTGGGCGTGGCCTCAGGCCCCGCCCAGGTGAGGTTTGGGTTTAGCCAGCTTAGGTGGGTGTGGCTTATTTGCAAGTGGGCGGGGTTTGTTTGCAAATGGGCGTGGCCTAACCGTAAGTGGGCGTGTCCACCCTCACCTGGCCACGCCCCCTCTCACCTGTCCAGCCTCACCTGGGCCACCCTGCTTCTCCTCATGGCCGCTCACCTGGCCTTCAACCTGGCCGCCATTGGCTCCCTCACTTTGACCTCCCTGAACAGGCCCCGCCTCCGGCTCGCCATTGGCTGGGCCCTGCGAGGGGGCGGGGCTAAAGGGGAAAGGGGCGTGGCTCGGCGCGGAGTGGGCGGGGTCGAGCTGGAGGTGCCGACGCCCGAGCAGGTGAACCCCAGGGAGCCGCTGCTGCCAGGTGGGGTACACACCTGAGGGGGATTTGGGGACACCTGGGGGAGATTTGGGGACACCTGGGAGGGGTTTGGGGACACCTGGGCACAGCTGGGGAGGTTTTTGGGGTCACCTGGGGGAGGCTTTGGGGACACCTGGGGAGGTTTTTGGGGACACCTGGGCACACCTGGGGAGTATTTGGGGACACCTTGGGGAGATTTTGGAGAATTTGGGGACACCTGGGGGGGATTTGGGGTCACCTGGGGGAGATTTGGGGACACCTGGGGGGGATTTGGGGTCACCTGGAGGAGATTTTGGGGAATTTGGGGTCACCTGGGAGGGGTTTGGGGACACCTGAGGGGGTTTGGGGACACCTGGGGGGGATTTTGGAGAATTTGGGGTCACCTGGGCACACCTGGGTCATGCCTTGAGGGATTTGGGGTCACCTGGGGGGGATTTGGGGTCACCTGGGGACACCTGGACACACCTGAGGGGGATCTGGGGACACCTCGGGGGGATTTGGGGACACCTGAGGGAGATTTGAGGTCACCTGAGGGAGATTTGAGGACACCTGGGCACAGCTGGGGGGGATTTGGGGACCCCTGGGGGGGATCTGGGGTCACCTGAGGGAGTTTGGGGTCACCTGGGCACAGCTGGGTCACACCTTGAGGGATTTGGGGTCACTCGGGGGGGATTTGGGGTCACCTGGCCACACCTGGGACAGGATTTGGGGACACCTGGGAAGGGTTTGGGGACACCTGGACACACCTGAGGGGGATTTGGGGACACCTCGGGAGGTTTTGGGATCACCTGAGGGGGTTTAGGGACGCCTGGGGGAGATTTGGGGTCACGTGGGGGGGAGTTTGGGGACACCTGGGCACACCTGGGGGGGCTTGGGGACACCTGGGGGGGATTTGGGGTCACCTGGGGAAGATTTTGGGGAATTTGGGGTCACCTGGGAGGGGTTTGGCGACACCTGGGGACACCTGGGGGAGATTTGGGGACACCTGGGGAGGTTTTTGGGGACACCTGGACACACCTGGGGGGGCTTGGGGACACCTGGGGGGGATTTGAGGTCACCTGGACACACCTGGGGGGGCTTGGGGACACCTGGGGACACCTGGGGGGAATCTGGGGACACCTGGGGGGGATTTGGGGTCACCTGAGGGAGATTTTGGGGAATTTGGGGTCACCTGGGCACACCTGGGTCACGCCTTGAGGGATTTGGGGTCACCTGGGGGGGATTTGGGGTCACTTGGGGGGGAGTTTAGGGACATCTGGGGACACCTGGACACACCTGAGGGGGATTTGGGGACACCTTGGGAGGATTTGGGGACACCTGGGGGAGATTTTGGGGAATTTGGGGTCACCTGGGAGGGGTTTGGGGTCACCTGGGAGGGGTTTGGGGACACCTGAGGGCACCTGGGGAGTTTTTTGGGGACACCTCGGGGGGATTTGGGGAACTTGGGGTCACCTGGGCACATCTGGGACAGGATTTGGGGACACCTGGGAAGGGTTTGGGGTCACCTGGGGACACCTGGACACACCTGAGGGGGATTTGGGGACACCTGGGGGAGATTTGGGGACACCTGGGAGGGGTTTGGGGACACCTGGGCACAGCTGGGGAGGTTTTTGGGGTCACCTGGGGGAGGCTTTGGGGACACCTGGGGAGGTTTTTGGGGACACCTGGGCACACCTGGGGAGTATTTGGGGACACCTTGGGGAGATTTTGGAGAATTTGGGGACACCTGGGGGGGATTTGGGGTCACCTGGGGGAGATTTGGGGACACCTGGGGGGGATTTGGGGTCACCTGGAGGAGATTTTGGGGAATTTGGGGTCACCTGGGAGGGGTTTGGGGACACCTGAGGGGGTTTGGGCACACCTGGGGACACCTGGGTCACACCTTGAGGGATTTGGGGTCACTTGGGAGGATTTGGGGTCACCTGGGGAAGATTTTGGGGAATTTGGGGACACCTGGGGGGGGGGAGTTGGGGTCACCTGGACACACCTGGGAGGGGTTTGGGGACACCTGGGCACACCTGGGGAGTTTTTTGGGGACACCTCGGGGGGATTTGGGGAACTTGGGGTCACCTGGGCACATCTGGGACAGGATTTGGGGACACCTGGGAAGGGTTTGGGGTCACCTGGGGACACCTGGACACACCTGAGGGGGATTTGGGGACACCTGGGGGAGATTTGGGGACACCTGGGAGGGGTTTGGGGACACCTGGGCACAGCTGGGGAGGTTTTTGGGGTCACCTGGGGGAGGCTTTGGGGACACCTGGGGAGGTTTTTGGGGACACCTGGGCACACCTGGGGAGTATTTGGGGACACCTTGGGGAGATTTTGGAGAATTTGGGGACACCTGGGGGGGATTTGGGGTCACCTGGGGGAGATTTGGGGACACCTGGGGGGGATTTGGGGTCACCTGGGGACACCTGGACACACCTGAGGGGGATTTGGGGACACCTTGGGAGGATTTGGGGACACCTGGGGGAGATTTTGGGGAATTTGGGGTCACCTGGGAGGGGTTTGGGGTCACCTGGGAGGGGTTTGGGG
>VZSU01002041.1:213979-230971 GCA_013398715.1 Nesospiza acunhae | reverse complement strand
TTCTCCACATGGAGCAAAACCTTCTCCATGGAGCAAAACCTTCTCCACATTGAGCAAAACCTTCTCCATGGAGAAAAACCTTCTCCACACTAAGCAAAACCTTCTCCATGGAGCAAAACCTTCTCCACATTGAGCAAAACCTTCTCCATGGAGCAAAACCTTCTCCGTGGAGCAAAACGTTCTCCACATGGAGCAAAACCTTCTCCATGGAGCAAAACCTTCTCCGTGGAGCAAAACGTTCTCCACATGGAGCAAAACCTTCTCCATGGAGCAAAACCTTCTCCACACAGTGTAGAACCTTCTCCCACAATGCAAAACCTTCTCCACGCTAAGCAAAACCTTCTCCACACTGAGCAAAACCTTTTCTCCTCATGCAGAACCTTCTCCACCCTGAGCAAAACTTTCTCCACACTGAGCAAAACCTTCTCCACACACAGCAAAACCTTCTCCCACAGAGAAAAACCTGTTCTCCTCATGCAGAACCTTCTCCTACAGCGCAAAACCTTCTTTTCTCTGGCAAAACCTTCTCCCACAGTGCAAAACCTTCTTTCCTCATGCAAAATTTCTACCACAGTGCAAAACCTTCTCCACAGTGAGCAAAACCTTCTCCACAGAGCAAGTCTTTCTCCACATACGGAGCAAACCCATCTCCACGGAGCAAAACCTTCTCCCACAGAGCAGAACCTCCTCTCCTCATTTTGCAGAACCTTCTCTCCCAGTGCAGCCACCCAGGCAGCATCATCTAAATGTGTCCATTCTCCATGCATGAGGTGTAATCTGAGAAACTGCAGCATTTTAGGGCAGGTTTTGATTTGATGGGCCTGGCCAGGTTCAGACAGGAAAATGAACAAGCAGTGCTGAGCTCTGGCATGCTGGAGCAGCATCATTTCAAGCAGAACACAACACTGCAACATTCATACCAGGAGACACCAATTCTGTATTAAAAAGAGCTGGATTTTTAAATTGCCCTGTTGTTTCATAACCAAGAACCCTGCAGGGTGCAGCCAAGCTGTAGAAAGCAGCACAAGGACATTTCTGGGACTGCATCAACTGAAGCCACGAAGCTCAGCAGCCACAGCCACTGGGGCCAGTGGCCAGCTGGACTGGGATGAGGACTGGTCTGATCACAGCCTGGAGTAACCAAAATCACAGAGGCCACAGGACCATGGCATGATCATTCCCATCAACAGCTTTGCACCCCTCCCACAAGGAGCTGGCGGTTTCCTTTGTAGGACAGCTGAGTCTGTTGCACCTCTGTTTCATTTCCTTCTGGGTGAATATGCCTTGTTTTGTGGCTGGGCAAAGTAAATAAATTCATCATTCGATCAAACTTGCCTGGATTTTTATTTTCCCTTTCTCCAGTGAGGCCTGGGGACACTGGGAGGTGTTCAGGTAGTGGGGCTCAGACCCCAGGCAGGATGATGTCCATGGGGTCAGTGCCAAAGCAAAAACAGAGCCGGGAGAGCCTCAGCCAGGTGAGGATTTATCAGCCGTCCAAGGCTAATGCAGGTATTTTCCACTGGACAAATCTCTCCATCTGTCCCCAAACATTCCAGCCCACAAGTCCTGGTCCTGGTATAAACCCAGAATTTCTGGCTGCTTGCTGGAGACAGCACATCCCAGAGTGACCAAATGCAGAGCAAGCAAGGATATTGCCCTTGGATCTCTCCTTTTCAGACAAAAAAACCCAAGTTCACAGTGATGTAACAAGACAGTGGCCTTTATTTGCCATTGAGCTTCATAAAAATGTGAGGAAAGATGCCTGCATTGCAATTAAGTCCTGGGAGCAGAAATAAAAGTGTACCTGGCTAGACTGCAGAGAGATTAACTCATTACTTCATCCACGTCTCAGGCTCCTGCCTGTTTTCCTCTGCAACAGAACCATCAGACAAGGGCTTGAAAATGCAAATAGTCCTTCCAAAAGAGCCAGGCCAGCACAGTTCCCCCGTGGCTGCACTGGGAGCTTCAAGCAGCCACATTTCCAGGGATACTGATGGGCAAACACCCCCAAATCCAAACGGGCAGAGCTCCCCAAACAGGGCTGTGAGGAGGGAGCTCACCCCAGGCTTTTCCAGACTTTTCCGTGGATTGCCCAGGTCGGATTTTCTGCTGAGAGACGTCCCCAGCCTGAGCTGCCCTGCTCATCTCAGGAATGCACAGCTGGGAAAGTGAGGGGGGATTCCTCCGGCAGGACCTGGCTCCAGAACTGGGGATTGTGCCCAGGCCATGGAGGCCAGGCTGGGATCACACCTTGGGGTCACACCTTGGGGTCATATCTTGGGATCACATTTGGGAGCCACATTTTGGGATCACATTTTGGGGTCGCATTTTGGGGTCACGTTTTGGGATCACATTTCAGAGTCACATTTTTGAGTCACATTTTGGGGTCATATTTTGGCATCACAGTTTGGAGTCACATCTTGGGTTCACATTTTGGGATCACATTTTGGGGTCACATTTTGGGATCACATTTCAGAGTCACATTTTTGAATCACATTTTGGGATCACATTCTGGGGTCACATTTTGAGGTCACATTTTGGGGCCACATTTTGGGATCACTATAGTGGATATTTTTTCCCCTGATGAAGGAGAGGAATGATGAGGAGGACTCCATTTTATCAGAAGGCAAATTAATTACTTTATTATACTATATTATTCTATACTATATTACATTATATTTCATGGCATCTAAACTGAATCTGCCAAGCACTTTATTGTATTTTTTGTACTGAATTTTGTGACTGTCCCAACACACATACACACATAGATTTAATTGGTTAGTGAATCAAAACACTCACACTAGAATTTAATTATGAATTTTTTTTTTTTTTAGGTAAACAATCTTCTGCAATGTATTTTACTTGCAAACAAACACAGGTATACAGTAAATGAGATAAGAATTGTTTTTCTTTTGTCTGATGTTCAGGGAATATGAAGCCCAGAAATATTCTTGGGAAGAATTGTGCCTTGCTTTTCTCTGTGAAGAGAAATGTGGCTACAGATCACATTTTGGGATCACATTTTGGGGTCATATTTAGGGGTCACATTGTGGAGTCACATTTTAGAGGCACGTTTTGGGATCATATTTTGGGATCACACTTCAGGGTCACATTTTGGGATCACATTTTGGAATCCCATTTTGGAGTCACATTTTGGGTTCACATTTTGGAATCACATTTTGGGATCATATTTTGGGGTCACATTTGGACTCAGGCTGCACAGGATGAGAGGGATGGGCAGGTGGGAGGTGCAGACACCCAGTTGCCTTTGGGAAAAAAAAAAGACATCAAAACCCATCTGGTGTTTGAACAGTGAAGTAAAAACAACCTAAAGCCTCGATCTAGAAAAATTTTAGGGCATAAAAAACAGAAGGAGCAGTTACATCAGCCTCCTGTCCCCCAGAGGCAGCTGAGCAACTTTCCACAGTGGGAAATGCTCCCAAACCCTCATTCAGAGCCCTGTGAACATCTCTGTCCCTCTCACGGTCAGATTTGGTGATTCTGGGCTTAAAAAAGGCTCAAAAATCTGTGTGCTGCCATTGCTCCTTGCGTGGTGAGGCTGAAGCAGGCAGAGCTCATGCCTTGAGGTGCCGGCTGAGAAAATTCCATGTGCTTCTTGCTGGCATCACACAGGCAAATGGGTTTAATCCCCAGTGAAACATATCTAAATCCTTAAAGTTAAGCATTTTCTCGGTGGCTTTTTACTCAGTATTTTTATTTTCGATTTAATAACTAATTACTTGAAGTCTGCAATGTGGACGTTTTGTCTAATTACAAAATATTACTTCAACTTATGAAAAAGAAGGAAGAAGAAGGCGAAGAAGAAGGAAGAAGAATGTAAAGAAGAAGGATGAGTTTTCATTTTAAAACTTTTATTTTGTTTTTTATATATTATTATTTTTTAAAACTTTAAATTCTAAGTTTTCTACTTTGTGATATTATACACTTCTAATTAACTGCACACTTGTAATTTTAGTGTTATTAATCAATTTTGCAAGTTTTTTTACAGTTTTAGGTTAAATGTAGTGTTATTTTGGGAGTTAGAGTCTTTCAGCACAGAAAGTTTAAAATTCTCGGCATTTGGAGCTCTAACATTTTGTCAGAATTTTGGGGAGTGAGGCACAAAGGTGGCCCAGCCTGGGGCAAAACACATTTCACAATGCTCTGACAAATTTGGGCAGTGACAAGGTCCTTGCAGGGAAAACTCCCTGGAAGCTGGGACAGCCATGAGCACAGCTCTGGGAGCCACAGAGGCTCAGCCTCAGCCAGGCCTGCCAGGGCTCCCTCCCTTCCCCATCCTGCTGGGAAGAGCTTGGCTCCAGCCCCGTGGGCTGACCACAAACCCCGTCTGCAGGGAGAGGTTTGTTCACAGAATCACAGAATTCACTGAATCACAGAACTCAGGGAATTCACAGAATTCACAGAATCACAGAACTCAGAGAATTCACAGAATCACAGATTCACAGAATTCACAGAATTCACAGAATCACAGATTCACAGAATTCACAGATTCACTGAATTCAGAGAATCACGGAATTCACAGAATTCACAGAATGCACAGAATGAACAGAATTCACTGAATTCACAGAATTACAGAATGCACAGAATTCCCAGAATCCACTGAATCACAGCATTCATGGAATCACAGAATTCACAGAATTCACAGAATCACAGAATCCACTGAATCACAGAATTCACAGAATTCACAGAATCCACAGAATCCCAGAATTTACAGAATCACAGAATTCACAGAATCCCCAGGTTGTCAGAGACCTCCAAGACCATGGAGTCCAGCCCAGCCCCAACCCCTCACCCAAACCCTGGCCCCCAGTGCCACATCCAGGCTTTGTTAAACACACCCAGGGATGGGGACTGCACCACCTCCCCGGGCAGAACATTCCAGAACTTTCTCACCCTTGCTGTAAAACACTTTTCCCTGCTATCCAACCTGTATTTCCCTTGGTGCAGCTCGAGGCTGTGAGCTCTGGTTGTGTCAGTGCTGCTGGAGACAGAGCCCAGCCCCAGCTGAGCACAGGCACCTTTCAGGAGCTGTGCAGAGTGATGGGGGCAGCCCTGAGTCTCCTTTTCTCCAGGCTGAGCACCCCCAGCTCCCTCAGGGGTTCCTCACAAGGTTTTTGTGTTCCCAGCCCCTCTCCAGCCTCACTGCCTCCTCTGTTCAAACCCTCATTCACACTGCAGCCACAGCACACAGATCAGGCTTTTTGTGCTTTTTGTCAAACAAATCCCATTCCAAGTGGCTGGCAGCGCAGGGAAATGTGCCATGGTGCTGCTTTGAAGGGTTTACAGCTCACTGCAGCACTTCAGAGCTGCTGTTGTTTCCATGGCTGAGGCCAAGAGAGGCTGTGAACAGGAAGGAATTAGGCACTCATGCAAAGACCATTAAAGTCAAGGGGAATCTTTCCATTGACTCGAGAGGGTTTGGCTGCCAGCCCTGGATATCAGGGTCTGTTGTGGGGGATTTGCAGCAGGAAATGGGAGCAGGGCTTTCCAGGTTTTCTCAGCATTTCTTATGGAGTTTAGCACACAAGGACTCTGTGCCCATTTTCCTGCATGTAAATTCAGAAGTGAGTGCTCCTCCAAGGTGCAAGGCCCTCAGTGTCCATCCTGGGCACCTCCTCTGCCATTCCTGGGATGGCACACCTAACACCAGATGGATGGGAGGAGCACATTCCTATGGGAATTAAGATTTCTTCATGGGTCCTGACACATCAGCCCCTGATGCACAACCCCCATTTGGTGTGTCAGTACAAGAGGCAAAAATACCATGAACCCAAAGCTTCAGCAGGTCTGAAAATCTTGTTAATCCCAAACTCAAATTCCCACTGGGGATGAAGCCCCCACTGGCATCCAGATTCACTGATTCCAGCCCTGCCTTTTCTCTTACAGCCAAAGCTCTGCACAGGTGGGGTCTGACTTGGGATGGAGGCCAGGAACCTGCACCAAAAGGTCTGAGCTGCCTCCACTGCTACAGGCATGATGTCTCAGGTTGACTTTAAGTTTTGGCTTTTCCATTTTTCACATTCGGTGCTGCTTTACTGTGCAATTCTGAGCTTCACATGAGGGGATGGTGAGCTCTGTGCACAGAGCAGGGAGTCAAAACAATTCCTGCTCCAGCTGGGCACCAAGGACAAATGATCCAAATCTCAGCCCAGGAGCACAAACACCGTGGGCTGCAGAGAGAAAAACAAGCAGGGTGGGACTGGATGGGCTAAAGCTGGAATGGGACAATGAACTGCAAAATGCAAATGGAGCAGAACTGATCCCAGGGAGAGACCCCGTGCCCGCTCGTGCATTTTGGGGCCATTTTGGTTCATCTTGGGCTCATTTTGGGACCATTTTGGGTTCATTTTATGACCAGTTTGGTTCATTTTGGGTTCAGTTTGGGACCATTTTGGTTCATCTTGGGTGCAGCCCTGGCTGGGCTCTTGTGCTGCCCAAGGTGGATCCATGGAGGAGATGCTTTGAATAAATCCCTGCTTCATTCTGTAACTCTGCCCAGCCTCCTGTTCTAGGGAAACCTTCACAAGGAATCAGGCAGAGAAACAGAGATCTGACCTGCACCTCTGGAAAATGATGCTTTCCACCCAAAACTGCCAGCACAGGAACCACAGCACACTCCGGGAAACTTCAGACTCTTTCAAAATACATGTGAGACCCTCATTGACTGCTCAGAGGAGCAGCGGTGCTTCTGTGGGCTGGCAGCAGAACCGGTCAGGTGAGCTCAGTGCTGTGCCAGCTGCAGGTGTCTGCAAGCCATGGGAGGAGGAAATTTGCACTTGGGAGGTGCTGGGTCATTTTCTGCCTCAGCCACTCTCATTCCAGTGCTGGTAGAAGCAGGGAGGACATTCCTCCACCCCTCGTGCCATGGGAAAGGTCAGAGCACAGCTCCAGGAAGAGGGAAACAAGGAGGGTTTGAAGCTGGCCAGCTCTGCTTTCCCATGGGCTGTGGGTGCACAGGAGAAACCATCCAGGGCTGGAATTGTGCTTCCCACTCCTCCTGGCCTGGGAGTGTGCCTGGAGCAGAGCAAGGCTGCAGGAGGAGCAATTCCAGCCACAGCCTTGGGAAAACCTCTGCTCCTGGCAGCTGCTCCTTCCTCAGGCTGGATTTAAGAAAACAATGGGTGAGCAAGCCCTGCTTGCAGCCTTCAGGGGGAAATGGAGCGACAAGGGGCTGCAAGAAACTCCATCCCAGAAAGGGGAGAAGGGAGGCTGGAGGAAGAAATTCATCCTGAACCCAAACCAAGTTGGTGACCCAAGCCAACTCTGCAGAGCTGAGCTCTGCCAGCAGACTCCTGGAGCCAGAGAGGACAGGAACATCCAAAAACTGATTTTGGTGGCTGAAAACTGATTTTGGTGCTGTCAGTGCCACATCCAATGGGCTGTGGACAGGGAGTGTCACCTCTCTGAGCTGACACCCAGGAGTCAGCAGCAGCCTGGAGGGAGAGGCCAAGAGGGGCCTTTTGCTTCCAGAGGGATGTGGGTTTGGGAAATGAGCTTTTCTCCCTCCTGGAGCCAGAGAGGACAGGAACATCCAAAAATTGATTTTGGTGGCTGAAAACTGATTTTGAGAAAAGCCAGAGCTCCTGGAGCCAGAGAGAACAGGAGCATCCAAAAAAACTGGATTTGGTGGCTGAAAATTGGTTTTGGTGCTGTCAGTGCCACATCAAATGGGCTTTGGACAGGGAGTGTCACCTTTCTGAGATGACTCAAGAGCAACGTGCTGACCCAAATGCCCTTTCTGGGTGGTGCTCTGAGTGTTCCCTGTGGGAACATCCATCCTCAGCCCAGGGGTCCCCACCAGCCTGGAAAGAGGGGCCAGGGGAAGCCAGGAGGGGCCTTTTGCTTCCAGAGGGATGTGGGTTTGGGAAATGAGCTTTTCTCCCTCCTGGAGCCAGAGAGGACAGGAGCATCCAAAAATTGATTTTGGTGGCTGAAAACTGATTTTGGTGCTGTCAGTGCCACATCCAGAGGGATGTGGGTTTGGGAAATGAGCTTTTCTCCCACCTGCTGCAAGTTCTCCACTTTGTGGAGGGCTGAGCTGCCAAATCTGGCAGGAGCTGGGGGCTCATTACACCACTGAGGCTTTGGCACTGGGAGGTTTCTCCAGTTCCCTTTCCAGGACACTGAGAGGCCGTGGCAGCAGCTCAAGGAGGGAGGTTTTGCAGCACTGCATTACCATGTCTAGACAGTGCTGGAGCCCTGCAGGCCTGCAGAATCCCTTTTCCTGCTCCTCAGCAGCCAGCAGCATTCCTGGAGCTGGGAAATGTTTCATTCCCTCACTCAGACGGGCTCTTTTGCACCTTGGTGTCCCTCCAAAAGCTCCAAAGCTGTGCCTGGGAAGCAGAATCTGCCAGCCCTGCTGAGCACATGCCAGCATCAGCTCCTGTTGGACAAAACTGTCACCATCATATTTTCTGGAAAAATCCCCTTGCCCGGGATTCTTCTCCTGGGAAGCTGAGAAGCCTCAGAGAAAAAGGAAAACAATTCTTATCTCATTTGCTTCTCCTGTGTTTTGCTGCTTTGGAATGTGTTTGGAGATTTTTTACCCACAGGCAATTGTTTCATTGGATTCATGTGAATTTTTTTGACTTAATGACCAATCAGGGCCAAGCTGTGTCAGGACTCTGGAAGGAGTCACCAGTTTTCATTATTCTCTTTTTAGCCTTCTGTCTGTATCCTTTCTGTATTCTTTAGTATAGTTGAGTATAGTATTCTTTAATATAATATAGTATCATCAAATAATAAATTAGCCTTCTGAGAACATGGAGTCGGATTCATCATTCCTTCCTTCTCTGGGGAGCCCCACAAATAAAATACCAAACCCTGCCAGGCTGCTTACAGAAAGGAAGTAGGGAAAAAAAATTTTTTAAACTGGCTAAATCCTATGTTTTCATTCTTACCTGGAATGAAAGCAGCAGCTTTGGAGGAATCCTTGAAATATTTGTTTTTAGCTGGTTTTATTCCTCTTTTCCTCACTGGAAACCCAGCAGGCAGGGCTCCCTTCTCCATCAAATTAAGTCCAAATCTGCTCATCAATCTCTGCCACCAGCCCCAAGGGAGCAGCAGAACTTCTGAACCTAAACCAAAAATTAGATGTGATTTTACTCTATTCAAAGATTTCTTTGGAATAGAAAGAAATAGAAATTCAGGGCTGTGAATTCAATTTGCAGAGGGCACCTGTGAGATAGGGGGATGGTTTTTTTTTTTTCCCCAGGAATTAATATTGCTTGTGTGGAACATCTTTAACTGTTGAATGCACTTCCATGAGTTGAGGCACAGTTTGTGCTGGGACATTCCAGCAGCTCCCAAAAATACAGCCCGGGGCAAGGCTGGGGGAACTGGGACAGTGGTTTTTTGGAAATGGGGGTGAAATCTGGGCAATGATTCAACTGGGCAACCTGCAGGAGGTGCAGTGGTGAGGCCTCAGCCATTCAGCAGCAACTCAAAGGAAGAAAAATAGGAATATAAGAATTATAATTATATAATAGGAAAGTTATAAGAATTATAAGAAATTATAAGAATTATAATGATATAATAGGAAAAATACAAGAATTATAAGAATTAGAATTATATACTAGGAAAGGTATAAGAAATATAAGAAATTGTAAGAATTATAATGATATAATAGGAAAATTACAAGAATTATAAGAATTAGGATTTTAATAAATATCAGAATTATAAAAAATTATAAGAAATTCTAAGAATTACAATGACATAATAGAAAAATAAGAATTCCCAGGCTGCCTGTGGCAGCACAGGGAGCAGGCTGTGTTGTCCCTAAGTGGATTGACAAGTGCCCAGGATCAGTGTGAGCACATGCCAGATGCTGGGGAATCATCTCCCACTTACAGCAATTACCAGGAATCCAGAATCCAATAAAGCAGCTGAGGAGAGAGCATCTGGTGCTGCTTGTCAGGCACAGGGAGATGAATCTGGGCAATAAAGAAGTGTGATTTTTATCCCTTGAGTCATCATACACCGTTTGGCACTGGATGTGTGTGATTCCTCCTCCCTTGGTGGGTTTGCCTGGGAGGAGATGAGCTGAGCATCCTTCCCCCAGCGGGGATCAGGAGCTGCTCCCCTCCATGAGCTGAAATTCCTTCCCTCAGGAGCTGCTCCCCTTCCATGAGCTGAGCATCTGTTGCTGGCTGGGGGCTCTGTACAAATCACAAAGAGAACAGGACTGCTGTGGAAGGTGCCTTGAGCTGTTTGATTTTCCAGCATCAGTCTCACTACATGGTTCTGACAATGGGAAGATGCCACCAGCTCACATCCCAGGCAGCAGACCCAGAACTCAATGTTACAACTTACTTTATAAGTTTTTTGACCAATCACACAAAGCAAAAGCACATTGACAGTAGTTCTATCTAATCACTATAAGCACACGTACCTTTGGTTAAACAATGCTTGCTTATTTCAAATACAATACCTGCTTGTAAGCCTTCAAACACAATGCACAGAGCTCCATTATTAAGCTTAGAACTTCCTAATATCTCACTAGATAAACTTTTCTGTAACTTAGAGAGTTATTCTAGCCAAGCATTAATATGCAGACTATTGTTCTATTTGTCCTTACTTTTCTACTTTTTACATAATTTTTCTGCTGACAAATCTTATGACTTCTGCTTAGCTCCAATTACAGTTTTACTGTCTCTGAGGCCTGCCTTTTGCAGCTTTCCCAAAACCCTCTGATTTTATGGATTCCCATAATTCCCCCTCTTGGTTCACCTACAAAGAAGTTTTCCTAGCTGCGTCGTTTATTAACTACTTTGTGTTTCACAGCTTTACTATAATATTTCTGCTAATTACTTACTTAAAACATCTTTCTGTTCACACTAAGCATTGCTAAATTACAACACAGCAATTTTAATGCTGTGAAAGTCCAGTCAGTTCAAAGGGCATAAGCCATGCCTGATAATAATTACAAGTCATTGTTCAAAAAAGTCTCGTTGGTTCCAAGGTCTTAATTCAAAACCTTCCTCCATGTCTACACCTTCATCCACCATCTCTGTGAGATTTCGGGAACACTCTGTGAATCCATTTCCTACTTCTCTCTCTTGTATGATAAAAACTTCTTGGATGGTTTTGCCCATCATTTGTCGCACACACAGCAGGGATGAGGAGCTGCTCCCTTCCATGAGCTGAAATTCCTTCCCCAGCAGGGATCAGGAGCTGCTCCCTTCCATGAGCTGAAATTCCCTCCCCAGCAGGTATCAGGAGCTGCTCCCTTCCCCTGTCCTTTCTGTGCTGATCCAGATCTCAGGTGCTGATCCCCCAATGCCATCAGCAGCCCCAGACACAAGTCAACCCTTCACAGCCCCCAGCAGCAGCTCCAGCCTGAGAATCACCAGGTGAGCCCTTCCCCAGCTCTGAGCTCACCCCATCCATGCTCCCAGCCCTGGGAAAAGCTCCACAGCTCCAGGTGAGAGAATCAAAGAGTCATGGAAGGGTTTGGTTTGGAAGAGACCTCAAAGATCACCTCAAAGATCACCCCTGCCATGGCAGGATCACCTTCCACCATCCCAGGCTGCTCCAAGCCCTTCCCGCCTGGCCTTGGACATTCCAGGGATGCAGGGGCAGCCACAGCTGCTCTGGGAATTCAGTCCCAGCCCCTCACCACCCTCACAGGGAGAATTTATTCTTAATATCCCATCTAAACCTGAACTCTTTCAATTTGAGCCCTTCCCCCTTGTCCTGTCCCTACAATTCCTGAAGAAGGGTCCCTGCAGGTCTCCACACTCCTCTCCAAAAAATCCACCCCAGTTTCAGATTTAAAACTCAGGCAAAGTGCTGAAGCAGGGAAGGTTCCTTCCCACATAAAGCAGCCAAAAAATAATCCCAGAGCAGAGGGAACACTGTGGATTACACAGCACTGATCCCATCTAGCACAAACACACAGCTGAACAGCTCCTTAAAAACACTCCTTAAAAACTCTCCATGGATGATTCCTAGAAGTAATCACCAGCAAATTTTATTCGTGGGAAAGCACAGCAGAGTTGAGCTATATTTAATAGTGGAAAGAAGATAAAAGTAATCTCCAAAGGTCTGCAAATGCAGACTTTGTGCTTGGATAAACTTCAGTGCATCCTCTTGCAGTAAATTCCAGCACAGCTCAGGGATGTTTTCCTTGTGTGGGCAGCAATTCAGGGAATATTTGGTTTCCAGATCAGAGGCATCCATTAAAGCATCTTTCCTGAGCTTCTTTTCACCACAAGCTGAAATATTTCATCCCATAACTGGAGAGGGCTGGAGGTTTGAGAATTCAGAGCCCTCAAATCCCCCTGCCAGGAAGATTTCCAGAGCTCTCCTTGGGGAATCTGCTCCTTCTTTCCATTCCATTTCCCTTTGGGGTTTTTCCTAAAGCAGAGCTTTTTCTCCCCAAATAATTTTTCCTACAAACCCCTGAAAAGAACCACGGCCAGCATCTCTTGTGGCAGCAGCATCCACCTAGAAAGCCCTGAGTGGCCCCAAAGTCACCCCAGACACTCAGAGTGTCACAGTGTTAGCGCTGAAATCATTTCACACGATGATTTTTTATGTAAATTGGGGTCTCTGTTTACTTCTGGTAAGATTAAAATTCTTGGCATCAGCTCTGGGTTTTCAGGGCTGTGAATTCAATTTGCAGAGGGCACCTGTAAGAGAGGAGGAAGGTTTGTTTTGTTTTTTGTTTTTTGTTTTTTGTTTTTTTTTTCCCAGGAATGAATATTGTTTGTTTGGAACATCTTAGAGGCTGGGAAGGCATCATTCTGGATCATAGTTTATTGAAAGACAATTTTTTTTTTTTATTTTGTTTGGAGTCAAACTCACCTTATTCCTTTCCAGAAGCTGCTGCTTTTCTTCTTAAGCCTTTAAATTGGACCCTTTCTGGCTTTAAAATCTGCCTGTTTGTGTCCCCAGCTCCTGAGTCCCCCTTCTAGTGCTTGTAGCACAGAGCTACAATTCTATAACTCCATAAAATGTTCTTTCAATGTTCCCACAGGGACACATTAAAAATGGGTTTTAAAGTATGAATTTAATGGCTTGAGATAAAATTGAATTTGTGTGCAATATCTGACTCTGAAAGTGTGTAAATATTTAATTAATTCATGAAGGGACAGAGAATTTGGGGAAGGGAAGGGAAGGGAAGGGTAGGGAAGGGAAAGGAAAGGAAAGGGAAGGGAAGGAAAGGGAAGGGAAGGAAAGGGAAGGGAAGGAAAGGGAAGGGAAGGAAAGGGAAGGGAAGGAAAGGGAAGGGAAGGAAAGGGAAGGGAAGGAAAGGGAAGGGAAGGAAAGGGAAGGGAAGGAAAGGGAAGGGAAGGAAAGGGAAGGGAAGGAAAGGGAAGGGAAGGAAAGGGAAGGGAAGGAAAGGGAAGGGAAGGAAAGGGAAGGGAAGGAAAGGGAAGGGAAGGAAAGGGAAGGGAAGGAAAGGGAAGGGAAGGAAAGGGAAGGGAAGGAAAGGGAAGGGAAGGAAAGGGAAGGGAAGGAAAGGGAAGGGAAGGAAAGGGAAGGGAAGGAAAGGGAAGGGAAGGAAAGGGAAGGGAAGGAAAGGGAAGGGAAGGAAAGGGAAGGGAAGGAAAGGGAAGGAAAGGAAAGGAAAGGAAAGGAAAGGAAAGGAAAGGAAAGGAAGCACTGAGTGCCACATCCAAGCATTCCTTGGGCACCCCCAGAGATTGGACTCCACCTCCTCCCTGGGCAGCCCCTTCCAATGCCTGACCACCCATTCCTTGGAGAAATTCCTCCTGATGTCCAACCTGAGCTGCCCCTGGTGCAGCTCGAGGCCATTCCTTCTTGTCCTGTCCTTCTGGTGCCCCTTTCTGTCATTGTTAAAACAAGAATTAGAATTATAAAAATTACAAGAATTATCATGATATAATAGGAAGATCATAAGAATTGTAAGAAATTATAAGAAATTATAAGATATAATAGGAAAATTACAAGAATTATAAGAAATTATAAGAATTATAAGATATAATAGGAAAATTACAAGAATTATGAGAATTATAAGAATTATAAGAATTATAAGAAGTTATAAGAATTACAAGATATAATAGGAAAATTGCAAGAATTATAAGAATTATAAGAATTATAAGAAGTTATAAGAATTATAAGAAGTTATAAGAATTATGATGCTATCATAGGAAAATTGCAAGAATTATTAAATTAAAAGAATATATGCTGACGTGAGATCCCACCACGAGCAGAAAGGAAGGAACTCCCAGCCTGCCACTCTGGCTGTGCCCAGCCCTTCCTCCCCACCATCACCACATCCCAGCAGGCTCCTGAGCACCAACAGGGCTCTGCCCAAGCCCAGAGCTATTTTTGCACCTCTGAAGCCCCTCGGAGCCTGCGGCAGCTCCCACAAGAACATCCAGAATATCACGGGACAAGCTCAGGCCAGGCAAGGAAAGAGCTCAGCTCTCACCTTGTTTTCAAGGACATTTTGCAGCTTTCCCTGCTTAGCTGTGTCTCCAGAGCAAACAATGCCAGCCCTCAGGAGATGTGGATGCTCAGGCATCCAGCAGAGTGACAGCAACCTCGGCTGTAATTACTGCCCTGCAATCTGCATGTCATGAATAAATTGGGAGCTCAGCAGTGGCTGCAATCACCACCCACAGTTTGATGGGGAAGATGGGCAGCAACTGGGTAAATATTCATTTTTGATCTTTCCCATTTGTCCTGTGGAGGCCCCACACAGCAAAAAGAGGGATGGAGTGCAGGGCCTGTCCTCTGCACCCCCAAAACTTCTGCCCCCATCAGCTGGGCTGGGAAGTAAGGTGGATAATTTAGAAAATTAGGAAAAACTTTAACCACAGCTAAAATTGAGGCTTTTCTCCTGGTTTTTTTGAGCCATTTGGTTCACAGATGTTTTTAAGAGCTCTCAGAGTGTGGCAGTCACAGCCAACAGGGCACCCACACCATGGCCAAGGGGAAAACTTGCTGTTTTGAGCTCATTTTGGGTGCATGGACTGAATGTTCATGTTTTGTGCAGTAAAAACCACCAAAAATGATGATTTGGAAACTGCAAGAGGCCCCGTCCAACCCACAGAGCACAGTGCCAGACTGGAGGAGGGGAAGGGACACCCCTGGTACCCCCAGATCTGATGGAGAAGGTGATCACTTCCAGCTATCCAACAGGTTTCTGCTCGTCAGCTGCTTCCCTCTGTAATTTATTTTTGATTCTGGAAGTGTTTGAGCCAGCTGGTGCCTCCCCTGAGCTTGATGCCTTGAGAAGGATCTCCTGCATGGATGCACCTTGGGCAGCACAAGAGCCCAGCCAGGGCTGCACCCAAGATGAACCAAAATGGCCCCAAAATGCACGAGCGCTCCCGGGGTCTCTCCCTGGGATCAGTTCTGCTCCATTTGCACCTTGCAGTTCATTGTCCCATTGCAGCTTTAGCCCCTGCAGTCCCACCCTGCTTGTTTTTCTCTCTGCAGCCCACGGTGTTTGTGCTCCTGGGCTGAGATTTGGGTCATTTGTCCTTGGTGCCCAGCTGGAGCAGGAATTGTTTTGTCTCCCTGCTCTGTGCACAGAGCTCAGCATCCCCTGATGTGAGCCCAGAGCCACACACTAAAGCAGCGCAGAACCTGAAACATAGAAAAGCCCAAACCTGAGCCATCAAGCTGGGGCAGCTGCAAAGCCCATGAGGGAGGCGCAGACCAACCTCAGAACCCCCCAGAGAGCCCCTTCCCATGCCAGAGACAGGATCCCATTTTCTTCAGCAGATTTGGAGCACAGGGGAGAGGAGGGGACGAGATCCCAGCACCCTGCCAGGGGCAGCTCCCTCACCCCTGTGAGCCCAACCTGAACCTCTCCCATCCCTCTGTGACCTTCAGGGATGGCTCAGGGTGAGCCAGGGGAGCACCTGGAGCAGCAGAAAGCCAAGAGACAATTCCAGCAGTGTGCAGGAGCAGCTGGGCCTTCTCTCAGTGCCAATGAAAGAGTTTTCCTGGCAGTTATATTATATTATATTATATTATATTGTATTGTATTATATTATATTATAATAAATATTAAATATTAAATAAACATCCCCACATAACATCAACAGCTCCACCAGGCAGGACACAAGTTACTCCAAGGGCTCCTCAGCTTTTTGCTTCCCACCACCACAGAAGCCAAGGGCAGCAGGAACAAATCCTTCTCTGTGGTTATTGCACCCAGCAAATGAACAAAGGCACCTCACTGGCATTGCCTCTGGATGAGCAGGAAGGGCAGGGGGATGAAAAACCCAAGGACAGGCACAAAACCCCCGCCAAGAGCCCTTGGAGCTCACAGGAATGGGATTCTCTGGAAATGGCTCCAGCTGCAGCTGAATCCGTGTGTGAACAGGAATTGAGTGGAATAATTCACTGTGCACTGACTTTCACCACGGGCCCTGGGACTCAAATCCATGTTCTTTCCAAATGACTGTAATTTCCAGCCCATCTCCTGTGATGAGGAACACAGCCAGCCTGAAATTCCCCCACAGCACTTGAATAAATACTTTAACCTGAGATATAATTTACTAAGATTTAAATGTGAGCTCGGCAAAATCTATTTCTGCTGCAGGAACTTGTGCTAAAATTGGCACCAGCTCTCTCCAAGGCTTTCTCCATCCAGCACACTTGGCTTGGAAAATTCTACCTGTGTCCTTCTCCATGGACGGCAGAGGCTTGAAAATGTGGAGAGAAACAAGGTCAGAGGTGTTTCCCACTCCTGGAGGTGCCAGGAGAGGAGAACAGGGATTAAACACCCCCTGGTCTCACTGGTTGGTGGCAGAGTCAATAAGGAATGACAGAGCTGGAAAACAGCTGAATTTTCTGCTGGTAAGAGACCCCTCCTTCTGAGCCCCATTAAAACTATCCCATTTTATTGCTTCAGAAGGAGTTTCCTGGTGTGAAACGAGATGAACCAAGCAGAACTGACCCCTCTTGGGCAGCTTCAGCCCAAGATCATTGCTCTGGCACAGGAATTTATCTTTAAAATGCTGGGGGGGGGGGGGGGTATTTTAA
>VZSU01002041.1:191642-204896 GCA_013398715.1 Nesospiza acunhae | reverse complement strand
AGCCGCGGATCCCCCGCGCCCGGCACCGCGCAGCCCCCGCGCGGCCGGCTCCAGACACCCCGCACCGCGCAGCGCTTCGGCACCCCCTGGGCACCTCCTTGCCCGGCACCCCCTTCCCGGGCATCTCCTCCTTCCCCGGCACCCCCTTCCTGGGCATCTCCTGGGCACCCCCTTCCCGGGCATCTCCTCCTTCCCCGACACCCCCTTCCTGGGCATCCCCTGGGCACCTCCTTGCCCGGCACCCCCTTCCTGGGCATCTCCTCCTTCCCCGACACCCCCTTCCTGGGCATCTCCTGGGCACCTCCTTCCCGGCACCCCCGTCCCGGGCATTTCCTCCTTCCCCAGCACCCCTTTTCTGGGCATCTCCTCCTTGCCCGGCACCCCCTTCCTGGGTATCCCCTGGGCACCCCCTTGCCCGACACCCCATTCCTGGGCATCTCCTGCACGCCTCCTTGCCTGGCACCCCCTTCCTGGGCATCTCCTGGGCACCTCCTTGCCCGTCACCCCTTTGCTGGGCATCTCCTGGGCACCTCCTTCCACGGCATCCCCTTCCTGGCTGTTTCCTGGGCATCCCTTTCTTGAGCACTCCGTGCACCAGCGTTTCTGGCACTCCCTTCCCTTCCCTTCCGGGTATCTCCTGGGCATCTCCTTCCCCGGTTCCCCCTTCCCAGACATCTTCTGAGGATTCTTTTTCTGGGCATCTCTTGGGTACCCCCTTCCCCAGTATCTCCTGGGTACCTCCTTCCTCAGTTCCCCCTTCCCGATATCCCCTGGCCACTCTTTTCCTGGGCAATCCCTGTGCCCGCAGCTTCTGGGCACCCCTTGCATGATCCCTCCCTTCCCGGGCATCTCCTGGGCACCCCATTCTTGAGCACCCACTGCACGGGCATCTCCTGGCCACCCTCTCCCCTGGTGTTTTCTGAGCACCCCTGCATGGGCACCCCTTTCCTGGATATCTCCTGGACACCCCTTTTCTGGGCACCCCCTGCATGGGCACCCCCTTCCCTGGCATCACCTGGGCACCCCTTTTTTGGACCCCCCATGCACTGGGATCTCTCGAGCACCTCCTTCCCAGGCACCCTCTCTGACTGCACCTCCTGCATCTCCTGGGCACCCCCTGCACGGGCACCCCCTGCACGGGCATCCCCTGGGCACGCCCTTTCTGGGCACCTCCTGCCCTGGCATCCCCTGGGCACACTCTGGCCAGGCACTCCCTGTATGGGCACCCCCTTTCTGGACACCCCCTCTCAGGTACCCCTCCCTTTCTGGGCAGCTCTCCTGGGCACTCTGTCCCTTGGCTGTCCCCTGGCATCCCCAGCCCAGCTTGCCCCCCCAGTCTGGCTCTGTGCCCTGACCTGTCCAGCCCCCGAGGGCTGGGTGAGGGGCTCTGCTGGCATCTCCTTCCTGGGGTGTCTCCCAGAGCCCCAGAGAAAGGCACCCCCAGCTCAGAGCCCTCTTCCTGCTGCCTCTCCCAGCCCAGCCAGGAGGAAACTCCCTCATCCCCTGCTCCAGGGGTGGGACTGTCCCTGCCCTGCGGTCACTGCCCTGGGTGGGGGACAGTGGCCCTCAGTGCCAGCTCCAAGCATTGATTATCTGTGCCCTGAATCCCTGATCTAACCCCCCTTCCACGAGCACACAGCACCCCCCAGCTGCTCCCTGCACCCCCAGAACTCCTCCCTCCATTCATGCACAAACCTGGATACAGCAGGGCACAGAGCTCCTCATGGCATCACCTCCCCCACTGTCCCCTCTGTGGGACAGGACACCTGCAAGGGGGTGACAGCATGTCCCGGGGACCCCAGGGACCCCTGTCCTGGCGCTTCCCCGCTGCCCAGGTTTGGTTTCCCCCACTCCTCCCATCCCCTGGGGCTGCGCAGGCAGGATTCCCAAGTGCTCCCTCCACCTCCGTGCCTGTTCCTCCTGCTCCTGTGGGACTCTCCCAGTGCTGGTTCCACGTGAGATTTGCTGCAGGAGATGATGGGAAGCAATAATGGAAGGAAGAGAGAATGACCTTCATGGCCTGAGCAGCACCAGGGTCTGGAGCCACCTCAGTGCTCAGCCAGGGCCACCCCTGCCAGGCTCTTCCCTGTCTCCAGCCTGGATCCTGTTGAATCCTTTGTCAAGGCGCTTGAAATCCATGGCTGGTGGGTTTGAGTACCCCTGGCTGTGCCACAGACCTGCGTTGGGTGCATCTTAGAGCTGAGCACTGCCTGCTGAATCCACCAGCATTTGGGTTCCAAGGTGGATGTTTCCCCAGCAAAATCCCAGTGGGAATGGGGGATTTCAACCAAAGCAGCTCACAGCTTGATGGCACCATCAGAAACCCTGGGCACTTGCTGCAGCCTCTCTTGCAGGACAGTGAGAAGTCTGCCCTCCCCAGCTTTATTCACCACGCAGTTAAAAGATGGAATTTGTTAAAAGCTGGAATTTGTGCTGCACTTTGCCTCCTGCCCCAAGGTTTGGCTGTGCTGTGACTGGGAGGGACAAAGTGATGCCTTTTGTCCTTGATTGACTTCACTCTGCACCTCCAGGAAGGGAACGAGGCAGGCTATTGATTATTCCTCACTCTGAAATAAAATATATGATGCTCATAAGTGGATGAAACCTCCAGAGAGCACAGGCTGAGGTGACACAACTGCTCCTGCAAAAACCTGCCAACAACCACCAGTGCTGCAAATTGAACATTAAACAGGTGGCACTCACCAGAGCTGATGGATTTTATAAAATTGTTAATTTGCTGTGGGCACAGAGGAATTTCTGCCTCACCTGCAGAGTCTGTGTCCCCTCTGATGTGGCCAGGGCAGGGTCCTCGAGGGACTCAGGAATCATCCATGGCTTTCTCTCCCACTGCATGGGCTCAACCAAGCTGCTGATGAGAATGAAGAGCAAAAGCTCCACAGCAGCTCCACGTGCAGAGCCAGGCAGCAGAGGCTCAGGGCTGAGTGTCCATGGGATCCTCTCCTCAGCATGACAGCACATTTCTGCACCCCCCCCTGGGTGTGGGTGCTGGCAGAGCAGCTTTGGGGGCAGCAGGACTCTCCCCTGAGTGGCACGAGCTGCAGTTTCACCCTGTTCCTCCAGCACAGCGTGTCTGCCTTCATTTCTGCAGGCGGATGGACATCAGCTGGAGCTCTGTCCATCTGCTCTGTCCAGGGGCTCTGCCAGCTGGAGCAGCCCCAGGACGTCCTGTTGGGACACCCATGGCCAGAGCATGTCCTCCTCCAGGGTGCTCCCTCCAAACCAGCCCTGTGTGCTCCCAACACCTCAGTCAGCACCAGCACTTTGACTGCAGCATGCAGAGTCAGCTGGAGAGACTGATGGGGATGCAGGAAGGAAAGAAAAAACAAGAAAACATCCACATCTATTCAACACACCCCCCCAAACCACCAACACNNCCCCCCCCAAAAAAAAATATCCCTCAGAAACTCCAGAGCTTATTTTTATCCTTGAAAGAGCAGCTTCAAAGCCCCAGACTCAGGATGCTGGTGGCCTGAGCAGTGTCACCCCACGCTGTGCCTCCCTCCCAGCCCAGCAGAGAGCTGAAAGCCAGGGCAACCCCAGAGCTATTTATAGCAGGGTAGAAATGAACCCTGGTTTTATATCATTATGCCTCTTGCAGAGATCTGGTTTTTTCCAGGGAAATATTTCAGGAATCCTGAAGGAAGCAGAGACAGCTGTATTTTGGGTTGAAAGGCTGGGAAAGGACTGGCTTTCAGTCAGTCTGGCAGGGACCATGTGGATGCAGGGCTGGGATCTGCCTCCCCTTGCATAACCACTGCATTTTTTTCCCCCTCAGTAATGCCTTGCTCACCCTGGGGGAACAGCCTGTGTGTAGGGCAGGCAGGAGAGCAAATATGGTAAAATATTTGGGCAGCTTCCCGAGGGAAAAATCCTGAGTCACTCCTGTCCATGGCACTGGGGTTTGTTGTCCCTGGCTGTAGCAGGGTTAATACCTCATTTATTAATTAATGCTTTATTAATGCCTCACAACTCGTTAAGGTTGTGCCTCACTTATCCACGGGAAGGGAGCAGGCTGGGGGTCTGGAGCTGGAGCTGATGGCATTCCAGGGCATTTCCATGTGCACAGGGAATTTTCTGCCTCCTCTTCAGGAGTAGCTGATGGCATTCCAGGGCCATTTCCATGTGCACAGGGAATTTTCTGCCTCCTCTTCAGGAGTAGCTGATGGAATTCCAGGGCCATTTCCATGTGCACAGGGAATTTTCTGCCTCCTCTTCAGGAGTAGCTGATGGCATTCCAGGGCCATTTCCCTGTTCACAGGGAATTTTCTGCTTCCTCTACAGGCAGGGGCTGATAGCATTCCAGGGCCATTTCCTTGTGCACAGGGAATTTTCTTCTTCCTCTGCAGGAGGAGCTGATGGCACTCCAGTGCTATTTCCTTGTGCACAGGGAATTTTCTGCCTCCTGTGCAGGAGGAGGAGTTGATGGCACTCCAGTGCTATTTCCTTGTGCACAGGGCATTTTCTGCCTCCTGAGCAAAGCCCTGGTCAGGGAGGGAAGTGCTCCAGCTCCCTCTGACCATGCACACGTGGATTTTTCATGCTGTGGCTGGCCCAGTCCAATGGAAAGACAAACAGACTGGGAGAGGGAACAGGCACATCCAACCTGTCTCTCCAGCTCCTAGGGGTCTCCCAGGATACCACTGTGTAGGAAATGAATTTGTGGAAAATCCTCAAAGCCTGACAGAAAGCTCCCATAGTATGTATGTGTATGTAAGCCTTGAGATAAGAAATGCTGACTTAGAAATACTGTGGAATAAGATATTATTGAGAGAAAAATAGAACTAAAAACAAGTTTCAAATAGAACTAAAAACAAGTTTCGAAGGATAGTATTGATACACTATGTTATAAATGTTTTAAAGCTGATCATCTCTAAATTACTCTTCAGAAGTCTTACTGCAATGTATCTTTCATACTTCTATTTTTCTAAAATATCTACTTTTACTTGCAAGGCTATCCTTTAAAACCTCTTTTTAGTTCCATTTTCCTCTCAATCATGTCTGTCTCATTCCATAATATTTCTAAGTCAACATTTCTTATCTCAAGGTTTACATACACATACCTACTATGTCAAACTTCTATCAAACTTTAAGAATTTTCTACGAATTCATTTCCTACACCCCTGGAACACCTCTGGGAGGGTTCAAGCCCTGCTCACAGCCAGATTAACCACCCTGCTCAGCCGGCTTGGATGGAGAAAGGTGATGGAAAAATCCCAATGAAACCCCAGCTACTGGGCTGAGCAGGGAAATAAAGAAACCCCCAGCAGGCAGGAGCCCTTTGCAGCCCCAGTGCCATTCCTTGGCTGATAAATGTCCTGGGGCATGGTCAGACCTCACTGCTCAGGCTCTGGATGGGGGCTGGCCGGGCATGTGGCACTTCCCCTGTCCAGCCACTCCATCAGCCTTGGTTAATGTCCTACTCCTTATCAGCCCCCAGCTCCTGTTTGCTTTCCTGCATGGATCCTGGCACTTTCAGTGCAAACTGAGCTTCATTTTCCCTTTATCAGGACTGGCTGCTCCACACATGGGCTGGACACTGTTAATGAGAAACCAAAGCTCTGTCCTCTGCTGGCTGCGATCAGTGACCCCTCAGTTCCACAGCCCCAGCCTTGGAGGTCTCTGGCACTGCTGAGCAAGAAATGACACAGAGTCACTCCAAGGCTGGTTTGCATGAGAAGAACGTTTAATACAAAAAAAAAATCCTCTCTTTTATAGACAGATTCGACACATTCTACTTGATTGGCTAACTAACAAAAGAAGACCAGAAAAGCAGAGTAGGAAGACACCACCTGCAGGTTGTTTATACCAACAAGTTATCCTCGTTTTTCTACAACTCACTAAAAAAGTCTCACAAGTCCACTGTGAGAAAACAAAGCCCATTTTCTCGCTCTCTGACCAGGCTGTTGCATCCACAGGTCTCGAGGCTGAGGGAGATGCTTTTGGGTTATTCCTGAACTTGAGAGGCTCCTTCAGCTCCACCTGCCGAAAAAGGGTGGGGTTGAACTTTGATTTTTAGAGATCACGGGCAGGATGCTGCCACATGACCTCATAGCATCCCTGCTCACTGTGAATTTGGTCACAGAGGCAATTTGTAGCTTTTAGTGATTTTTTTCCCCCCAACTTCAGGAAAAAAAAGCTCTCCCAGAGATTGTCAGAGACTCTGACCACCTCAGCCATTTTTTTTAAGCCCTGCTCACAGCCAGATTAACTCCACTGCTCAGCCTGCTTGGGTGGAGAAGGGTGATGGAAAAATCCCAATGAAACCCCAGCTACTGGGCTGAGCAGGGAAATAAAGAAACCCCCAGCAGGCAGGAGCCCTTTGCAGCCCCCAGTGCCATTCCTTGGCTGATAAAGTTTGATAGAAGGGTGACATAGTATGTATGTGTATGTAAACCTTGAGATAAGAAATGTTGACTTAGAAAAATTATGGAATAAGACAGACCTTACTGAGAGAAAAAGTGAACTAAAAAGAAGTTCTAAAGGATAGCTTTGCAACTGAAAGTAGATTGTTTAGAAAAATAGAAGTATGAAAGATACATGTAGTAATACTTCTGAAGAGTAATTTTAGATTATTAGCTTTAAATACTACCCTTTGAAACTCATTTTTAGTGATTTTTTCTCCCAGCTTCAGGGAAAAAACTCTCTCAGAGATGGTCAGAGACTCAGTTTCCCCTTACTCACCCCTTGCTCTGTTCCTGGCACCCTCCAGGGAGCTTTTCCATCCCCATCCCTCCTCTCTTGCAGGAGACACAAGCTGTACCGGGAGGAGCTGAACCTCTCCCTTTTCCACATCCCCATCTCCATCTCTCCTCTCTTGCAGGAGATAGAAGCTGTACTGAGAGGAGCTGAACCTCTCCCTTTTCCACATCCTCATCTCCATCCCTCCTCTCTCTCTCTCTTGCGGGAAACACAAGCTGTACCAGGAGGAGCTGAACCTTTCCTTTATCCTCATCCCTCCTCTCTCTCTCTTGCAGGAGGCACAAGCTGTACCGGCAGGAGCTGAACCTTTCCCTTATCCTCATCTCCATCCCTCCTCTCTTGCAGGAGACACAAGCTGTACCAGGAGGAGCTGAATCTCTCCCATTTTCACATCCCCATGCCCATCTCTCCTCTCTTGCAGGAGACATAAACTGTACCGGGAGGAGCTGAACCTCTCCCTTTTCCACATCCTCATCCCCATCCCTCCTCTCTCTCTCTCTTGCGGGAGACACAAGCTGTACCGGCAGGAGCTGAACCTTTCCCTTATCCTCATCCTCATCCCTCCTCTCTTGCAGGAGACACAAGCTGTACCGGGAGGAGCTGAACCTGACCCTGCCAGCCCCTCTGCCTCTGCGTCCCGAGGCCTCCTGGCTGCAGTTCCAGCTGGGAATCAGCCGGGATGGGCTCTACCCCCGCTCCAGCGCCGCCGTCAGCCGGCTGCTGCGGGACCTGCGGGACCTGCCCACCATCAGCGCCGGTGAGAGCGGATGGGACGGGACGGGACGGGACGGGATGGGACGGGACGGGATGGGATGGGATGGGGGACTGGCTCCTTGGAGCCTGCCAGGGTGATGGCGAAAGATTTTAAAATCATAGAGAATTCGGGGGGTTAGGAAGAAAGCTAATCTCAGGATTAGCAGGATCAGACTCTCTGTCCGAGCCAGCTGGGCTGTGATTGGCCATTAATTAGAAACAACCACATGAGACCAATCCCAGATGCACCTGTTGCATTCCACAGCAGCAGACAATCAATGTTTGCATTGTGTTCCTGAGGCCTCTCAGCTTCTCAGGAGGAAAAATCCTAAGGAAAGGATTTTTCATAAAAGATGTCTGCGACACTGGGGAAATGTTAAAAGTAGGCTCTGGGAAGTGTTAGGTCTTGTGTTTGCCAGATCATGTGAAACTGGACCTGTGTAACCAGTATATGATAAATGATATAATTGTTAGATGTGATGATTGTTTAGTAATTAGATATAATTATTGTTTAATCGTAAGAAGAATCATGAGAAACTATGTTCAAGGGTTTGAGAGGGGATCACGAGAAACCCATGCTTGAATGAAATCTATGTGTAAAATAGAACAATGTAAGTTTAATAATTAATATGTAAGTTATTGATAGAATATAAAAGCATATTCATCCCAAACCCGTGTCAGGTCAGATTTGGGTCTGTACCCCTGACACCCAGAGCTCTTCAATAAAAGCACCTGCATATCATAACACATGATCATAATCATTCTGTGAACATATAATCATTCTGTGATTATGTGTTCCTGAACACTAACAAGGGGGTCAGCAGTGAGAGATGGAGCCTGGCTTGTAGCCCCACATTTCTCTTCACAGAGAAAAGCAAGGCACAATTCTTCCCAAGAATATTTCTGAGATTCATGTTCTCTGAACCTCAGAGAAAGGAAAACCAATTCTTATCTCATTTGCTGCGCCTGTGTTTGTGCAAAAGTAGAATGCAATATGGGGATTGTTTACCCAAAGTGATGGTGTTTGTGTGTCGGTGTGGGAATCCATAAATCAGAAAGTTTTGGGGAAGCTGCAAAAGGCAGGCCCCAGAGACAGCAGAACTGTGATTGGAGCTAAGCAGTAGCCATGAGATTGGTCAACAGAAAAATGTAAAATGTAGAAAAGTAAGGACAAATAGAACAATGGTCTGTGTATTAATGCTTGATAGAATAAGTCCCTAAGCTGCAAAAAAGTGTATTTAGTGAGACATTAGGAAGTTCTAAGCTTAATAATGGAGCTCTGTGCATTGTGTTTGAAGGCTTACAAGCAGGTATTTGAAATAAGCAAGCATTGTTTAACCAAAGGTACGTGTGCTTATAGTGGTTGGATAGAACTACTGTCAATGGGCTTTTGCTTTGTGTGATTGGTCAAAAAACTTATAAAGTAAGTTGTAACATTGAGTTCTGGGTCTGCTGCCTGGGATGTGAGCTGGTGGCATCTTCCCATTGTCATAACCATGGAATGAGACTGATGCTGGAAAATCAAACAGCTCAAGGCCGTTCCCAGCAGTCCCATCCCGTTTGTGATTTGTACAGAGACCCCAGCCAGTGATATGTCAGGACTGTGGGCTGACAGTCATGAGATTCTGTGCTGTGGTGTGCGGAGTGAGTGCTTGGCAGATTCAGTTTAGATGTAATATAACATAGTGTAATATATTATAGAACGATATAGTATAATAAAGTAATTAATTAGCCTTGTGAAAAGATGGAGTCAGATGCGTCATTGTCTCCCCTCGCTGGGGATGCCTGTGGGTGCTGGTGGGCTCTCACTGCTCCTCCTGCCTTGCAGACTACAGCCAGGATGAGAAGGCGCTGCTGGGAGCCTGTGACTGCAGCCAGGGTGAGTGTGGCCCCTGGGGTCCCCACCTGCCACCCCCAACTGCTCCATCCTCAGCTCGGCCAGGGAAGCGCCAAGCCAGGCTCTGCTCCCTCCCATTAACCCAGCAGAGGTTGGGATCGCAGAGCATGGAATTACTCCAGTTGGAAAAACCCTCTGAAGTGATGGAGTCCAACCCAAGGGCCACGTCCAGGCTTTTTTTAACACCCAGGGGTGATAATTCTGCCACTTCCATGAGCAGCCTGTTCAATGTGGGTGTCAGGACACCAGGACAGCACTGGTTTCTGCTGGGGAGGGAGGGAAAAGTCCCCAAGGGGATGTGACAGAGGGGCTGGAGGGAAATCTGCTCTGTGGAACAAGGGGGAGAGGAAAATAAATGGGAGGAGAGAGGGGAGTGGCTGGAAGCAGTGAGGGGATGCACTCAGGGAGTTGTGCTGGGGCTGTAACTGGGGTGTTTCCAGGCAGTTATCATCCCCTTTCCCAGAAGTTAACAATCCCTTTCCCAGGAGTTAACACCCCATTTCCCAGCAGTTAACACCTCCTTTCCCAAAAGCTAACACCCCATTTTCCAGCAGTGAACCCCCCCATTTCCAGGAGCTAACACCCCATTTCCCAGGAGCTAACCCCCTATTTCCCAGGATTTAACACCCCTTTTCCAGGAGTTAACCCCCTCTTTCCCAGGAGTTAACCCCCCTTTCCCAGGAGCTAACATCCCCATTTCCAGGAGCTAACACCCCCATTTCCAGGAGTTAACCCCCCTTTCCCAGGAGCTAACACCCCCTTTCCTCCCCAAGTGGTGAAGCCCAGCGGTGTGCACCTGAAGCTGGTCCTCAGGTTCCAGGATTTTGGGAAAGCCATGTTCAAGCCCATGAGGTAAGGCCAGCAGAGCCCCCCTGAGCCCCTGCAGAGTGGGCTGGGACCCTCCTTGGCACGAGAAGGTCCCAGCCACACCTTCCCTCTCTGCCCTCCCTACCTGGGGAGTGAAAAGGTTTCGTTATTTTTCATTTTTCTTGGCGGCTCACACCACCCCAGGAGCACACGTGGGTAAACACCAGCGTTCCCACACTGCTGTTGATGTTGGAAATGTCTCAGTTCATGGGTGCCAGGTGGAGAAGGACCTTGGGACACTTGTTCTCCTGAGATCTTTGCCATGAGGGACTGCTCTTCCCCAGCAGGCTTTGGGGTTTGCCTTGTTGTTCCTTGGATTCCCCAGAGTGTTTCCAAGAAACAGCCATCACACAGGGCATTTAAATTGCTTCTGCTGTTATTTGCAGCCCCTTGGGACTCTCCACATCAATTCCCTCTCACTTTACTGTCCGTGTGTGACAGAGCAGCTGGCAGCACGTGGGCTGGGATAATAAATCCTCACGCAGGAGGAGCCAGCTCCTCTCCCCTGGGTTTCCATCCACCTCTGCCCAGTGTCCACCAGGTCCTGGAGGGGAAGGAGAGCATCCATGGCCTGCTGAGCCAGGAGGGATTTCCTGTGTCCTGTCCCATTTCCCAGGAGTTAACATCCCATTTCCAAAAGTTAACACCCCATTTCCAAAAATTAACATCCCATTTCCCAGGAGTTAGTACTCCATTTCTCAAGAGTTATCATCCCATTTCCTGGAGCTAACACCCCATTTCCCAGGAGTTAACCCCCCATTTCCCACTGTGTGCCAGACAGAAAATGGAATTAAATGGAGCCCCCACCTCAGGGATTGGAGAGCATCAGACCTGAGCCCTCCTCTGCCTCCAAGGGGATGTGACAAACACTCAGCTGAAAATTCATCCTAGGGGGGGTCTAAGCCTGTGTCTTGTCCCCTTTCCCAGGAGTTAACCCCCTCTTTCCCAGGAGTTAACACCCAATTTTCCAGGAGTTATCATCCCATTTCCCAGGAATTAACATCCCATTTCTCAGGAGTGAACACCCCCTATTCCCAGGAGTTAATACTCCATTTCTCAAGAGTTAACACCCCCTTTCCAGCAGTTAACATCCCCATTCCCAGGAGTTAACACCCCATTTCCCAGGAATTAACACCCCATTTCCCAGGAGTTAACCCCCCCTTTCCCACTGTGTGCCAGCCAGAAAATGGAATTAAATGGAGCCCCCACCTCAGGGATTGGGGAGCATCAGACCTGAGCCCTCCTCTGCCTCCAGGGGGATGTGACAAACACCACCTGAAACTTTGTCCTGAGGGGGTCTTAGCTCTTGCTGAAGCAGATTTAAAGCCCCAGTCAGCTCTCCTGCCTCTCCCAGGGTGCAAGTGCTGCTCCCTGGCTCCAGCTGGGCACTGAGCCCTGGGGCTCTGACCCTGTCCCAGCCTGGCCACGCAGGGGCTGTCCCCGAGCCCCCCAGCTGTCCCTGTGCCACCCCTCGGTGTCCAGGCTGCCCAGGGCTCACCCCCTGCTTTCTCCCAGGCAGAAACGTGAGGAGGAGACTCCTGAGGATTTCTTCTACTTTGTGGATTTCCAGCGGCACAACGCAGAGATCGCTGCCTTCCACCTGGACAGGTAGGGCTGGCACTGCCCTGGCACTGCCCTGGCAGTCCTGCTGCTCCTCCTGCTGCTCCTCTGGCCACCAGGGCTCTGGGGAAAGCCCTGCAGGGCTCAGGAAAAGGAAATTTCCAGGAAATTTTCAGGAAAGGAAAAAGGAGGGAAGGGCAGGAAAGGGAGGAAAGGAAAGGAAAGGGAAAGGAAAGGGGAAAGGAAAGGGGAAAGGAAAAGAAAGGAAAGGAAAGGAAAGGAAAGGAAAGGAAAGGAAAGGAAAGGAAAGGAAAGGAAAGGAAAGGGGAAAAAGGAAAGAGGAAAAAGAGAAAGGGGGAAAGTAAAGGGAAAGGAAAAAGGAAAATGACAAAGGAAATGGAAAAAGAAAAAGGAAAAGGAAAAAGGAAATGGAAAGGAAAAAGGAAAAGGGAAAGGCATCCTCCAGGAGATCCTCCTGGCTCTCATCTGACAGCCCAGAGTTGCCTTGGCCTGCATGAGAGCAGGTGCAGTCCAGGTGGGAACAGGTCGGATTCTCACCTGGCTGTCACACATTGTCCCTCCCCTGCATCCAGGTGCCAGTCTGAGCCCTGGGCACAGCCCGGGTGCCCTGCTGGTGGGGGAGGCACACATTCCATCAGCAATCAAGTTGTGCTTTGGGTTAATAAACTGCAGCAATGCAGTTTTAAGCTCTCTGAAAATGAGCAATTAACCTGGCACCTCTTCCCAGCAGGGTGTGTGTTTAATAAAATCAAAAATACCCTTCTGAAAATATGAGGGCAGCAGCCTTTCCCTCCTCTGAACACCAGAGGAAGGTGATCTCTGATGGTCAGGGTGGCTGGAGAGCTCCAGTTTCCATAGGATAAGCAGGACTAAATTAAGTCCTGTAGCTCAGACTCAGAAAGGGAACAAAGGGAGCTGAATTCCCTTCCCAGTTCTGCCCCAGCATCCTCACAGTGACTCTGCTTGACTCAGCCACCACCACCTCACCCCTGCAGCTCCACTGCCACAAAAATGAGGCCAGACTGCTTTTATGAAGTGCTTTGTGGTTTTTAGAGCTGAATGATGCTGGATAAAAGCAAATATTTTCTTCTCTCTGAACATTGCTCAATAAGTAGCAGGCTAAATCCTGTTCTGTGCCCAATTCCCAGGAGCAGGGGGCATTACCCAAGGAGCCAAGCAGAGCCAGCTCTCCCCGTTTACTGACTCAGCAATCAGCAGCAGCTTCCCATTGCCTGCCAGGAATGCTTTCCTGCCCCAGGCCCTGAGGTTTTTAAGAGTATTTTTGAGGAATTAGCTGGGCTTGAGTGCCTCTGGAGGAGGGGGTGCCTCCTCAGCCACGTTGTACCAGGATCAACCTCTTCGGTCCGTGTCAAACCAACATTGTAGAAGGGCCTGAAGGGCTGCTCTGGCCCTTGGAGGACCCTGTTTGTGTGCAA
>VZSU01002041.1:164079-191588 GCA_013398715.1 Nesospiza acunhae | reverse complement strand
GGAATGCTGGAGAACATCCAGCTTGTTCCAGACAGCAGCTATTAAAATACCAAAATCCAAACAGAGATGTATTTTGGCCCAGAGGGGGTTTTGCTGGAAAGAGTCTGGGTGCAGCCATCCAAAGGCTGCTGGGTCACTGATGGAAGGGGCAGGGGCAGCACCTGCCCCTCCACAGTGCAGCAGCAGCATCCCTGTCCCCTCTGAGCAGGATCCTGGACTTCAGGAGGGTGCCACCCACCGTGGGGAGGCTGATCAACGTCACCAAGGAGATCCTGGAGGTCACCAAGAACGAGGTCCTGCAGAGCGTCTTCTTCGTGTCACCAGGTGGGCAAAGGCTGGCTCAGGATGGGGCAAATTATGGCCCCAATTGTCTTTAAGGTCCTTTCACAGCTGACCCAAAGCTGTGGTGTTCCACGGTGGGAGGAAGGGCAGGGGCTGCAGGAAAAGGGGCTGCAGGACTCGTGCTGTGGTGCAGAAATGAAATTCTTGGGTTAAACGTGCACAAAGACACGGTTACAGCAGAGGTTCCCTCCAGCTGGAATCATCTACCAGATCTACTCATTTGGCCTTTCTTTCTTAACCTTTCCCTTAGCACAGGACCCAAATCTGTGATTTGGCAGCTTGACATCCATGCCATGGATGCTTTGGGTTTTACCTTCTTTTTCCTTGGATTCCCCAGAGTGTTTCCATGAAACAGCCACCAAACAGGGGGTTCTAAATTGCTCTGCACTCATTTGGAGCCCCTTGGGCCTCTTCCCATCTGCTCCCCCTCACTCCATCCCTGCCAAAAGAAATAACCACTGTGCCACAGTGGGGAAATGTGGCAGCAGCTCTGTGGGCACAGGGAGAAACACAACTTTCCTAGGCCTTGTCCTGGGAAAGGCTGTGAGAAGATCAGAGAAAAGAATGAGAAACAATTCTTATCTTCACTTCCTACACCTAGTATTGTGAGCATGTAGAATGTGCTATGGAGGTTTGTTTACCAAAGGGTGGTTTCTTAATTAGCCAGTGGTGATGGTGTTTTAAGTAAAGGACCAATCAAATACACCTCTAGTGAACTAGTCTATAAAAGCAATGGGTTTCTTAATAATCATCAACCTGCTGTGATCCATAGAGTTCCATAGAGTCTATGTAACTTCTTACCCAACCAGAGACCTGCTACAAGAGAGGGAAAGGCTCAGCCCAGGCCACCTTGCACTCTGTGATAATCACACATCCTCTGAACAGAGAGACTTTCCCAGGATTTTCCTGGGGAAGGCTGTGAGAATGCTCAGAGAAGGAATTAAAACAATTCTTCTCTTCATTTGCTGCACCTGTTGTGCACATGCAGAATGTGTTATGGAGATTTGTTCATCAAAGGGTGGTTTATTAATTAGCCGATGATGTTTTAAGTAATGGACCAATCAAATACATCTGTAGTGAACTAGTCTATAAAAGCAAGGGTTTCTTAATAATCATCAACCTTCTGTGATCCATAGAGTCTATGTAACTTCTTACCCAACCAGAGACCTGCTACAAGAGAGGGAAAGGCTCAGCCCAGGCCACCTTGCACTCTGTGGTAATCTCTGAACAGAGAGAGACACACAGACTTTCCCAGGATTTTCCTGGGGAAGGCTGTGAGAATGCTCAGAGAAGGAATTAAAGAAGAATTAAATTAAATTAAAGAATTAAAACAATTCTTCTCTTCATTTGCTGCACCTGTTGTTGTGCCTGGAATGTGTTATGGAGATTGTTCACTAAAGAGGGATTTCTTAATTGGACTCTGATGATGGTGTTTTGATTGATTGACCAATTAGGTCAAAGCTGTACTGAGCTGTCTGGCAAGGGCAATGGGTTTTTCTTAGGGGTATAGTGTAGTATAAAATAATAAAACAATCAATCGTAATAAAGCAATTGCTCAGCCTTCTGCACTCATGGAGGCAATGCACATTATTCCCCATTTAGGGGTTTGCTGCCACAGTAGTGCCCTCCTGGAGACCACGGCCCCTTTTCCCTGTGTCTTGGTTTGGAAAGACAGGTGCTTGCTAAAGAAGGCAGGAGCCTCTCCTGAAATAGAGAATGTGGAAACCCCCACTCCAAATTGCTACTAATTTTAAATTTAGGGCTCTCTGGTAAAAAAAAAAAAATGGGAGCAGGAAATAACAGTTCTTTAATAGGGAAGAAAATAAAAGGATAAAATAAACAATGCAATAAACTAAACCAACACTGCCAGAGTCAGAACACAACCTGACACCCTGTGGGTCAGGGTGTTGGCAGCAGTCCCATTGGAATTGTGGCTCAGCCCTCCTGCAGTGTCAGGGGTGGCTCTGCTGGAGCAGGGATCCTGGAGAAAGGTGCAGTCTCTTCCTCTGATGATCCAGTGGAAGAGGCAGCTGCTGTTCCTCTGGGAAATCCAGTGGAGAAGCTGTGCTGGTGTTCCAGAATCTCCAGATTATATCCAGGTAGGAATGCTTGGCTCCTCCCTCTGGGCTCACATCTCCCAGTGGGATGCTGTAGTTCTTATCAGCCATGCAGTGACATTCAATGGCCTGTTACCAGCAGATATCTTCCCCCGAGAGAGGGAGGAGTGGTTGTGGAAGAGATAAGGAAAACTGCCCACTGAACAGAAAACAACTGTCATCTAGATGGCAAATAGAACAAATAGAACACATCTTGCCTTGCAATCTGGTTCACCCTGTTTTCTGCTCTCCTCCCAGCCAGCAACGTCTGCTTCTTCGCCAAGTGCCCGTACATGTGCAAGACGGAGTACGCCGTGTGTGGGAGCCCCCACCTCCTGGAGGGCTCCCTCTCTGCCTTCCTGCCCTCCCTCAACCTGGCCCCACGGCTCTCCATCCCCAACCCTTGGATCCGCTCCTACTCCTTCGAGGGAAAAGAGGAGTAAGTGGGTAAATGAGGCTGCTCCCCACATCTGCGCTGCAGGGCACAGACACACGGACAGAGCTGCAGGAATAACCCAGGCCAGGATTCAGGGAGAGCATAATTAGTGTAATAACCCTTAAAGCCATTTGCTGTGAGAAGAGCAGAGAAAAGAATGAGGAACAATTCTTATCTTAACTTGCTGCACCTGGTGTTGTGAGCATGTAGAATGTGTTACAGAGATTTGTTTACCAAAGGGTGGTTTCTTAATTAGCCAGTGGTGATGGTGTTTTAAGTAAAGGACCAATCAGATACAGCCATAAAAAACATCCACTGTCACACCAGGAGATGCTGTCCAATGGATCAAACCCTTCCAGAAAGTTCTAACAGCCTTTCCCCCATGTGCTGCTCCATTGGCTGTGTTTCAATTCCAGTTTCCTGCATGCACCAGGGGAGATTTATTTCCTCCTCCTGTACATCTTCACATGGAGGATGGGTTTTGGGGTATTTCTGGGACATGGCAGAAGCAGCTGAGGGTGTCTCCTTTTCTCCATCTCCTGCAGGTGGGAAGTGAATCCCCTCTACTGCAACACAGTGAGGGAGATCTACCCCTACAGCAACAGCAACCGGCTGCTCAACATCGTGGACATGGCCATATTCGACTTCCTGATAGGTAATGATGGAGGGAAAGGCCCTTTCCTTTCCCTTTCCCCCTTTCCCCCTTTTCCCCCTTTCCCCTTTTCTCTTTCCCCCTTTCCCTTTCCCCCTTTCCTTTCCCCACAGCCCCTCCAGTGTGGGGGCACGGGGAGCCCCCAGACCCACCCCAACAAAGGGAAAGCAGCACCTTGGGCACTTCCAGCATGGCAACAAATACTCCATGCGCATCTGAAAGAAATCTTGGGATAATTCAGCAAATTCCCTGCAAGGCAAGCTGTGTCCCTCTGTGTGGCCTTTGCAGGGAACATGGACAGGCACCACTACGAGATGTTCACCAAGTTTGGGGACGATGGCTTCCTCCTGCACCTGGACAACGCCAGAGGGTGAGGCAGGGGGAGGAGTGGGGAGGAGGAAGAGGAGGAGGAGGAGGGCAGGCTCTGAACTCTGCTTCACCCCCCAGGTTTGGGCGGCATTCCCACGATGAAATCTCCATCCTGGCCCCGCTCTGCCAGTGCTGTGTGTAAGTTCCAGCTGCAGATTCCATCCCAGGAATGTCCGAGCTCCTGCTGTCACTGGGGAGGTCACCCTGGCCTGGCTCCCCCCAGCAGCTCGAGGAGGACCCTGCCAATCCCAGCCAAGGGGGGGCCTGGATGCTGGAGCAGGGGAATCATGAGAGGAAAAACATCCACTGGCGCACCAGGAGATGCTGTCCAATGGATCAAACCCTTCCAGAAAGTTCTAACAGCCTTTCCCAGCCCATCAGCACAAGGTGCTCTCAGGAAGCACAGGAATCTCCATGCACAATCCTGATGGAACTTTGATGCACTTCATCAAGCTTCTTCTTCTCATGGCATGAAGGAGAAGCTCATAATTTTTAGCCTGTGTTCCCCCTTCATTAATGCACATAAATCAGCAGCTGCAAGTTAAATTTAAGAAGCAGAAGCAGCTGCTCTTTCCTAGGGTTTGTCTTCAGGAGATGTGGAGCGTTTTTCCTTGCTCTGCCTGCTCCTTCTCCCCCTTGGGCTGGTAACTGCACTCTCCTCGCACACCTTTAATTTCAAGAACTGTTATTTGCACTCACCAAGTATTTTCATTTCTAATTGCAGGCTTGCAGGGAATCCTTCTCTTGAAATTTTGTGCAGCTTGAAATTAACTCTGCCTCTTAATTTGACCTTCATACCATAATATCCACAGGTCACAGCAATCCTATTCTTCCAGATCCACCTCCCAGAAACTCCTCTTAATTTAATAATTGTAAAAGGCAGTACCTGAACACCTTGTCATAAGCAAACAAGGGCCAGGAACAGCATAAAAACAACTTGTGCTGCCTGAGGGAGACACACACACCCTCATTTCCCACAAGAGCCAACCCATTTGGAGTGGGAGAGCATCTAAAACCACTTGGGAAGGAAGGGAAGAGGTTTTACTTGAGTAAGCATGCAGAGGCCACAAATTTCAGCCTGCCCTGACCACCAGCCTGTACTCAGCCCACCAAGTTTCCTCCTTGCTCTGACACCAAGCTGAGCCATGAGAGCAGGAAAGCTCCTCCAGCCACTCCAGCCAGGAGCATTGGGATGCTGAAGCAGGTTGTTAAACACATCCACCTCACTCCCAGCTGAGTTCTGCTCCAAGCCTGCCTTCCAGCAGATTGGAGTCTGTTTTATTTGCCTCTCCCAGCTCCCAGCCTGTCCCACACTCTGAAGCCTGCAGGTCTCCTCTCCCAGATGACAAGTGGCACAAATACAGCCATGCCATGAGGTGGTCCTTTCCCTGAAAGCATCCAAACCCTCCTGGAGGCACAGCCAGGCCTGAAGCAGCCCCAGGCAGGCTGCTGGAGTCCCTGGAAGGCTCGGGGTGAAAGGTTAAGCAGTCCAGCCCAGCCACAGGGTCACAGCCCCGTGGGAGCAGAGCGGGGCTGGTGGCTGCGTTTCCATCTCAGCCCTGTCTGTGCTCTGTTTGTTTGTTGTGTAACTGTTCCAGCACTCCATCAGCTGCTCCCCACGGGTCACAGCAGCCCTCTCTCCACCTCCAAGCACTGCTGGGACCAGAGCAAACACAGCTGGTGTTTACCCACAGCAGCTCCCGGCCAGCCCTGCCTCGAAGGACAGCGCACAGATTCTCGTTCACATCTGCTCTGGGCACAGCTTCCCCTGGCAGCAGCAGCAGCAGCACCTCACAGCCGGGATTTAAAGCTTCCTTGTCAGCCCTCACACTTGATCAATTGATTATTTTAGTTTTTTCAGGGATATTAATGCAAGAAAGTGATGTCTGGCCCTGTGGCAGCAGCATCCTCCTCCCCGTGTGCCGCTCCCCACACACACCTCCCTCCACACACACTCCTGATTTAGATTGGATATTAGGAAAAGTTTTTCCTGGAAAGGGTAGTAAAACATACTACTAGGGTAGTAAAACACTGGCACAGGCTGCCCAGGGAAATCATGGAGTCACCATCCCTGGAGTTCTTCGAGTGATGTGTGGATGTGGCACTTGGGGACGTGGTTTGATGGTGCTGGGACGGCAGCTGGACTTGATGATTCTAAAGAACCTTTCCACCCTTAGTGATTGTCCCCAGCACCTGGAACAGCCACAAGCTTTTCCCAAACAGCACATGGCCTGTTGGAGCTGCAGAGATCCAGATCAACATTCCCAGTGGATGCCCTGGATAAACAACAGCCTAAAAATACAAATTCTTGAGCTGCCTAAAATGGATCTGACTTCACCTTTTTCCACCTGAAAATTCTGATTGAGCTGAATCCAAATGGTTCCATAAACATGGACCACTTTGTTTCCAAGATTCAAAGGGCAATAACTACAGCCACTGATTTATTTCAGTATTATACATGCTGAAGTCAACACATTTCTGCTGAGGATTAAACAAATGATTTCAGAACACTTCATTTCATGCCCAGAAGCATTCCAAGACTGCAGGTTTTCATCCCATTTTCTGTCAAAGCAAATCACATTTGAACCTCAGTAGCCCCTAAGGTGAAAAGTCACAGTTACATCAGTTCCAGGAAATATTCCCTCTTTTTGCTCAGAGTTTTGACAGAAGATATTTTCTCATTCATGTCTCTTCATTTACCTCCCCCTCTGCTCCCATCTCATCAATGTCATCCTTGGGGAGATGGCACCACCCTGCAGGAACCTGGGGAACTGGGTCATCTCTGACTCACTACTGAGAACTTCACTCATCTTTTTTCTCTCTGCTGACAGAAGTTTGCAGTACAAATACTCTGGGAAAACAAAGGGAGAAGTAGACATTTCTGCAAAAAAAAAAAAAAAAATTCATTACCTTCCAAACTTAAAATTACAGAACTTCTGTTCCAAAACTCTTTAAATCCCTTTACCCATCCCTACCCTGCTGCTCTCAAGGAGCTCAGCTGCTCTTGCTGGGAGGCATTAAATTGTTGATTTGGTTTTTTTTTTCCCAGAATAAAGAGATCGACGTGGCTGCGCCTGCAGCTCTTGGCGGAGCCCGAGTACCGGCTCAGCGAGGTGATGAGGGAATCCCTCCTGCAGGACCCCCTGGCCCCTGTGCTCACCGAGCCCCACCTGCTGGCCCTGGACAGGCGCCTCCAGCTCATCCTGGATGCCGTGGGGAAGTGCATTGACACCTTTGGAGAGGCCACGGTGGTGGCCAACGACACCACGCAGCCCCAGAGCCCGGCAGTGCACAGAGCCAAGCTGGGCACTTAAGCTCAGAGCCAGGAGAGCCCTGCCAGGCAAGTGGCAGCTCCAGCACGGCTCATTTCCACCCACAAACACTCACAGAGACTCAGAGAGGAGATGGCAGGAGATCAAAAGTCACACTGGGTTTCTCTGCTGGTGTTTAAGCAGAGCTCCTGTGCTCGGGCAGTGGCTGTGGCTTCAGCTGATCTCTACACACCTTTGGAGATTCTCTCCCAAATTTGCCCCAAACCAGGACAAAATTTGGCACCCAACGTGAGGCCCCTCCAGTAAGCAAACACAGCTCTGGGGTGGAAAAGCTGTGATCTCCAGGTCTGGAGTTGGCCATGCCCTTGGGAGGCTGAAGGAACACCTGACCTTAGTTTGCTCAACCTCCACAGGGGTTTGGTCTTGCTAGAGAAGGACATGAACTCAACCCGGGGGTGAGGGTTGAATAAAGAGATGCCAAGAGCATTTTCCTCTTAGTCAGCCTTTGTTCTGTGGTCAGGAGTGTATATTTGAGAAATACCTGCCCCTGGCACAAGACAGGGCACTGGTCCGTTCTGACTCTGTCAGTGTTGTTTTGGTTTACTGCATTGTTCATTTTATCCTGGTTAGACCAGAGGGCTTTGTGAGAAACACAGTAAAGGTCAGACTTTCAGAAAGCTCTGACAGCAGGCTCAGAAACAGAGAGAGCAGAGAACTCAGAGCAAGCTGCAGCTGCAGAGCCTGAAAGCAGAAAAGTTACAACAGTACAGCAAGCAAGGACATGAAACAATAGCTTGAGTTTTAGGCTTGGCCAAGATAGACCTTAAGACTTAAGGCCCTGCACGTGCTCAGTGTCAGGAGCAGTGTCACCCCAGCCCACACTGACCTGTGCACGTCTCACAAAGCCTCACAGGCACTGAAACCACTTCTCTGCCCTGCCTGAAGGGCCAGCTTGGATATAGAACACAGGCAGGTCTGTGTTGCCTTGGACCCCAAGGGAAAAACCCAATCTAAAAAAACCATGCTGAAAATCAAACCACTCTGAGACACAGGACTGTATTTACAATTCAAGAACCCACCCATTTCTGGGGAAAACATTTTGTCAAAGTGGGGGGAATCTATCTCGGGTCATCTCCTCATATATTTTAAAATAATTTTCTCCTCATACCTCTTAAAATCATTTAGGTTGTCATAATTAGCTGGAAAATACAAATGGTATCCCAGTTTCTTCCTCCTCTCCAAGTCTGTGCATTTTGAGGAGATGCAACAGAAATTGGGGACCAAAACAAAGCATGGGGAAGGAGTTTTCATGGGTATTTCAGTTCCCAGCTGACCCTTCACCTCCCAACAACAAGGTTTAAGAATAAATGGATTAGTGAAGCTCTCTTTAATAGCTTTTTCCTTTAACTATTAGGAATTATACACTGAGCCTTTTGGCAGCCTGGGGAAAGTAGTTGAGGAGTTTGTTGATAATTTATCATCTTAAAGAGGGAAAATAAAGCCAACAAAAAACCCCACACCATAACCAATCGACCAGAAACTAATTCTAAAGTAACCTTTAAGTTAAACAAAAGCCACCTACAGCACTGCAGACCTTCCAGAGGATCCCAAATCCCTGCACAAAAGCTGCCAAGCAGGATTTGGACAGGATCCAGCACCACCAGCTCATTGTCCCATGGGCTGGAGCTTTGCCTGACCTAAAGAGAGCTCAGTGACACCAAAAAGTGCCTGGATGATGCAAGGAAGGAACAAAGCTCATTTGGCCACAGCTGTTTGTCCAGGGGATTGTGCTGGTGCCTTAACTCCAAAATATTCTCATAATGCACCTGGCTCCAAACTGCAAAGCCACAGGAGAGGGGCAGTTCTGCTCTGAGTGTGTCCTACAGGTGCCCATTTGTGTGTTTGAGGAAGTTTGGAGTGTTTCACAGTGAAGAAATTCCTACAGTATTCTGAGGTCACAAAGGTGAGCAAAAAAACCCCACATAAACCCCACCAAAAACCCCACCTAAGCCCCACCAAAAACCCCACATAAATCCACCAAAACCCCACATAAACCCACCAAAATCCCACGTAAACCCCACCAAAAACCCCACATAAACCCCACCAAAAACCCCACATAAATCCACCAAAAACCCCACATAAATCCACCAAAACCCCACATAAAACCACCAAAACCCCACATAAAACCACCAAAACCCCATATAAACCCACCAAAATCCCACACAAACCCCACCAAAAACCCCATTCCAGGCTCCTTTAGTCTCTCCCAAATTGTGGTTCAGACAAATCCTTGCATTTCCAACTTTTCAACAATCTCAAGCAGATTCTTGACCTTTTTACTCTTGGGACTTACATTTTTTACTCTTGTGGACAGAGAACAGATGAAAATGAGAGGATTTGTCTCCCTCTCACACGTTTGCTCTGTTGGTTATTCCTGTCCGGAACAGTGAATTCCCAAAGTTTTATCTCCCTCTACCGGTGACTTTTTGTGCTCTCCCCACACAGGACAAGCCCAGAATTAATTCAATCTTTTGCCACGGAATGGTGACTGCTGCTTCAACAGGAAGCACATGGCAACAGAAGATAAGCTTAAATTTAAAGTTGTAACTATAAAGTGTGTATTTATAGTTATAAGGTTGGAAGTGGAGGGTTTAAAGTTTCACTTTAGGTAATAACAGTTCTGGTTTCAGCCTGGTTTTTTTCTGTGGAGGGGATTGGGAAAGGGAGGACAGGTGAAGGAAAGTAACCCATGGATATTTAAATGGCTGGTACAGGGTTCTTCTCACTTTTACTCTCCTGGCCATGACAGATAAATTTTTACTGGCCCTTCAAAGCTGGGTGACTCAGCTTTCTTGGAGCTGGCTGTAAAACACATCCAAGCCTGAGCTGCTTCAGGTCACTTCAAATTGTTTTCCTGCTTCATCACAGCTGAAAATCCCCCTTTTCCATTTCCCACCACAACTTATTCATGATTATCCATCACATGCTCATTAAGGGGTTGCAGAGATGGGAGCAGCCAACTCAGAAATCCAAAAATCACAGCTGGGCTGGGAATGAACACCTTGGGAGAGATCAAAGTTGCCAGGAGCCAAACAGGACCCAGGTCCAAGAGCAGAGGAATTCCCAGGCTGGCACGTGGAGGCTGAGCTCTCCCCAGGCTCCAGGGGGAAGCCAGGACCCGAACTCACCCCTCTGGAGTTTACACCAAGCTAATCCATTAAGCTGCTTATTTTCTGCTGCCTCATTCGTAACACATCCTCTAAAGCCAAAGGAAAACACCACGTAGGGGCAGGGAATAAAATAAAAGAGGCTGATTGCATTTAAGAATTTAAATCATTTTATTGCTTTACCTGCCATTAGGACAATCTATAACAAAAGGAATATAATATAATATATTAGCACATACAGTAAATCAGACTTATAGAGTCAGGTAACAATACAAAAATGGTCCTCTGGTTGACTATAGCTTCCTAGGGCAATAGACTTCATCAATTTGCTGAAGATAGACTAGCAAAAAATTACTTCTAAAGCCCTGAATGTTAGCTAAGGCAAAACTATGCCAATTGTGGTTTCAAACATATTGAAATTGCACACAAAGGTAAAGCTATAACTGTGTTTAATATTTAACTCAGACTTAGCTGATTTATCTTAAAATCTTGTAGGTAAAACTACAAAAGGGAGTAAACAGCAAGCTAAAAAGATGCAGTAGTGAAACTTGATTAGAAAGCCTTATATTAAAAAAATGTGCATTTTTTTGTGGAGCTCTAACTGGTTTACACAGTTTTTGGTGCTTTAATGTAACACAAAACACATATGAAGAAAAAAACCTGCAGAGTCAAAACTTAAGAAAAAAGTTTTACCAAAAAATAAAAGGAGGAAAAAAAAAAAAAGAACCAAAAAAAGGTAGCATTTGCTTATTCCTTAAGGACTCTGGCAGAAATCCTCTATTCAACATCTCTTGAATAGAGAACTCAACCCACAAGCATTTCAATCCCCTTCCTGGGATTTCAGTTTCAGAAATACCCTGAAACCTTTTGTAAAGGCTTGATACCTTCAGTACTATTCTGCATGAATTAGCAGACTCTTCCTGATTCTGTCCATGCCTGGAAAAATGTAGGATTTGCATCCACTCCACCTCAGAAAGGAAATAAAACGAGGGCTCCATCATTAAAGTAGTTGCACAACAAATGCCAAACTGCTTGCTGTCACTCCCAAATACAAACCTATGCTACTTGATATAAATTACAGTTTAAAGGAAACCTTAAAAATTGCCTACAATTATTGAACCGTGGAATTCAGTAAAAACTTTTGGGAAGTCTTGGTGAGCACAGAGTAATGGAACACAAAGCTGGGAAATACTGAAATACATTTAAGACTCCGCAACAGATTGAACTTGGGGTGGGGAGGGGGGGAGGATTAAATAAGTGTGGTGGAAATTCCATAAGCAAGAAAAGAGAATGCACCTTTTGGCTTTGAACTAGATTTATAGTGAACCATTTTTAAAATGATGAACTGACAGCTCTAAAAACTTAAAACAACTGAGTGTTGCAGGAAAGTTCAAACATTCAGTTTTTTGCCACATTCTCTACTAAGAATAGTGGAGCTCTACAGACCAGCAATCTTGTCACCTGCAACTGATACTGGCCAAAACACTCAGCATTTATTTTCCCTGGTAACAAAGGGTCACTTGAACTGATGGTGATTTTTTTAAAAGTCAACTGAGGATTAACGAAACAATTCACAGGGAAAATCAAATGTTTGCTTTCGACTTCTACGCCAATCTAAGCACTCAAAGAGTACTAACAGCTGGACAGCTGCACCATTCTTACACCAATCTATGTACTAGAGACCACAGTCAGGCATTTCATGGAGCATTTGGTTCTTGCCACTTGGAACAGGAAGAGTTTTAAATGGCAAATCTATGGCTGGAGAAAGAACAAGTGGAAAAGATCAGTCACGGCAAGTCAGCAAATGGATCAACAGCTGAAGTAGTTCACCAGAACTATTAACCTGGAAAGCTTTTGATTTACACTTAACAAGAACAGAACTAAGCAATCTTAAACCAGCAGACACAGGAACAATTATACTGGTAAATTCCAACTGTGGCTTTCTTAGCAGCTGATGCCTCACGGTTGAACCTAGGATTACAGTACCCAGAAAATGAAAACGTAACCCAGGAAACCCCAAGCCTCAAGAAGCTCAATTACAAGGGTAGCTCTCATGTGAAAAGAAATACAGCAGGTGATGACCACAGCCTTAAAATCTGTCCAATAATTTGAGAAACACCTTCAAAAGAACTTTTTTTCCCCCCTCTGCTGTCACCTCCTCACTCTATGGCAATGGCATGGTGCCAGGAGGTCTCTCCCTCACTGGGCACTGGCCTGAGTTGGACACTGGTGCACAGAGAGAAGCAAACATCTCCACTGAACTTTTTCTATTAATTTAATGGGACAGAGAGCACAGAAATAATATGCTCTAAATTAATGACAGTGCCATGATAAGCAGTTTGGTTTTTTCCTTTTTTTTTTTTTTCTTTTTTTTTTTTTTTTTTTTTTTTTTTTTTTTTTTTTTTTTTTTTAACCGGACAGGAAGCTGCAAATGCCAGTGGCGATGTGGCTCTGCACAAGGGGGAGGAAGCAGTCTGCATTCGTGAAGCTTGGCTTGGACAGGGAGGAAGGTTTCAGACAGACAGTGATACAAAACTGTTGTACTGCTGGATGTTCCTCTTGAGGATATCCGAGCAGGGGCCCAGCACGCGCTCAAACCGGGGCCGGTCCAGCTTCACACATTTCAAGGGGCCACGAGCCACGACGGTGGCAGCACGAGGACGGTTCATCAGCAGAGCAATCTCACCTGGGACAGCAGAAACAGGAAACAGAGTTACCAACCAAAGGGAGAAAGAGGCAAAGAAATGACCCTTCTCTGTGGTATTCATGTTTTTTGAAAAATTCCTTCGCCCAGGATTTTTCTCCTGGGAAGATGAGAAGCCTTAGAGAAAAATGAAAACAATAATTATCTCATTAGGTTCTCCTGTGTTGTGCTCATATGTTGAATGTGTTTGGAGATTGTTTCATTGGTTTCTGCTGTGAGTTGTTCTCACTCTTTGGCCAATCAGGGCCAAGCTGTCTCTCTGGAAGTCACAAGTTTTCATTATTATCTTTTTAGCACTCTGTAAGTATCCTTTCTGTATTCTTTAGTATAGTTTAGTTCATTTCACACAGAATCAGCTGCTTTGCAGAAATAACTGTTAGGATGCCTCAGTTCAAAAGCCACTTCACAGTCCTTGCACAGTTCACCTAACTGTAAGAACAACTGCTCCTCTCCTCTCTAAGCATTAAACATCTTGAACATTTACATATCTACAGCATTCTTTAATATATTATAGTATCATAAAATAATAAATTAATCTTCTGAGAACATGGAGTCAGATTCATCATTCCTCCCTGCCACAGGGGTCCCTGCAAATAACAACACTTCTCCACTTGAAACTGCAGAGAAGGTAATTCAGCCTTTAGCACTGCTCAGAACAAGTACTAAGTAATTACACTAAAAGCAACTGTGAAGGTAGTTTAAAAAAAACCTACTTGTGGATTGTTATTAAAAAACGTGTATGAGACATTCAAGTCTCTCTGAAAAAAGCCTAAAAAATTTTCCATACTGTGTCTCTTTGAGGAAAGGTCATGTTTCAATTCACAGTGTAATTTTCCTAGCCAACAAGTAGTTATTTTTCTAATAGTACTGCTCAATTCTGGTGCTTCTAGGAAACTCAGGACAACAAGAGCATGGTTTTGAAGTAAACAAACAAATAAAACATTCATGCACCAGACAGAAGCCTTTGACCCATTGCTGGCCAGAATCAAAACTCTGACTTTGTCATGGGGCTGTGGAAAAGGAGCATTTTGAGGTCCCACTGCATCCCATTTCTAAAGTTTTGCACAAACATGCCAAGAGCTTTGTTTCAACTGCTGAACAACATGTTTGGAAATGAATTTTTCAACAAAGCCCTGTTATCAACAACAGAAACAACCCCTAACATTCCTACAACAAGCATGGAAGAAATCAGAACAGCAACTCTGGGGTTTGTTTGCTTGGTTTTGGACTTGAGTTCTTTCCATGTTCAGGACTGAGGAAAGAACTCAGTGTTCCTTGGAGAATACTTTTGCCTGCACTATCAGAAGGGATGTTCCAAAGAAATGAGGAAAACTTTTCCTCTGTGCCCAATTAAAACTCCTGAACTCAGCAGCCTCCTAAAGAGAGGCTTGCTAAAGAATAAAGGAGGTTCTAAGGGAGAGTTAAACCCCTGAAGGAAAGGTTTGCAGCACCTAACACAATGACTGTGACAATATTTAGTTTTAGAGTGGGAAACTCAAGAGAACACAGAGGGAAATATTAGAAAATATGAAATGACACAGAATGAAGTCTAGTCCTAGATCCTGAGCCAAGCAGGCCTTTGGGCAGAGCCCATGCACTCAAGTCCATCCCAATTCAGGCCTTGCAACAGAGGATTTGCTGCTTACATCATCTACAGACCTGAAAACCTGGACAACCAAAAGGTTTTAGCCAGAGGAAGAGAGGAACTACCCAAAACATGAGAAAAATGTTAGGGGTTTTGAGAGGGAGAGGGCTGTATTTAACCATTAAAGAGCAGGTTCTGACCAGGTTCCTGTCTGACCTGGAGAACAGAAGGCCAAGGAAGGAATTTTCTCATCTTACTGCTGTCTTCAGCTGTGTAATGAGTGACTACAAAGACAAACCCAGGCTGCACAGGGAAAGACAGAGAGAAAGCAACAGGCTGCAGAACAGGAAATTCTTGTCAGGCATGAAGGAAAAAACCTCTGCACAGCAAGGCTGCTTAGACAGAGAATGAAATTGCCCAGAGAGGCTGTAGGATCTCCATCCCTGGAGACACAGGAATCTCAACTGGACACAGCCCTGCGGAATACAATGTCATTTAAAAATTTAGCTCTGCTCAGGGCAGGGAGGTCAGGCCAAATTATCTTTTACAGTAAAGCAGTGTGGAACAATCACATCCTGTGTGCACACCTGAGTGCCAAACGACTCTGATACTCACCCGACCCTGAGAGCAACCACAGCAGTCCAAAACAGTAATTAAGCAAATCCATCTCATCTCCACCATTGACACAGCACAGACAAAATGGTGACAGTGGTGTCTGTAGCCACAGTTGTCACAACATAACTCACCAAAGTAATCAGAAGGTCCCAGTCTGCCCACTTCAACAAATTCCTCATTTTCTGATCGGCGCTGTAACACTGCAGCCGTGCCCTTCAATAAACGACAGCAGTCAAACAACTGCAATTTCCAGCATCACTCCAAACACTGAATTTCACACAGAATCAGCTGCTTTGCAGAAATAACTGTTAGGATGCCTCAGTTCAAAAGCCACTTCGCAGTCCTTGTACAGTTCGCCTAACTGCTGTACAAGAACAACTGCTCCTCTCCTCTCTAAGCATTAAACATCTTGAACATTTACACATCTACAGCAGTGACTTCTTCCTGGTTTTCCTCAGAACAGCAGAAATATTATAGTATGACTAGCAAAAAAAGCCAGAAAAAACAAAAACCACCAGACAGAACACTAGTAAGGCATTACCAGCTATCTAGAACAGGTCTCTACTCTCAAAAAGATAAAGTGCTTTCAGTCAGAAACTTGTTACTTTTTCCCTGGAAGTATAATTTGTGAAAACAGCAAAACTAAATCCAAGTTACTTCATGTCCAGCAAGATGTTGTTTCTTTAGTGATTCTCTGGAACTACATTCTTATGTTTTGTTCTTCTCCAAGTGCCTGCTTAGGGACACAACCAAAAAAAGTCAAGTTCTGAGCTTGTAATTTTAAGCTTGCTTACCTCCAGGATAATGAAGAACTCATCTCCTGGCTCTCCCTGGACCACAATCTTCTGCCCATCCTCAAATTGTACCGGTTCCAAGGCATCAGCCACAGTGAGACGCTCCCACTTGTCCAGAGATTCTGCAGAGTTAAGAGTTTATTACTGGAGTGTCTTCTCAAGGCACAAATTACACCTCTGCTCTGTATTTATACACAGGTCAGTGTATTTCTGCCTGCATTTGTGCATCAGTGATGAAGACCTGAATTAGTGCTATTTTGGATTGATGCAGAGAAGCAGTTGTGATGAGTTACCACAACAGCCTGTACTCATCATAATGCTGGGTAACAGCTTCATTACAATGTGGAAACTGATTCTACTCCAGAACAAAAATCTGCTCACTTACCCAATATAGATACTTTACTAAGGAATTTCTCATACATATTTCTCTTTCTCAAAGTATTTCCCTATAAAAAAAAAGGAAAGGACACAAAGTGAGTTTTATTTCTACTCTAAATGAAACTCCAGACACAAACAAATTTAACCAGACACACAGTGTTCTGTCTCACAGACCCCAAACCCACAAGATGAAATGTTTTGAAATTGAGTTCTCTCAGTAATATTCCAGTTGAGCAACATTCCTAAAGTACTCAGCAGTTATTGCAGCCTTATTTCACCCTCAGCTCAGTTTAATACTGGCATTGTTTTGTGCACTAATGCAAGATTCCCCCTTGCCCTGTGCCTGAGAGATGCACGTTGAGTAATCAGCTTTCTGATTACTGAAGAGACAGGAGGATTTGGAATAAATAACTCCAGCAAAGGACAGGCAGAAGGACAGACACCCAGGATACATAACCCACAAAGCACAAAGCCAGGTTTTGAGGGCTACTTGCCATCAGGATCCTTCTGTAGCTGTCCCTGTCAATGCCCCACAACTTGACGTTGGTCTTGGCTTTGACGGTGGCAGCTCGGGGGGTGCCGTAGATGAGGGCGAGCTCTCCAAAGCTGCCACCCTCACCCACACTGGTGGCCCACTCACTGTTCACGTAAACCTGCAAGGCAGAGCATGGTCAGACACCCCTCAGCTTCCTGCTGCCCTCTATTCCATTGGGAGTACAAGGAAATTCTCACATCTGTACTAAGGTTGATTATTTCAGGGTTTTATCAATGCTTCCAACGCCAGCACAATTTGAATTTTTGTTGACAAAGGGATTCTCTTTTACATCTCATGCAGAGACTCTACACACAGACTCCTGAGAAACAACACCTCAACAAGGTCTGTCAGCTGTGAATGAGCTGGGCTAGAAAATAAAAGTCTGGTTGTTCTTAAAGCCTTCCCCATACTTCAACTCCACCCTGCATGCCTAAAACATGAGTATTGTGTCCCAATAATTCGTTTTTAAACTCAGTCTATGCAGCCAGACTGAGCTGTTAAGGGGCAAAACAAATTCTATAAGTAAGACCTTAAAATGAGCAAAGCTGCTAAAGGCAGGGTCTGTAGAAGAGGCCTACAAATATCAGAGTATTCTTCTTCTAGGAATAAACAGATCATTAATAAACTACCAGGAATGCTTACATCCATTTCTCCTTGATCAACAACATAGAAGTTATCACCTTCATCACCTAAAGAAGAGAAAAAAAATTGATTATACACTAAACTGAGTATACTAATATAGAATTGGCATCTCTGCCAACTTTGATGTTTAGACTCCAACAATGTTGGCAAATTTTCCCACAGTCTGCAGGGTGAAACATCACATTTTGCTGATTTCACACTCCTCTCAGCCCCTTGAAAGGGGACATCTACTGGCACTCAGGAGATCAGCAGCAATTCCAGGATTACTGGAAAGGCTAACCAGATCCATAAACTGACATAACATTTCTCCAGAGTCATCAAGGGACAATATTCCCAACAGATAATCTCTGCAAGGAAGCCTCATCCTCCTCCAGTGGCTCCGACTCCTCACTTTAGCATGAAGTGCTTCAGGGAACACAACAAGAAATTGTGTGGCTGCAGTGAGCCTGCTTTTACATTAAAAAATAAACAAACTAAGAGGCCAGCTCCCCATGCTCAAATGCCTCCCCAGAGCAAACAGTGTCACTTGCCTTGCTGGATGACAGTCTCTCCTGCGATGTAAGTGACGGGGAACATCGCATCGAAGATGTCACTGAAGGAGAGGACACCAAAATCAGATAAAAACCTGCACAGCTCCACACATCTGTACCCCCAACCCACCCACACTGCTCCTGGAGCTCTGTATGTTCCACTGACCACTGCAGAGTCACTGCAGATTTGTGACACATTTAGCTCTTCTGAACTCTGCCCTTCCATAAACCTTAACCCCACCAAGACTTCCTCCTACCTCCTCTCATTATCATCAAGATGGGTAAACAGCACATTCTTCTCAATTGCTTTTGCCAAAGCAGCCATGGTTTTATAATCTTTTGGAATAACCTTGGAGAGGATCAGAGAAAGCAAATGGTTAATTTTTCTCATGAAAAATTTCTGCATTTCCCATGGTAAATGAACAACTTAAATTGCTACAAAACACTGGCTGAGTTTTTCCATTTTCTTTCAAGCACTATAAATATAACCCCAAATATAGTAAATGTTTACAGACAGTTTGAACACAAGGAAAATATAATCCTGTATTATTTTATGCAACTGAAAAGCATAATTCCATGCTCAGTTTGTAAGTTATTTTGCAGGAGGATGAGTATCTGTTCAACCTGTGTTTTCCTGGGAACAGCAGCAAGCCTGCTCTGCCATTAGGCCAAATGTTGTTGCAGCTGCCAAATAACTGGAAGCACATTCTATATATCTAAATATATGCACATCTAAATATACATGACTTCAAAGGGAACAGGTCTAAGTAATGCATGAATGGTTTAATTGCATGATGGGTTATTTTGTCCTCCAGTTAAGCAGACACACACACAGGTCTGCTTTTTACAGCAATTAGGACATAACAGGCTCCAGGAGCTTGGTGTTATTTAATGCCCTGGACAGAAGGTGGGTTCAGATAAACTCTTGGATTGTGGGTGTAATTTTGAGCAAGGTTTAAGAGTCAGAGCACCTTTCTAACATAAGAGGCAGCATCCTCTTCTGTGTAGACTTCTGCACTGATGGCCCCACGTCGTGATCGGTATTTAACCACAGGGTTCAGGGGGGGAGGAGGGGAGATCTCGTCCTCCCGGGAGTCCGAGCGAGAACCAGACTTCAGCTGATTCAACAACTGCTTTGTTTCCTCCTAAACAGGAAGGAAGACATGTTTGTGTCACATAATCCAAAGGGAAAAAAACAAGCAGTGATGTATCATGTTCCAGCCCAGCCTGCCAGCACCAGGGAGCTTCCTGTGTACCATTATTCCCACATTAAGGCAAACAGGAGACTGCAGCATCCAAGATCAAAGCCCTTTCAAAACCACGTGGCAGATGTGCCTTTCATTCCTACCACTCACATCACAATGCTGTTTATTTTATTGAGTTATTCTTCATTTATTCAACTATTGGTGTGAACAAGTTGATTCTGGTTTCTGCCAGTGTATTCAACAGGTGAAGAGGACATTCCTCAGATGCTGAAGGCACTTCCCCAGCTGCAAACCCCCAATTCCTCCCCTCAGCTGCGAGGTGTTAAAGCCTTTTTGGAGTTGAAAGACAGAGGAGCAATTCCTCAGAAATCCATGCCACATGAGAAGCTTTTGAAAGAGGTTGAGTCATGGACCAACTTGATACTAATTAACCAGCATTTATTTTGGGAGAAAGAAACATGAACACTGCTTTCAAAAGAGCTGGAGGAAGGATGCTGGAGGCCAAAGTGGGATTCTTTTATGCAAACCACATGCAAACCTTGCACAAGGTTACTTGTTTTCCTTATTTCCTTCAGTTGCTTATTGTGTTGGAGCGATACTGTAGAAGAGCAGGGTACTTACAATAACACAAATTCTAATTAACTTGACGCACAGAAATTTGATTCTTCAAAAGATTCACCTCAATCAACTAAAATCAGATTAAAAACAAAACAACCAACCCTGGAGTCAGAGCATTGACATCATTGCAGCTCAAATGACTTTCCCAGCAGTAGGAAACAGGGGTTTGGGACATTCTGTAAAAGAACAAGGACTCATCTGTTCTCCCAGAGCTCCAGCCCTTGTGAAAGCTGGGTTTGTCCCAGTGTCCTTGATCCCAGCTGGGCAGAGGCTCTGGATAACAGCAGCAGCCTGAGGGAAGGGCCATGGGACACCCATTCCTGGGAGTTTCCACTGCCCCTCTCCCAGAGCCAAGGAGCTCCACAGCCTCACGTTTCACTTCCTGCTCTTTGCCCATTGATCAAATGGTGCCACATTTCCCAACCGTGGGAGCAAAATGTATTTAAAACTCATTTCTGTCCTCTGATTTTAGAGGAACGAGTCTCAACAGAGATGGAATTAAAAATAGCCTGAGCAGTAAAAAGTGTTTGGTGTAAAGTGCCTCACCATCAACCACAGAACATGTTTGTTCACATACAAAATACTTAACCATTAAAAAAGACATTCTTTAAATAAGTGAACACCAGCTGCTGGGTTTTTCCAGTATCACATAAAATATTAAATATTGTGATCAGAGATTGAAGCACTCAGCAGCATTTAGTGAGGGAGCTGTTATCAAAACACTTTTCAAGAGACTCCTCAGGGCAATGCCCCACTCAGGGAGAAGGAAACTGCACCAACACAAAAAATTATAGCTGATAACTTCTGTCTGACCCAAAATTTAATATTAACATTTTTTTTAGAATAGTAAGTAGGGGATGGACACAAACAAGTTACATATGGGTAAAATAATGTATTAATTTAAAATACACCAGTTTCTCTAAACAGTCCATACACAGATTCACCAGTAAGATTCTCCCTGAGTCAAATCATAGAACCATAGAAAGAGATTTAAAAAGACCTCCAAGATCATCAGCTCCAAACATCACTGTATCAACTATCAATCTCCAGATATCATATTCCACACTCCCAGACAACCCTGTGCCACGACATCCTATACTCTCAGTTTCATCTTTAATAGACACCTTTTACAATTTCTGACACTAAATCCCATTTATTACACCAAAATCAGAGAATAATTACAGTAGGACCTAAAGAAAGAGTGGCAGTGGTTATTTCCAGACACCTTTGGATTTAGCCAGTGTTTATGAGGAAAACCTGTTTGTTCAAGTCTAGAAGTTCCTCACATTAAACATATCACGGACAAAGACACTGAGTTTGCTCTGTACTCATCAGTATAAACATTCCCAGGATCTGAGAAAGATTTAGGAATAATTTATTTATTACATCCAAGTGTTGATCTGGTCTTTCAGCTGATGAAGCAGTTCACAACTTTCAGTGTCAGTCACGAACTGCAAGCCTGATTTTTCCTGACAAATAACCAATGTTTTTTAATTCCATTTCAATTATTCCAAGTAATACTGAAGTGATGACACTTCACATACTCAGATTTAAGTCTATCAGCTACTGAAAAAGACCTTTACAATTTCAGAATCATGTACGCTGTAAAACCTGCTAATTGTCATTGCACCAGACACAATCTCAACTTCTTCTGGTAATTAGTATTTCATTTATAACATATTTAAATAACTCCAAACATTCAGAAGCTATAAAGGCATTTTTTAAAAAGCTCTGCCAAAAATTCACAACTGCACAGTATATCCTCCTAAACTAGCTTGTTTTGCAAAAGAAACACTTAGGAAAATGGGAAAATATTCAGATATTTATATATATATATATATAGAGAGAGAGAGAGAGAGTGTATGTATTCTATGTATTTTATATATTATGTATAAATACATATATATTTTTTAATATAATATACATAATATCTGAGCAGGGCAGGTGGTGGGGAACAGGGGCAGTGACTACATGTCCATCACACTTCCTAATTCCAGCTTTTTCTAAAGCCTGATGTGAACATAACTGCATCACACACAATATTTCAATGCACTTATTCCAGAGGGCAGGCATGTCCAAGAGCCAGGATTCCCCTGGCAGGCTGCAATAATGATCTCTACATTAAATTTCCATAGTTCAAGCTGCACTACACAGCCCATCCCAGCACTGGAGAGCCATTACAGCTTTTAGCAGGTATTGGTATTACCACACATGTTTGCACAGCAAAGAGAACAGAGGCCTTAGCACACCACAAACAGATAAAATAAAACCATTTATACAATCAATGAGTAGTAATTAGATTCATCTAACAGCTTTCACAACCCAGAGGAGGACATTTGAATTCCTGTAGTAGCTGTAACCGTCTCAGAGGCAGCAATTTTAATATTTCTGAACAGAAATTCTAAAGCATGTTTAAATTTCTTCAACATATTTTAATAACATGACAGTGAATCAGCTCTGTTTGTGTGCAGTGGAAGAGATGACTTGTCAAAAGAATGAGAGAGAAAATAGCAAGCTCACTTCAGTCTTCAATGGTGCTCCTTCAAAAATCAATCTTATTAAAAAAAAAACCTCAGGTTGAGATACAGTCAGAGAGAGGAAAATTCAGAAAGCACATTGAAAAGTTGCTCTGCTTTATTACAGGTGTAAAAGACGTGATTTGGGAGGTGAAGCAGAGTGAGTTTCAGGCATTTTTGCTGCAGCAGAGCTGAGGAGTGGGCTGGAGCTGGTTAATAACATTACTGAGCATTTGTGCTCTCCAGACAGGGATGTCAGGAGTTCCCTGCCCAGCACAGGATGCTCAGTGCTCTGTTACCTCAGAGCTGGGCAGGTACCACAGCACCTGGGGAAACTCAGCCCAGCCCAGCTGAGTGGGGAAACCACCCAGGGGAAGCTGCAGCAAGTTTAAACCATAGGAGGCAACAAAAAAATGCTCCAGTTTCACCTGTAGCTACAGCTGCACTAAAGGGCACTTGGAAACCATGAGAAAAGACCCTGACCAGAACTGTGAGAACAACTGAAGGGGAAAAAACATTACCTAACCAGTTTTATTTTCAGCTTCAGTGTAGGCTGACCAAATACACAAAGAGCCAATGTGCAGCAGAATAAAATCATCAACTTATTCAATTCCAACATTAATGTCATTAAATTCAGAGCTGGACTTGTTATCTCGCTAAAAAACAAATTAAGTTCCCAAATACCGCATGTTGGCCATAAATCCTCTGCACAAAAGCACCCAAAATAATCCCATTTTACATCCCCACATATGGATTGGTTTAGGATTTATTCTAAGCACAGTAATGTGGTTTACTTGGTAAAATTTTATCTATAGATACCATTGGTGATGTTTTAAAATTCCCAACCTAGCAGCACCTCAAAACTCAAGAATCCAAGGAGGGGAAGGAGTCATTGTAACAGGCAGGGACAAGGGATTTTTAAGAACCTCATTATTCACTGGTTTGTTGTTGATACATACAACCAAAAAAAGTCAGAGCTCTTAATTTCATAAGCAAAATATTCCCCAAATAAATTAAGAGTTATAGCAGGTAGTCTGCATCCCTTGGTGATTTTCTAGTATTTATCCTGAACATTTCCATTAAAATACAACTTCTATAAGACATTTTTATGATCTCCAGTGTTAATTTCCTTCTTCTTTATATCAGCAATTAGTAACACAGTAGAAAAAAAAAAAGATAAATATCTAACTGCCTTATACAAGTACTGAGAGCAGCACCTGCAAACAAGTGCTGCACAAGGTCACAGCTGCATTATTTACTAGTTCCATGTTCTGAGTACAATTGCATCCAACCTTTCCTCTGCACAAGCCTTTCATCTTCCCATTTCCACTGCAGCTCCTTTCCCCACCTGCTTAGTGATCAATATACAAAATTAACAGGTCAGAAGAGTGTGAAATCACTGTTTCAACTCTGAATGCTTCCAGCAACAACAAAAACACCAAAGAGACCTCAGGGCAAACACAAGAGGGACAGCAACACTGAACTCCTAAGAGAAGGCACAAACAGGCTTGCTCTTCCAGAGATCTGCAATGCAAATATTCATTTATCTTCACCTAGGCCTGGGTAATACCACTGGCACCACTTCTGTGCTCTGCCCACATTACTGGAAATCAATACAAGAATCCAAATGCCCTCAGCAGCATCCAGCAAGGTCAATCTCCAGAGTTCTCCAGCTCCAGACACACCCATGTATGCTGTGTGTCCTCCATGAGAAAGCACTGGGCTGGGATCACACCTGCATCCCAGCTGGGTAAGTCTCCTTGTCACCTTATGGTCTGTCCTACAGGCTTTGGTGTGACAGAGGTGCACAAACTACTGGAAAACAGGATCTGTTTTCTAAAAGCACCACTTCCAATTTCAAACAGTCAACACAACTGGTCAAATCTGCAGCTCAGCCCCTAAATGACAAAGATACATTTCAATAGAAGTTGTTCCACCCTCCTCCCCTCCCACTGTGTGTTTTTACCTTCTCCAATCTCTCAAAGTACTCTCTGATGAATCCCATGGGTCGTTCAGGTCTCACTGTGCATAACTGCACAATGCAATCCTTCAGCAGCTGCTGGATGTTGTGTTTTTGGATGTAAAGCTCACACTCCCGAAGGCTCCGCTCCTCCTCGCTGCTGCTGCTGCTGGAAGCTGCCATGGCTGAAGGGAACAGAAGGAGAAGGTTAAATAACACATAACTACTGGAAACTACTTTGGAAACGAAGATGCTGCTGCCTAAAACAAGGTTATGCTGCATTATCTTACTGACACCACAGCAAAAAAACACCTTTACCTACCAGAGCAGTAACTGAGCTAAAGAAAATGCTGGGAACTTATTTAGCACCTGGAAAGAAAGCAGAAATCGAAACTCTGGGGGCTCCACAGCCACAGGCAGAAAAGGAAAAGCTGAGAAAGCTTCAACAACCCAAGCCCTGGGAGAGCTCCAAGCCAGGGAAGATCCCACCTGAACTTCCTGCTGCTTGAACTGAGGGTTTTGTAGGACTGGAGGCTCCTGTCAGGAGCTGTGTGGGGTCATGGGGATGGATGAGGGCCAGGAGAGAGGTGGGTGGGAGCTGGAAATGTGAGAGGCCAGGCACGACCAGCATTCGGAAGTGAAACATGCTCAGGTTGAAGGCAAAATGTCAGGGCAGGGTTTGCTATCGGAAGTTATGGATTACAGACATGGCTCCTAAAAAGCTCCTGTGTAATTTAAACCTGCTCATAGCTCATCACTTATTTCATGGATACACTGCAATCCCAAAATACCTCTGCAACTGTAAATAACGAAGAGTACAGCTTTAAACATCTGTTATGAGGCCAGGTTTTCTAAAGACTTCAGCTATGACACTTTCAAGAATGTTCTTAAGGAGATTTTTCTCCCGTTTCAAGTTTGTACTGGGTTTCCACTTCCAGATTTTGGGGTAGAGGAGGGTTCTGTGAGAAGCTGCTGGCTGCTTCCTCCATGCCCAACAGAGCCAATGCCAGTCAGCTCCCACATGAAACTGCCACTGGCGGAGGCTGGGCCCATCAGTGACAGTGACACAGCCTTTGGGACAATGTATCTTAGGAGGGAGGAGAGATGGCAACTCCAGCCAGACAGAGGAGTGGGAATGAATGGGGAAAAACTGGGAAAAACAGCCCTGCAGCCCCCAGGGTCAGGGCAGGATGGGCTTCAGGCACTGGAGCATGGATACCCTGGCAGCCTGAGATACAGCCCATGGTGAGGCAGCTGTGCCCTGCAGCCCAGGGAGCACAGATCCACTCACAGCCCCTGGAGATCAGAGGGGAACAGAGATCCACCCACAGCCCTGGAGATCACAGGGGAGCACAGATCCACCCACAGCCCCTGGAGATCAGAGGGGAACAGAGATCCACCCACAGCCCTGGAGATCACAGGGGAACAGAGATCCACCCACAGCCCCTGGAGATCACAGGGAGCACAGATCCACCCAGAGCCCCTGGAGATCACAGGGGAGCACAGATCCACCCACAGCCCCTGGAGGTCCATGGGGGAGCACAGATTCACCCACAGGCCCTGGAGATCCACAGGGGAGCACAGATCCACCTGCAGGCCCTCGAGGTCCATTGGGGAGCACAGATCCACCTGCAGACCCTCGAGGTCCATTGGGGAGCACAGATCCACCTAAACCCTGTGGAAGACCCCAAAATGGAGCAGGGGAATGCACAGACTGTGACCCACAGGAATCCTGTGCTGGGGTGGCTTTCCGGCAGGAGCTGTGACCATGGAAGGGAAAGCAGGCTGGAGAGCAGCCTGCAGGAAGGACTCACGTTGGAGAAGTCCATGGAGGACTGTCTCCCATGGGGAAGGTGTGAGGACCTTCCCCTGAGCAGGATGGAGAGGCAGAGACAGCGTGTAAGGAACTGACTGCAATCCCCATCCTCTGAGGGGAGGAGAGGCAGAGAACATCAGGAGTAAAGTTAAGGCTGGAAAGGAGGGAGAGGGCCAGGAAGATGTTTGTAAGATTTGGCTTTATTTCTCATTATCCTACTCAAATTTAATTAGTTTAATTTATTACCAATTTCCCCAAGAGGAGTCTGTTTTGCCCATGATGGCAAGTGGTGAGTGATCTCTCCCTTATCTCAGTCCAGGAACCTTTCCTTATATTTTTCCTTCTGTTGTTGAGTTAAAGAGGGCAGTGATGGAGCAGTTTTGGTGGGTGCTTAGCATCTAGCCTGGCTCAGCCCACCACAAGGTTGTAAAACCATTTTAAAATACATTTTTAACGTATACATGTATAGAGACACACAGTTCATGTCATTTTTTTCATAAGAAAATTAACACTATGAGAGTTAAAGAAATAGGAAAGGATTTCTCAGGGCATTTTTGGATGAAATATAAAGAAAGTTACCTGGTACAGGGAGTGTGGCAACAGCTTATTTATATGCAGTAAGATATGTTGATCCCGGGATCAGCTTTTGAAAGGGAAAAAATGGATTCAGTCAGAATAATTTTGAGAAATGACAAGTCACTGAAGTCACATCATGGGGTTTATCCTGCTGATGCAGCAGCAGAAAAACCCAGGACACAGAGGCAACACAACAACGTGCCCCTATGAATTCCGCTGGTGGAGATTACAGAAAGCTTCGAGTTAATATGGAATTACCAACACTTCACCCAGGTGTCGTGGCTGTCACACTTAATCCCTGCTCAAGGACACACACACACACACACACACGTGTATTGTGCGTTGCATAAACACAAAGCGTGGCCTTCCCACGGGCTGAGAAAGCGCCGAGAAGTTCCCCGGTCACTCCTTTTGTTCTGCCAGCCCGCACGGTGAAGGTCAGCGCTAACTGAGCAGCCCCGGCGGCTCCGTGAGCGGCCACGGGCCACGCGAGAAGGGCAAGAGCGGGGCAGGAAATGCGGTATCACGGGCAAAATGAAAACTCCGCTATTTATTTCTACAAGCCGTTTTTTTGCTGCACAATCCCAAAGCTTCCCCGAGCTGCCCAAGGCGTGGCTGCCCCGCCCAGCCCATCCCAGCCCCTCACGCAGCGCGGGGCCGCGGCTGCTTCACACCCGGAGCCACCGGGGCGGCACCGAGCC
>VZSU01002041.1:134315-148134 GCA_013398715.1 Nesospiza acunhae | reverse complement strand
GAAAGAGTTTGATCTGAGAGTAATGGTGGAGCAAAGCAGAGATTTTTAATGTGGGTGTTTCAAGTTAGTGACTAAGCTCCACATTTAGATACTAAATAAGTGGCCTCATTTCTGAGGAGGTGGAGGCTTCCTGGACATGGAATTGGGTGCTCCAGCTTCAGGATGGATGGGGTCTGAGCTTAGGCTTTTATTGGGATGTTTGTAGTGCTTCTGGACTCTTGGCACCAAAGGAGGTGAAGCTGTGCACTTGCTGGACTTACAAAGCTCAGCCCTTCAGCCAGACCCAAAGCCTGGTCCCAAAAAAAGCCTCTGTGCAAAAAGCCTCTGTGGTGACACAAAGCTGAGTGGTGACACAAAGCTGAGTGGCCACAGAGGTGGTGGCCCAGGGCTGAGGTTACAGCATCAGGCTTCCCTTTGCCTTTCTGCCCTGCCTCCCCTTGGCTTGGCAGCTCCTCCTGGCTGGGTGGATGTTCCTGGCAGGGTCAGCAGAAGAAGTACAAGCACCTGAACTTGGGAAATCCCAGCCCCTCAGCCAAGACGGTGCAAGGGTGACTGTCCCTACCAAATGTGTCTCAGCTCTGTGTTTGTGCAGTTCTGCAGGGCACAGAAAGCAGAGTCTTCCCTGCTGACACCAAAGGGGAAAAGAAGCATTGATGTGCTGGGCAGGTGCATTAAGCTTAGCAGCAGTGGCAGACCCTGCAGCTCCATTTGTGTCCCAAATGAGGAAGCAGTCAGGGCTAAGGGCCTGCATTCCCACCTGGAGGCACACTGACCAGCAGGACTGCAGCCTCTCTGCTGCCAGTTCTTTGTGAGCAGAGTCATTTGTTGAGAACTGCAGAGAAAAGTTGGGGTAGGGATGGATGGCAGTCAAGGCCTGAGGTGGGGTGTGACCCTGGTGGGCCTTCTGTTGCTGTGGGTGTGGAAGGTGCAGAGGAGCAGAGAAGTCGTGGTGTTCTTTCATCTCTCTAAAGCAAGACTGGATGCAAAAACTCTCAACACAAGAGTTGTACAAACCCAAATGTGAGAGGGGATGGAGAAGCAGAAGAGATCACATTTCTGTTCCATTTCAGCGTGTGGGAAATTCCTGTTGGGTTTGTCTGACAGCAGAGGTGTGGGTTTGGGAAGTGTGGGAGCAGCAGCCAGAGGCACTGCTGGGTCTGTGCATGTCCCCTGTGTCCTTGCAGAGGCTGGTGGTGTGCCTGGAGGAGTCCATCTACATCCATAACATCAAGGACATGAAGCTTCTGAAGACTATTATGGATACACCTCCCAACACAACAGGTGAGCATGGCAGAACTGTGTGAAAGGGAGCTTTGGAGAGCCTCAGCTTTGTTAGAATTGAAGCCAGCCTGTGGCCTGTGCATGCTCACCCAGCACTGGGAAGTCAGAAATGCATGGAGCAGACTGTGAAGGGACCCACAAGGATCACTGAATCCAACTCCTTGCCCTGCACAGCAGCATCCCAACATCCCAGAGCATTGTCCAGACTCTCCTTGAGCTCTGCCAGGCCTGGTGCTGTGACCCAGCTCTGTCCTGAGCAAAACCCTGCCCTGTCTGGAGCAGCCCTGCTCTGCCCAGAGCAGATGCATCAAAGGAGAGCAGAGATGGGCAGAAGGGACTGACTTCCCCTTGGGGTCAGCTCCCAAAGTGATCGCTGGGGACAGAACACACAGCCAGGCCCAGCCCCAGTCCCTGCCAGGGAGTTCCCAGGAGCTGCCACCTGCTGTTACTGCAAAGGCCAGGGGCAGGGCAGGTGGCTGCGGCACAGATCCTGTGGGTGTGGCACGGGGAATCCGGCTTTCCTGCTGCTGGGAGAGGCTATTTTTAGCAGCAGAGAGGGAAGCTTGGCTGGGTGCCCGTGATGCTGTGCTGTCCTGCAGCATCCTTTCATGGCTGGGTGCTTGGGAAGCTGCTGATGTGCTCACGCTTGGCCTCGGGGCTTTCAAGGGATACTCTGCCAGCAGCTCCCCTGACCTACTTCAGGTCTCACCAGATGGGCTCTCTGTGTGGGTTAAACATGCTGAATGCTGCAAATATAATTAAAGTTTAAAACCTTCCTGAGAAGGCCCAGCAGCAGGGTGGGCAGGGATACCCAGGCCTGGAGCTGTTCTGCAGAGGGGCTGGAGGGTCAGGTCATGGTTTAAGAGCAGCAGGGCAGGACTGGGAGGCTGCAGATCACAGGCTTCGTATGGGCTTAGTGTTTTAAACCCCTTTTACTGCAGCAGCTGTCATTGAAATGAGCTGAGTGACAAGTGCAGTGTCCCTGTTGTCTCTGGGCCACCTGCTTTGGTCCCAAGTGTGACCCCAAGGACGGTGTGTCCAGTAGTCAGGGCAGTCCAGCCTCAGTGCTCTTTGTGCAGCTTGTTTAGGAGTGGGAATCTGTGCTGGGGGGTTTAGGAGCACATGGAGAATGTGCCACCCCCCTAAAGTGTGTGCCCTGGGCACAGTGACAGCAGCACAGGCAGGACCAGGGTTTGCTGCAGCCACACTGGCCAGTCACAGTGAGATCTCTGCCTGTTCCTGGCCAGCACCTGGCTCCTGATCCAGCCTCCTCCACGTAGGAGAGGAAAATGCCCACGGTGTCCAGGACAGTTGTTTTTCATGTGATTCACATCAGGGGCAGGATTTGAACCAAGGAGGTCACAGTGCTTGGGGTGACTTGTGTGCTGTGTGGGCACATCTTGAGAGTGACTGCAGCTTTGGAAACCACCTTATGGCTGCCCCCAAGCCCTGGGTGTGCCTGGACCTGCTGGCCTGAGAGCAAAGCCAGGCCTCCTGGGCACAGTAGCATTTTTCCGTGCTGCTTGAGGAAGCCACCTGTGACGTGGCACTCCCAGAGGTGCCATCTGAGCAGTGCCAGCCTGCCTGAGGCCACCACTGCAGCACCAACCTTCACCATGGCTGGGGGGCTGCTGCTGAGGGGAAAGGAGCATCTTCAAAGGCTGCCCGTGGTCCTGTGATCCTTGTTCTTTGTGTGCCCCCGAGGTCAGCCCAGTACACTCACATCTGTGTTTTCCCCTGGCCTGGTTTTCCGGCTGCTCTGCCGGCCAGAGGAGCAGAGGGAGCGGGTGACTCACCCGGCTCAGAGCTCGCTTTGTTCAGCTCCAGCCTTCCCTGATCCTGTCTGAAAGGGCTCTGCTGATCCCCCCGTGCTGCCTGGGCTGGGGAATCACCATCGGGAGGGGGCAGGATGCTCATCACAGCCGCAGTCTCTGGGCTATCTTTGCCTTCCTCCCATCCCTCCCTCCTTAATTGCCTTTTAATTGCCCGCCTTTGCTGCTGCCGTGCATGCTCCTCGTGCCTCTCCCGGTGCGCCATTCCTGGATGATGTGCGTGCCTCTGGATGGATGAGGAGCGGATCCCTGGGGTCTCTGGCCGATCCTGCAGCTCCTGGCTGCGCTGTGCTGTCTTTGTTTGGTTATAAACAATGACCTAAAACGAGAGCTCCTGCGATCCTTCCCCGCTGCTGCTGGGCAGGGGCCAGGGCCGTGTCCTGACACGGGGCTTGCACGGCGCAGCACGGCACGTCCTGTCCCATCTACGTGCAGTGTGTGGCTGTCCTGCTGCTGTGTGGCTGTCCTGCTGGCCCCTTCAGTCCCATCCCATCCCACCCCATCCCATCCCATCTACGTGCAGTGTGTGGCTGTCCTGCTGGCCAGTTCATCCCATCCCATGTACATGCAGTGTGTGGCTGTCCTGCTGCTGTGTGGCTGTCCTGCTGGCCCCTTCAGTCCCATCTCATCCCATCCCACCCCATCCCATCTATGTGCAGTATGTGTGACTGGCCAGTTCATCCCATCCCATGTATATGTAGTGTGTGGCTGTCCTGCCTGCCCCTTCAGTCCCATCCCATATGTGTGCCATGTGTGGCTGTCCTGCTGGTGTGTTGCTGTCCTGCTGGCCCCTTCAGTCCCATCCCATCCCATCCCATCCCATCCCATCCCACCCCATGCCATCCCATGTATGTGCTGTGTGTGGCTGTCCTGCTGGTGTGTGGCTGTCCTGCTGGTGTGTGACTGTCCTGCTGTCCCTTTCAATCCCATCCCACCTACGTGCAGTGTGTGGCTGTCCTGCTGGCCCCTTCGGGGTGTCCCCGCTGCCTTTAACCCCGCGGCTTCCTCCGCACGTGGGATTAGGTGGGACTCCCGCCACGGGTCAGGAAGCTCAGGTCGTGCTGGAGCCTGGAGTCGGGTTTGGGAGGGCTGTGAGCACACGGATGTGGGGCAGGAAGCGAGTGAGGCACGTTTGGTGTGTGACAGGATTCACTGGGCTGCATCCTCAGGCAGCAGCGGGAAGGAGGCAGGAAGAGATGCTCTTTTCTGAGGTCACCTGGGGGACAGCGGATGGATGTACCCACACATGTATCCATCCGTCCCTGTCTCATCCTGTAATTCCTGCCCACTTTGAAAGGAGCATTTGGAAACCTTTGTGCTCATGTTGTCACAAAACCAGAGGGCTCCTATGAGGAAGAATTCCCCCTGTGCTGGAGATTTCACTGCGTTCAAGTTCCTTGTCAGCCAGAAACTCCCTGCACAGCTGGCGCATTTCCTTTGTCTTTCTCTGCTTCCCTTTTCCATTCAGAGCAGAAGGAAATGGCACTGCCTTCAGCCAGGCTGCAGCAGAGCTGCGCCCGCACTGGGGTGCTCCTCTGAGCTTCCAACCCGTCACCTACACCCTGTGCACATCTGGACGTGCCCAGATGTGGTTGGACAGGAGTGCTGTGAGCACTCAGACCCACATGTGCTGTTTCATGTACCTATTCCTGCCTTCTCCAGGGAGATAATGCAGGAGGAGAGCCCGGAGCGTGCTGAAAAGCCGGATCTGGGTTCGCTGTGCTCGGGGAGGGTGGCAGGGCACAGCCGCCGTTCTGTCCCGTACCAGCAGATGTCCCCACGGCCGAGGTGTTCCCAGCGCTGGGGCCCAGCGGTGCCAGAAGGAGCCGGAGGCCGAACCCCCGCCGTGCCCCGTGCTGTGCTCCCCCAGTCACAGCCTCAGCCGTGTCCCTGTCCCCCTGCCAGGTCTGTGTGCTCTCTCCATCAACCACGCCAACTCCTACTTGGCTTATCCTGGCAGCGCGACCAGCGGAGAGATCGCGCTTTACGACGGAAATACTTTGGTAAGTGCGAGGCTCAGCCTTTGGATACCGGCAGGGGCTGAAAACAAACAGAGCCACAGCAAAGCCAACGGGGCCCTTGGGAAGGATGAATAAATTCACTCCACCGAGCTGGAGTGCGAGGGAATTGCCTGGCAGGCACATCTGGACGGATCCCCCTTGCTCGGAGCAGACAGCTCTGAGATCAGGACGTGCATCTCCCAGCACAGGATATTCAGGGAAACGTGACCCACTGCCCTGCAGCCCCAGGGCCGCTGCCAGGCTCACACTGGGGTTGCTGTGGGAGCGTCAGCAGCAGATCCCATGGGAATGATATGGCCAGTGTGGGTCAGGGGGATTGGAGCTGCTCCAAGCACGGCACAGGACCTGGAGCAGCTTTGCCTCACCGTGGGCTGGAAGGGATGCCTGACCCAAAGTCACAGAGAGGGCAAAGTGTCCAAAGTCCCCTTAGGAAATCTGTCCCTGGCTGGATGCAGGGTCACGATTATCTGCTGTTTATGCCAGGGCTTTGAGTTACATAAGGCTGGTGGCTCCATACGTGCAGCCAGAGCTGAGGATCTGCAGCAAGGGAGGAGCAGAGCACAGGGAAAATGCTGCTGCTCCAAGAGGTGCTGCAAGGGCTGGGGCTCCCTGCAGGTACCAGGGTGGTGCCACTGCAGCAGGACTTGCTGTACAGCACAGGGAATTGCAGGGAAGGGCCAGGCTTTGGAGAGGGCGCAGGTGCAATGCTGAACCCTGGAGAGGCAGGGAGCTGAGGTTCTCTGCCCCTGGGGTGAGTGTCCTGCAATCACAATGGCCGTAATAGCAGAGGAATGAACTCAAGGCAGGGCAGAGTAAAGTGCTGAGGATGCTGAAGGGATCCCATCAGCACATGATGATCCCATGAATCCATATCAGCAGGTGTGGATAGCTGCAAGGCAGGAACGCCCTGCTCTCACACAGTCCAAGGAGCAGCGTGTTCCTTTGCCCACACAGTCCAAGGACCAGTGTGTGCCTTTGCTCTCACGTTCCCTTGTGCCCTACAGAAAACAGCCTGCACCATTCCTGCCCACGATGGGCCTCTGGCTGCTCTCACCTTCAACTCCACCGGCTCCAAGCTGGCCAGTGCTTCTGAAAAAGTGAGTGAGTGTGCCTGCAAGTACCCTCCCTCTGCCCAGGGCTGCATCAGCACCCCTGAGCTGCCCCTTCTTAATCACAACCAGCACAGAAGGGCTGCTGACTGGTCAGTGTATGGGATCAGATTGAGCCCAGCTGGCAAACAGGAGGAGCCTTTGCACATCCTGAGTTTCCTGGGTGTGTCAGGGAAAGGGCTCGGGTTCCTTGGCCTGCTCCTACGTGGTATTTCCATTTGCATTTTTTGCAGGGCACAGTCATTCGTGTATTTTCCATTCCTGGGGGGCAAAAACTCTATGAATTCCGGCGAGGGATGAAAAGGTCAGTTCATTCTTCTGACAGTGACAAGTACACAGAGGGCTCCCGGAGCCAAAGTGTAAACACGGGGACACAGGGCAGCGTCAGATCCTGGTGGCTTTGGCAGAAGGAAAACAAGAGCAAACGTACCAGCTGGAAATGTCACTGTGCCAGGCTGTGCCCAGCTCATTGATTCCTTCCAGTGTGTCACAGAACAGGGCGATGGCAGGGAACAGACGTGGAGTCACTCCATTTACTCTGTCCTTTCTTTTTTTCTTATTTGAAATAATGAAGTCCCCAAAATTGTCAGAGACCTCATTCTTGCTGAACCTGTGCAGGAGATGCTGTTTGTATCCCACTGTTCAGCACTTTGGCTATCCTCCCTGGTCTCTGCAGCTCCAGAAGCTGCAGTGTGGCTGGCACAGATGTTCCCTCCACAGGCAGCTCTGTGAGCAAGGACATTTCCACCTCTCTGGCTGTTTATCACTAGCTCGAGGCTACCCCCAGCCCTGCTGAGCAAAGGGATTAGGGAATGGCTCATCAGTGAGCCCACAGGCTCAGCAGCAGCTGTGCAGGGTGATCCTCACCATGGATGGGTCTCCTTCCTGCCCATCCCCTCCTCTGTGAGCCAAACCCAGCAGTTCCCCTTGAGTGGGTTGCTGTGGGAGTGACAGTGCTGTCCTTGGCTCTAGGTATGTGAACATCAGCTCCCTGGTGTTCAGCATGGATTCCCAGTTCCTCTGTGCTTCCAGCAACACGGAGACCGTGCACATCTTCAAACTGGAGCATCTCACAGACAGGTGAGGGCTTAGCCTGGCTTAACCTGCCTGCCCAGGGCTGGGTCTGCTTCAAAGCTCTGTGTTGACACAGCTGCTCTCCACATCATCACCATGAGCAATTCCAGGTGCACAGTGTCCTTGTGTCCTGAGGGACTCACTCCTTGGAACGCCACACACTGCACCCCTGCTGTCAGCCCCTCCAGGCCTCTCTGGCTTTATTAGGTGCCACTGCCCCCTGTGATCTCCAGCCAGGCTGGTGCACAATGTGAAGGTGCTCCAGAAAACCCTTCACCCATGTGAGGTCAGGTCTGTTCCTGACATTTTGTCACACTGATCATGCCAACCCCACTGTAACTGCTTTGTGACCCCCTCAGCCGGCCAGAGGAGCCTCCAACCTGGAGTGGTTACATGGGGAAGATGTTCCAGGCTGCCACCAACTACCTCCCTGCCCAGGTGTCAGGCATGATGAGCCAGGACCGAGCCTTTGCCACCGTCCGGCTGAACATCTCCGGGCAGAGGAACATCTGTGCCCTGTCCACGTACGTGCTGACCCTGCTGAGCCCTGGCCAGGCCAGCCTGACCTCATCCCCTGCCTGCAGAGCAGTGGGGTGGCTGCTGCTGTGTCTGTGTGGGTGAGGTTTTTGGCCTCAGGATGCTTTTCCCAGCAGGATTCAGAAGCTGCCTCGGCTGTTGGTGACGACGTCGGATGGACATCTCTACATCTATAACCTGGACCCCCAGGATGGAGGGGAGTGTGTCCTAATTAAAAATCACAGGTAACTCTGCTTCCACTCACACCTCATACAGAGGCTGATATTTTAAGAAATGAAGGGAAATCTCACCTGGCAACACAAAATGGAGCTATAGGAGCAAGAAAATGAGGACTGAGTTTGTGATTGGAGCTCCCTGATCTCACAGGCATGGCTGGGAAGCACGGCAGCAGGCAGGGACACAGGGACACAGGGCTTCTTGCAGGAGAAACCTGAGACATCTCAGATGCCATGGCAGTTGTGGGACATCCCAGCTTAGACTGGGCAGGCTGTGCTTTAGGAGATGCCCCAGCAGCAGAGCTCTGACCATCGTGGTGGCAGGAGAGCAGAGCACCTTCTCCAGCTTGGAGTTGGGTGCTGGAGAGCTGACTGGGGGTGCCATGGTGTGGAGTGACATTGAGCTTCTGTGAACAGAGCCCAGTGCCAAAGCAGAGGAATTTCTTCGTGGAAGGGGTTGTTAAGCGTTGGAAGGGGCTGCCCAGGGAGGTGGTGGGGTCGCCATTCCTGGAGTTGTTCAGGGAATGACTGGATGTGGCCCTCAGTGCCCTGGTTTGGTGACAGGCTGGTGGTGATCAATCAAAGGTTGGGCTCGATGATCTCAGAGGTCTTTTCCAACCGAAATCATTCTGGGATTCATGAAAACAGAGCCTCCCCCGCCGCTCTTCAGGCCATATGCAAATCCCATTAAGCACGGAACCCCCCCGCACACATCTGGGCTGCTTGGCTCCAGATGTGAAGCCTTTGGGGTGGGGTGAGATGTAACATGTGCTCCAGGCCGGGAGGTGGCTGCCAGCCAGGAAAGTGCCAGCAGCTTTTGGAAAAGCCACAAAACAAAAGCACTTCAAAGCTGCGCTGTCCAGCGCGCGCCGCCCGCAGCCCCCAGCCTTGTCATGTGGGCTCCTCTGAGCATCAGAGGGCTGAAAAGGGCCCTTGGGTCATGAGTTACATTACATCATACGATATCTCAGCTCAAGCTCTGTCCTAAACTAGCCAGGGCTGCTTTTCCCATCTAGTCTGCTCCTGTTGGAAGCCCTTCGGAGCCCCCTCTGTGATTAGAAACACTGTTTGCCTTTGTAACCTAAAGCTTTTGTGGTCAGTCTGTTCCCTTCTGTTCCCATGCCAGCATTGTCCTCCAGCTGAAGTGGTGCTTCCCCTATCTCCTTCTTCACCCCCTGCTTTCCTTGTGGAGCACAATGCTCCCCTGTCCACAGCACTGCTGGGGCTGCTGCATGCAGTGATGGGGATGGCATGCAGTGATGGGGATGGGTGATGTGCTTCGAGGAGAGGTGGATGCATGGGCTTGTCTTAGCTGGAGCTGGGGAGGAACAGCCAGGATCAGAACTAACTCTTCTGCTCTCTCTTGATCTGTACAATTAGTCTGCTTGGCTCAGGAAAGATGGAGGAGAACAAAGAAAATGACCTTCAGCCTCCAGTACCTCAATCTTATGCAGCAACTGTAGCCAGACAAAGTACAGTGCCTTCAACTTCGACCATGCCAGGTGAGCACCACATGTGCCCTTCCTCAGGCAGAAGCCACAAAACCACCTGGGGCAAAGTGGAAAGTGTCCCACATTCCAAGGGCTCATCCAGGATCACCACAGGTGCATTGCACGCCAGGGCAGCAGGACTTTGGAGCTCACTGGGTTCATCCCCTGCCACTAAAACAGGGCACGAGTTTTCTGCTCTGCTTCCTGTGCCAGCTCTGCTCCCTGTGACACAGACAGCCCAGGGCAGAGCAGGAACCACTCTTTGGCGGACAGCAGCTGCTGCCAGGTGGTTTCCAGGGGTTGTGACCATGGGTGTAGGAGTCAGGGCTCACTGGTTTTGTGTCAGTCACTGACACAGTCAGTCACTGTTTTTGTGGTGAGATTGCCACAGAGTCCCTGAAGCTGGTACACCTTGCACTAAACTGCTGCAGGAAAAGACTGGGTGACTGGTGACTATCTCATTATATTCCCAAGTGTAAGATTCACATCCAAATGCAGATCTTACTCTGAAATTGGTGTTTGGGTTCATGGTAGGAGGAGGAAAGCTGCTGCCACAGGAGCTGACCATGTAGTTCATCTATAATCCATACTATCCATGGAGACACCTTCCTCTTCCTCAGTCCATGAAGGCAGAGGAAGCAGCTCAGTGCTAAAGAGGTGGTAACAGTGTGTGCTGCTGTGTGCAGCCTCCTCCCATCCCTTGCTGCAGTAACCCTTGGTGTTTTCCCCTGGCCAGGTTACTCGGAGGACGGCGGAGCCCTGCGGGGGGAGGTTATCCCGGAGCACGAGTTTGCAACTGGACCAGTCTGTCTGGATGATGAGAATGAGTTTCCTCCTGTGAGCATTTGGGACCCCTAAACCTGCAGTGCAGCCCCTCATGCTGAGAAGGAAGTAGTAACCTCTCCCAGAAGAGATTCCATGGCCCCTTCCTTGTCCCAGCTCACTGCAAGCCTAAAATAACTGGATGGGTTCTAGGGACAGTGCCAGGAAAATGACACCCCCACTAAGCAGCAGCTGGGGACGGGGCAAAAGTGATCAAACCTAAGCAGAGATAGATCTGAACAAACTTGCTGAATGGTGTTCAGATCCAGACCTAACCTTTGTGCCTTGAGCAGATTTCTAATATTACCAGGAATAGTTTTAATTGGAACAACTTAGAAATAAAAATTTAATACCCCGTTGCATTTTCAGTCAGTTGTGTTAGTTCATGGAATGCAACTGGAACATGCCTGAACCTCACCAGTCTCTTCATTTCCAAGGTAACTGAGAAGGAAACTCCTTTTCCAAGTACAAAGATGAAAGGCATAACAGAGTTTTAAAACATTTTATGATTTTTATGTGGCACTTTCTCAGTTACCATTGGAAGGAGCTAGTGGATTTTTCAATCTGACTTCAGCCTGGCAGTGTCTTTCTGGCTCCTTTTCCTATTCCACACTCATTAATTAAGTATCTAACCCCTAATTGGACAAATGTTGGTCTGTGCTATGATCTGGTTGTAATCAGCGGTGTCTTCATAGCAGTAATGCAGCAGAATACTGTAATGGATTTCAGGTTGCAGCCTTGGCAGGCTTTTGGAATTCCTTACTTCATTTTTACATATCCTGCTGCTGGAGTTTTGCCTGAAAAGGAGGAAGTACAAACCTTATTCCAGGATTCATTCCATGTGCTGAGCTGACCTCTGTGAGGCACCTTCCTCTGAGCTGAGGCGAAGTGTTACTTAGATAAAGGGAGGCTGCCTCATGACTCCCTTTGAGCCAGCACCACCTAAACCCAGCTCAACTCACACAGCCCTCTGATTATTTCTTTCCTTACCTGCACCATTCCCTGCTGCAGACTGGGAGCAGGAATTTCCCACTTGTCCAACTCCATTACTCAAGAAGGATATTTAAAATGTCTCCCTCGCTGTGCCCACAGAGAAGGTGATGGCCCAGGCCCCTGGAAGGAGCAGCAGGGACAGAGAGAAATCCTTTGTTTCCTTCTGCTAAACCTGCTCTTGAACTCATGGTTTGGGGACAAGCAAATGCCAGCAGGCAGGGATCACGCTGCTCCTGAATGAGGCTTCCTGCTGGGACTGTGCTGGATGAAAGCGGCCCCAGACCCCTGCTGGAGCACAGCAGGTGCTTTATGAAATGAACTTTGATCCCTCCAAATCCTGTCATTAACCTGACAGAGCAGTGACATGTGTATTGTTAGGGAGGAGGTGGTGTGGGAAGGGAAGGTGCTTTCCAAAAATACTCCCTGATATCGGTGCCTGAGCAAATGGAGCTTCCAGATAAAGCCCCCGCTCCTGGGTTTGGGGTTTGCCCTCGCAGTGGGAGCACTCAGGATGTTTGGATGCTCTGGATTTCACTGAACTTGGCTGTTTTCTCAGCACTTGAGATCTCCAGTCTCAGCGAAGGGGGTTTCAGGCATCGGTCACTCCTGTGCAGAGGAGGAGGGGGAGAAAACCTGACCTTATCCAACAAAAATGTTTTGACAGCGTTCGGCTTTGCGGAAACATGGGAAGGGTTTTGTTTGTTTTCCAGTGTGCAACAAAAAGACTTTTCAAAACCTCAAAACTTGTGACAAAATGGAATATTCACCCGCAGCCCATGGTATGGCTTTGAACTCAGACATGGTTCTGGAGAAACAGCAGTGCTCAAACCCCACAGTTTCTCCCCATTTTGAAACCTCTTGTCTTCCCTTGACCTCAAGCAAGACTTCAGAGGCTCTGCTGTTAAAGACTGAGGAAAACCAGCTTCAGCCTGACATAAAATCTGTCAAACACTGCCTGTTCATTAAGTGGAAGGAGGGACAGATCAGAGAGGAGATGAGGAGCCCAAGGAGGACTCATAAAAAGTGGCCTCACAAGAGGGGACGTGGATGTTGCTGCTGCTGGTGCCAGGATTGCAGAAGGAGGTTAAACCAGTTCAGTGACAATTCCTGCATGGATGGGGTGGATTAAGCACTCCCAAGTCACTGCTGGTCTTGAGCAGGAAGGACTCAGGTGTTACTGAGGAGGACAGGGGGCTGGAGCCCTGGGTGTCATGCTGGATGTGCAGGGAGGAGGCTGCAGAGCCCTCACCCTGCAGGATCAGAAGATTTTACAGGGTGGGAAGAGCAAACCCAGCTCTGGCTGCAAAACTGTGGCAGTTTGGGCAGTTTTCTGCTCACCTGCCTGAGCAGCCACGCCTGTTCTGTGGGTGTAGCAGGGAGTGAGGTTTCCAGTGGTGCAGGGAGATGCTGGGTGTGTTATGGGCCAGGCAGGGCACTGCAGTGGTGCTGTGAGGTTTGGCAAAAGAAATCCTATAGGATTTGGCAAAAGAAATCCTACAGGATTCTGCAAGCAGCACAGCCTGTGTGCAGCTGGGGAGTGCAACCAGGGGATCTGCCCAGAACTCCTGGGATTCAGAAGGAAGGAGGATTTCTTCCTACAGATTGGTCAGTGCTTTCCAGACATAGGTGATCCATCCTGCATTTGGCTGCAGGGCCCAGAGGTGAAGCTTTTATTCAGGAAAGCCATTTAATTAAGTCAAGTGAGACTGCAATCAGCTCTTCAAAGGCAGCTTCCCCTCACTGATACTCCATCACTCTTAAAAACCATCTCTTTCCCATCAGTTTTTGGATGCTCCAAAACAGTTTGGGCACTCTCCTGTGCTGCCAAAGGATGCTGCTGCCTGTTGGAGGGAAAAAAATCTACAACAGGGCAGAAATCAGTGCCCTGTCATGGGGTCCCCACACCCCTCTGCTGCTCCAGACCACAGATCTTGATACAACCGGGCTGCAGATCCATCTCTGGCTCTGTGGAAGAATTATTGGCCCAGATTCCTCCTGGCTCTTGGCTCAATGGTGTTTCCCTCATTCTGTTGCATGGATATGGACACTTAATTATTTTAAGTGATTATTTTTTAACAGCTGGCTGGTAGCAGAGGAAAGGCCACAGACTTTCCACTGAGGCTCTGCTTGTAATAATGTGTCATAGGGGATGAGGGAGTTTGGCAGAACCTGGCTCCTGCCCTTGTGGCTCAGAGTGGCATTTTGGGCAGCTGGGGCTTGCAGGATTAAGCCCAGCTTATCAGTGCATTATCTGAGGTCCCCTGGGAGTTGTGCCATCCAGTGTCAATGCCTGTGCCTGGAAACATGGCCAGTGATGGTCCTGCAGCTCATGGAGGAGGAGCTGGCAGAGAGCCTCTGCAGCAGGAGCTGTGGGGTTCACATCCCTTCCAGAGAGCCTCTGCAGCAGGAGCTGTGGGGTTCACATCCCTTCCAGGTCTGTGAGGT
>VZSU01002041.1:124141-134269 GCA_013398715.1 Nesospiza acunhae | reverse complement strand
TGTGGGGTTCACATCCCTTCCCAGGTCTGTGAGGTTGTGGGGTTCACATCCCTTCCAGAGAGCCTCTGCAGCAGGAGCTGTGGGGTTCACATCCCTTCCAGGTCACTCCTGACAAGGCTGGAGCTGGGACAGACCTGTGCCAGGGCTGCCCAGGCCTCCTCAGGAGCACATTTCACCCAGGATCTCTGTGGCAGGAGTCGCTGATGGAGGTGAATCAGGGTCCTGCTGCTGCCTGTTCTTCTCCGCTCCTGCTTTACTCTTTCACTCAGAGGCTTTGCTGGTGTTTAGGCTGAGCTTTCCCTCCCCTAATCCTGTCTAACATGTTGGAGTTGAACTCTGGGATCCATCCAGAGACTCCAGAGCAATGCAGGGATGCCCAACACAAACCTTTCCCTCCAGCCACACCAGAGCTGAGCTTTTTGGGATCACTTAGTGGCAAATGCACCTCAGCCCCAGGAACTGCACTCCCCAAAGCCTGGCTCTGCTGAGCCCAGTGCCAGCCAGAGGCCAGACCCACTTATCACTGATCCAGATGGTTCCTGTTCCCAGGAGTGTCAATTTGGGGAGGGGGAGAGCAAATAAATAAACCTCTCCCCAATCTGCCTTTGAATGGAAAGTAAAACACTGCGGGACATCCCTCCCCCTGCTCCTCCCATGTGCGTAAAACCAACTGGAAAAGCTCCCTGGTGCTGGGAAAAGTAAGGCCCTTGTGTTTTGCTTTTGGTAGATAATCTTGTGCCGTGGAGGTCAGCCGGGCAAGGCGAAGAGGTCGTGAGGAGAAGCCAAACAGCCACGCTTGGGACAGCTGCTGGGAGGTGCTCTGGAAAAGCCAGGAGTTTCAAAGAACAGATCTGTGAGTCCCCAAGATGAGGAAAAAAAAAATATAAATTAAGGTTGGGCCAGGCTTTTTCCTCTGTGTGAGTGAACACCTGGCCCTGTTAGCCCCTGTTTTAATTTGTGTCTGGGTGGGGTGTCAATGTACTGTATGCACATGGCTCTATTTAACAAACTCTACGTTAGAACCACAGTGTAAATGCTAATTTAATCAGATTTGTATGTAACCAGAATTTTATATACCCATTTGTCCCTTTTCTAATTTATGCTGTTTTATGTGTATAAATGTACTTATAGGAAGAGATATTAAACTTATGTCTTTGTACAGTATATACAGACTATTTTAACCCAGGCAAAGTATTTTTTGCAGTGATTTTAGAGAAGATGCCATTTGCTATGTTGAAAGAATAAAGTCACAGTCTGTCCCTGGCAGCTCCTGCTGTTCTTTTTGGGGCCCTAAAGGTGTCAGTCTGGATTAAGTTTGGGGAGTGGGAGGGGTTTTGGGGGCTGGGGTGAGGGAAGCACACCTGGGTGAGTCCACACAAGTCCTCTTGCAGCCAAAGAAAGATCTGGGTGTGTAAATCAGAATCCAGAATGGTTTCAGAACACCCTCACTCAACTGCTGAGAAATCCCAGTGGTTTCTCAGGTTTCAGTTGCACCTTCATGTCTGCCTTTGCAGCTCCCCAGGCCTTTGCAGCTGCCCAGGAAGGGCCCCACAGGAGCTGTTCCACTCCATTTGTGCCTACACTGGGATGGGCAGCAGCTCCTCTGCCTGGAGCCCTGATCTGCTGGGAGAGCCCAGAGCAGGAACCCTGACCTCCCAAAACCCCCCAGTTCCACCCTTCTCTTTGCTGAGAGCTGATGGGGAGCAGCCCCAGTTCTCTCCCAAACCCTTGGATGTCCCAGCACAGTCCTGAGCTCCCCCCTGGCAGGACAAGCTGAGCATCCTTCCCACATGGATGGCAGCCACCAGGGACAGCCCAGGACCCTCTTCCTTCCTTCCTTCCTTCCACATCCAGCTGGGTCCTGCCATGACCCCTCTCAAGAACCTCAGCAGGCAGCTGATGGGGCAGGTGCTCCCTTCCCAGAGCGCTCCCCTTGTGCCAGCCAGGAATTTTCTCTCTGCAGCCACCAAACTTGCAAGGTCTGTGCAGCAGAAGGGCTGATTGCCCGAGGCTGTGAGCCCCATCCTCCCCTGCCTTGTGCTCCCACAGCTGCTCCTGCAAGGTTTCTGTTTAGAGGAAAACCAAGCAAATTTCCCTGAGGAATCCTCTCCCAAAGCCAACTCTCACAGAAGGTAGTTTTAATCCAAGAGCTGTCTCTTTCCCAGATAAAGAGCCTTACAAAAAGCCTTCCACATGCCCAAGGTCCAAAGGGGACCCTCTGTGTGCTCCCCCAGACCCACACCCAGCTCACCTCCCTCTTCCCAGCACGGAGCAAAGGGAACCACAGCCTCCATCCCTCTCCTTGGCCACCTCCAGCCTGCAATTCACAGACACCACCCTTGGGAAAGGAGCAGCCTGAGCAATTATTTGCTTAAAGACAAAGCCAGGGTGTTCTGCTTTCCACGTGGGGATCCCGCGTGGCTCCGTGGCACCGGCAGCCCACGTGCTGCACGTTGCAGCAGGGAATTGCAGCTGGATCCTGGGAATAATCTGCAACCGAGACATTGTCTGCTGCAATGTCCTGCAGGGCTTGGGCATAAGCCCTGCTGATGGCAGGCAGCACTGCCTGGTACTCCCTGGAGGCCACATCCAGAGGCTCCTGCTCCTGGATGTCACGGACCAGGTTGAAAATGAGGGGTGGGTGGTGCTGCTGTGCCGGCCCAGTGCTGCCATCACAGGCCAAGGCCCCTCCTGGGGAGGAAATGAGAGAAAAACTCTGGAGTCACAGAGGTCCAGGGATCACCTCTGTATTCCTCACCCACCACCCAGGATGGCCCATTCCCACCCCATCCCAGCTCTTATTCCTGAGACCAACCCTGTCACAGACATCTTTTATGAAAAATGCTTTCCTTAGGACTTTTTCCTCCTGAGAAGCTGAGAGGCCTCAGGAACAAAATGTAAACATTGATTATCTGCTGCTGTGGAATGCAACAGGTGGATCTGGGATTGGTCTGGTGTGGTTGTTTCTAATTAATGGTCAATCAGAGCCCAGCTGGCTTGAACACAGGGCCCGAGCCACAAACCTTTGTTATCATTCTTTCCTTTCTATTCTTAGCTTAGCCAGTCTTCTGATGAAATCCTTTTCTTCTATTCTTTTAGTATACTTTTAATGTAATATATATAATAAAATAATAAATCAAGCCTTCTGAAACATGGAGTCAGACCCTCATCTCCTCCCTCATCCTCAGACCCCTGTGAGCACTGTCACACAACCCCAGGCTGCAGCACCACCCTGCAGACACAGTTCGGCACATCCTTGGGTCTGCTCTTGGCTGAATTAACCTGAGCTGGTTTTCACCTGCATCTGCAGGGATCTAAGAATTCCAGAAGCCTCTTCCTAGACTTCAGACCCTCTGGTAGGGATGCAGTACCTGTGGTGTAGAAGGCCTTGTACTGGGCCAGCCGCAGCGCCTCGATCTCGCCCGCCTTCCCCGCTGCGCCGCTGTTGGGGTGCAGCAGAACCTGCAGGAAGGACAGGACAGTTCCTGTCAGCCCATGGCAGGGAAAACCTGCCCCATGAAATCCACTTCCTCCCCACATGAGGCACATCCCACCCCTGAACACATTCACAGCCATCATTCAGGCCCTGGGCTCTGAGCAACAGCAGAGCTGTGAGTGCTGAAGCTGCTTTGCCTTGCTCCTGATTCTGTCTCACAGCAAGAAAATGAGTAAATAATTCTGAATTTAGCCAACACTGAACCCACCACATTAATTCATGCATTGGCTGGGAAATCTCAAACTGGTGAACAGAAACCGCTACGCGAAATTGGTGTTTCTGCCTGGTTTCAGACTGAAACCACCACAGTGGGATGATGGCAGAAGGGCCCCAGGAAACACCAACACCTCCCTTGGACTTTCCTGGCCCTGCAGGACGCTCTGAATTTACCTCCCAGTTCTGTGGCGAGAAAGGGATCACAAAGGCTCTGGGGCTTTCAGCAGAGCAGGGCAGATTATCATAAAATCACAGACTGGTTTGGGTTGGAAGGGACCCCAAAGCCCATCCAGTGCCACCCCTGCCATGGGCAGGGACACCTTCCACTGTCCTGGGCTGCCCCAAGCTCCATCCAACCTGGCCTTGGACACTTCCAGGGATGGGGCAGCCACAACTTCTTGGTATAACCACTGCCAGGGCCTTCCCAGCCTTAAAATTAAGAATTTCTTCCTAACATCCAATCTAAATCTCCCATCTTTTACTCTGAAACCATTCCCCCTTGTCCTATCACTGAATTCCTGAGTAATATTTGGGAACCAGGGTGGTCCCAGGTGCACCCAGCACCTCGCTGGGTGCTCACAGCTCAGCCAGCAGTGGGGACATCCAAGGGAGCTGAGCCCCAGGCTGGAGCCAGCAGCCAGCCACGAGCTGAGGGTGAGCTCATGGAGCAGAGGGGAAGGTGAGGTGCTGGAACATCCCTCCCACATCCCTCCCGTCCGCCTGACTCACCCCGCTGTGCGAGGGCTCCCTTCCCTGACAACAGCCAGGAACGGGGTGGGCAGCGAGGGAAGGAGGGAGGGGTGGCTCAAATCTCTCTCCCTTTTGGTATTTAGGACACTTGATCCGCACAGGAGGGCTGCTCTGGCACTGGGGAGTGAGGAGACAAGTGAGCTGGACACTCCAGCAGCTCCTCTCTCCGATAACATCTGCCGCGGAGCCAGTGCCTTCGCTGAGGGATGAGTCACTTGAGGTTTCCTCCCTGGGATTTGAGTTTAAAAAGTGATTCAAGAAATTTCCACTGCACTAAAAAATTAGAAACATCTGCTGGAGTTGTAGGCAGCTGCAGTGCCAAGTTCAGTAACAGCACTCACAGCTGATGAGTGCAGCAGTGCCTGAGCAGGTGCCCGGCATGGAGCCCTGCCCCTCAGGGAGCATTCCAGGCACCCTGGGCACCCCGAGGTGTGCATCCCACCCTGCCTGGCACAGGGAATTCCAGGCACCCTGGGCACCCAGAGATGTCCATCTCACACTGCCTAGCACAGGGAATTCCAGGCACCCCAAGATGTCCATCCACCCTGCCTGGCAGAGCATTCCAGGCACCCCAAGATGTCCATCCACCCTGCCTGGCAGAGCATTCCAGGCACCCCAAGATGTCCATCCACCCTGCCTGGCAGAGCATTCCAGGCACCCCAAGATGTCCATCCACCCTGCCTGGCAGAGCATTCCAGGGATCCCAGGCACCCAGAGGTGTCCGTCCCATGCTGCCTGGTCTGGATGTGGCCACTATCTCACGAGGGACTGGTTGGAACCTCATGCAAGAAGTGCCAGGATTCAGGGCAGGGGGTGATCTCCAAATGCTCTCACTTTCTTTTATTGCTCTCTGTCGTAAGGTAAATTATTTGTTATAAAATCATCTTTTGTAATTTGGTTGGGTCTTTTTGTGTTTATGGGGAAATGTAAGAAGGGTGTGAAGTGGAGGAGGTGGTGCAGTGTGAGCCTGGCGCAAGGAGGAAGTTCTGCTGCAGAGTGCCCTTCTGCTGACACTCCTTGGGCAGGATAAAAGAGCTCCAAAGCAGGAATCAGCAAACATTCAAGGCCCTGTGAAGCCAAGGGACCAGGAACTGAACCAATTAATCTGTCTCCAGCCTCAAAGCTTTGCCTACACCTTTAACAGCACATCTGGGACGCTGCCAAGGGCACTCAAATCTCCCTTCCTACAAACAACCACGTTCCTAAACCTCTTTAAACCCCACACTTAGAAAATCTGTTATAATTTACTACATAATTAAGGAGCTTGTTTTGATTCAAGAAACATTCCCAGATCTGGAACTCTTCCATTAATCCATGGCTATTATTTTAATAAATAAAAAATAGAGAAGCAGGGGTGGGGGGGAAAGCCTTTTCTCTCCTGAAAATTCATTGCTTGAACTTGGTGCTCTGGGCTATTCACATTGAGCTGACGGACAGAGGGATTTACAGCCCCTGGTACCCTCAGTGCTCCTTGGAGGATGTGGTTTATTTTTCCTGCCAACAGCCCTTGCTCTCAGCAGGACCTTGGTGTCACCCCAGCCCCGTTTCTGCCTGCGCCAGCAGCAAGCACAGGCTGGGACACTGGGACAGCCCACACTGGGAGCTCCAGCCACCCCAATTAGGAAAGTGTGGAAATTGGCCATTGGAGTGAGCAAGGAACTGCTTTCAGGAGGATTTGTGTCAAGGGAAACCCTGCACGGGGTCACCGTCGGCCGCTCACGGGCAGGGGCTGGGACACGAGGAGCCAGGAGGGGAGAGAGGGAGGGAGGGGGACAGGAGGGGGACAGGAGGGGGACACGGCTGCTCCCCCCACCCCACGGGGCTGTGGGGCCCTCCAAGGGCAGCCCACCCCATGGCAGGGTGATCCCACCCCTTGGGGGGAGTCCCACGCAGGAATGAATGGCTGCACCCTGACACCCAGTAAACCATTGCTCTCAGCAAACCATCATTCCCAAAAAACCACCACTACCAGCAAACCATCATTCCCAAAAAACCACCACTACCAGCAAACCATCACTCCCAGCAAACCATCATTCCCAAAAAAAACACCACTACCAGCAAACCATCATTCCCAAAAAACCACCACTACCAGCAAACCATCATTCCCAGTAAACCATTGCTCTCAGCAAACCATCATTCCCAAAAAAAAACCACTATCAGCAAACCATCACTCCCAGCAAACCATCATTCCCAAAAAACCACCACTACCAGCAAACCATCATTCCCAAAAAAAACACTATCAGCAAACCATCACTCCCAAAAAAAACACTATCAGCAAACCGTCACTCCCAGCAAACCATCATTCCCAAAAAACCACCACTACCAGCAAACCATCATTCCCAGTAAACCATTGCTCCCAGCAAACCATCATTCCCAGTAAACCACCACTACCAGCAAACCATAATTCCCAAAAAATCATTGCTCCCGGGAAAGCCTCATTCCCATCAAACCGTCATTCCCAAAAAACCACCACTACCAGCAAACCATCACTCCCAAAAAACCACCACTACCAGCAAACCATAATTCCCAAAAAATCACCACTACCAGTAAATCATTGCTCCCAGGAAAGCCTCATTCCCAGCAAACCATCATTCCCAAAAAACTACCACTACCAGTAAACCATTGCTCCCAGGAAAGGCTCATTCCCAGCAAACCATTGCTCCCAGCAAACCATCGTTCCCAATAAATCACCACTACCAGCAAACCATTGCTCCCAACAAACCATTACTCCCAGGAAAACCTCATTCCCAGAAAAGGCTCATTCCCAGCAAACCATTGCTCCCAGGAAAACCTCATTCCCAGGAAAAGCTCATTCCCAATAAACCATTGCTCCCAGTAAACCATTGCTCCCAGGAAAAGCTCATTCCCAATAAACCATTGCTCCCAGTAAACCATTGCTCCCAGGAAAACCTCATTCCCAGGAAAACCTCATTCCCAGCAAACCATTGCTCCCAGCAGGGTTAATCTGAGGAGCAGAGCAGAGCAGAGCGTGCTGGCCACATCCCATCCCCTTCCCTGCTCCATCTCCCAGTTCAGCAGAGGGTTCCATAAATACAAAGCAAATACCAAACCCCTGATGGACACCGAAACAAATCCAGGATCCCGCTGGGAGCTGGCTCGCAGTGCTTGCAGAGGGTGTACTTTAAAAGCAAAATCAGGATTTATCCACGGGACTGCTCTTAAAGCCACTTTTCTTCTCTCTTTTTTTTTTTTTTTTTTAATTGGTTCTGCAAAAAATCCCGTGAACTCCGAGACAAATGTGTGGTCACCCTGCCTGTCCTGCAAACTGTGGTTTTTGGGGTGAAAGGAGCTGTGGGATATGGGGTGGACTGTCCTGATGGAACATTTTTTGTGTTTGTTTGTGTTTGATCAAGACACAAGTTTGCTGTGTCTTGATGTGGTGCAATAAATAAATGGGGATAACCAGGTCTGAAGCCCTGGGAGCTGCCCTTGCCCACCCTGATGCTCCTTTTGGGGTCAGACAGGTGCTGGGCTGGGCACTGCAGGCTGCCACAAGCCTGAGCACCCCCAGTTGATGTCCCTGGGTCCTTTTTTGTCTAGGGGCATTATTAGTTGCTTTGCAAATAGGTTAATAAACCATAGTTGGAGGGTTGAGAGTTGGTTAGGAATTCATCAGTTGTCTAGGGATGGTAGTAGGAGAGCTGGGAATGTTATTGAGATGAGGATTAGTGGGATTCCTAGGAGGAATGGACTTGGAAATTGGTCAAAGGAGCTTAAGTTCATGGTCAGGTTCAGGGAGCAGTGCTTGGAGCGATGGGTGGTTTGCTAGAGGGGGGATTTATTGATCCGAACGACAAATTGTGTGTGAACTGTCTGGTCACAGACACAGCTCTGAGGCACACAGGAAGGTGCCAAGCTGCAGGTCCACCTCTGATCCCAGGTTTGTGAACAAAGCACAAAACAATCTTCATGAACCCAAAGCCCTCTTGGGCCAGTGAGTGTCCCTGCAGGGCTGATCCAATTCCATCATCCCATGGGGAGCTGCTCCGCCCAGGGGAGGAGCCAAGCATTCCTACCTGGATCCAATCTGAGCTTTGGGACACCCCCGCAGCCTCTGCCCACTGCATTGCCAGAGGAGCAGCTTTCTGCTGCCCTGCATTGCCAGAGGGAGCCCAGGCCCATCTCCAGCAGCCCTGGAGCTGCAGAGGAAAACTCCCCCCTTGTGCAGGATCCCTGCTGCAGCAGAACCACAGCTGGCACTGCAGGAGGGCTGAGCCCCCCTGGGATGGGGCTGTGCCACCCCCTGACACACAGGGGGCAGGGCCTGCTCTGACTCTGACAGTGGCTTGTTTTCTTTTTTTTGTACTACTGCATTTGTATTTTTAATTTCCCTAATAAAGAACTGTTATTCCTACTCCCATATGTTTGCCTGAGAGCCCCTTAATTTCAAAATTATCATAATTCAGAGGGAGGGAGTTTGCATTTTCCATTTCAAGGGAGGCTCCTGCCTTCCTCAGCACACACCTGGCTGTTCAAACCAGGACACCACTTACCTGTTTTACCTGCTGTCAGGAGGGGATGGCACCAGGGGTGTCTCTGCCTTACCTTGTGCCCCACATCCGACCAGCCAAAGAGAACTGGGGACACATCCAAGCCATCAAAGCGCCTGTTTGGGGGCAGTGCTGCCCCAGCCAGGGCCACCAGCGTGGGGAAGATGTCCAGGATGCTGGGGAAAGAGGGGACAGCCATGAGAGTGAGGATCCCTGGAGGGTCTCCCCAACCTCACCTGTGCCCCACATCCCTCCCAAGAGAGCTCCCAACAGCTGAAAAGGCCGAACCCAGCTCTGGCCCTGGCTTCACAGCCCTGCCACCCCCAGCTTCAGCCAGGATGTGCCTCTCCCTGGGGCAGGGGCAGGGGGGAGCAGGGCACTGAAGCCCTGGGCAGTAGGAAGACAGCAGCAGGTCAGTCACCCTCTGCAGAAAGTGCCGCCCAGGGGTTTCCAGGCCAGTGCCAGCAGCTCCTGGTGCCCAGGAAATGCAGAGTGGCCGTTTCAGGGCACAGCAGGAGCTGCCAGGATGGAACAGCCCCATCAGCCTCCCCTGTGCCAGCCCCAGCCTGGCACAGCCACAGCAGAGCACCCAGGGCTCACCTCGGTCTCTCCAGGGGCAGAGGGACACGGGGAAGGGGCAGGTGACCCAAAGTCCCTCTGGCTCCCTGGGGATGCAGAGAGCGACAGTCCCAGCTTTGTCACCTGCTGCCTGTGCCCTGGGACAGGACTGTCCCCACCTGGCACATCCTGAGGTGTGAGGAGCAGCATGGGGTGGGATGGGGATCACCCCGCCCTTCACAGCCTGGGCACAGGCTCCCCTCTTCTGGCCACGTGTCCCAGAGGGGTCCAGACTCCCAGTGGGATGGGAATGTCCGATCCTCACCCTCCACATCCTGTGGGGCAAAACTTTCTGTCCCCCCAGTGCCACCAACAGCATCTGTCCCTCGCAGACGCAGTCACAGGGTGACCCCAGACCTCTAAAAGGAGCCACCCACACCACGGTGTCCCGTGGCCCCAGGGGACAGTGGCCAAGTGACACATCACAGCTGTGCCCTGGGGGACCAGGCAGTGGCACAGGAGCTGACAGCTGGCACTGCTGCCAGGGCTCCACCCAACACCTCTGGCTACAAAACCCCGAGCCAGCAGCTCAAGGGG
>VZSU01002041.1:98690-113351 GCA_013398715.1 Nesospiza acunhae | reverse complement strand
CCCGGGAAGTGGGACCCCCTGTGCCCCCCGGGAAGTGGGACCCCCCTGTGCCCCCCGGGACTGGGACCCCCCCACGCTGCCAGGTTACCTCTCTGCCTCTGCCAGGCACCCACGAATGGCCCTAGGCGTCCTGCCAGCTCACACTTCTGTGCCCAGGGGCCATTGTCACCTGCAAGAGAAAGAAATGTCCCCATGAGGGACACCAGGACCACAGGGGACACCCACGGTGATGGGGTAGGCAAGGACAAGTGACCCTTCCATCCCTCTTTGCCACCCCTGTGATGCCTCCCCAGCGAGCAGGAGCAGCTGGTTGATGGGTTTTGGTTTTTAGCAGTTTGTTTGCAGGGTTGATGGGTTTTGGTTTTTAGCAGTTTGTTTGCAGGGCTGATGGGTTTTGGTTTTTAGCAGTTTGTTTGCAGGGGCTGGAGGGCAGCCAGGGCAGGGCAGGGGGGGCTCGGTGCCACCAGCTCCGGGTGTTAATGAGCGGCCGAGCGGTTCCTGTCATCAGGAGCAAGACATCCTCATTAGGGAGGCTGCTCGGCGACACAGAGCGGATTTGGGCTTCTTAACGAACCAGGATTTGTGGCTTAATTAGTCACGGCCCCGCCAGTTCAGCCCCGCAGCCGGAGGGGGGTGGCAGGGTGGGCACCATGGCAGGGTGGGCACCATGGCAGGGTGGGCACGGCAGCCTGGGACCCCCACCCAGCCCCGCGGTGGGACCACTCCCCACCCACAGAGCAGCGGCAGCATCGAGGGTGGGGGACATCAAGGGCAGGGGACACCAAAGGCAGGGGACACTGAAGGCAGGGGACATTGAGGGAGGGGACATCGAGGGGAGGGGACGAGGGCAGGGGACATTGAGAGCAGGAGACATGGAGGGCAGGGGACATGGAGGGGACACTGAGGCAGGGGACATGGAGGACAGGGGACACTGAGGGCAGAGGACATGGAGGGCAGGGGACATGGAGGGGACACTGAGGACAGGGGACACTGAGGGCAGGGAACACCGAGGGCAGAGGACACGGAGGGCAGGGGACATGGAGGGTAGGGGACATCAAGGGCAGGGGACACCGAGGGCAGGGGACAAACACAGATCCTGCCCCCACCTCCAGGTGCAGCCCCCAGTGTCACCCCCCTTTGGCACAACACAGGAGCAGCGAGTGAGATCAGAACTGTTTCCATCATTCTTTTCTCTGCCTCTCTCACTGCTCCTCTGAGGTTCAGAGAATGTGAGCCCCACACCCCCAGCCCTGCAGCGTCCCTGCAGTACCTGTGAACCAGAGCAGCGTGCTGCCCCTGCCCAGGCTGTCAGCCACCTCCTTCACCCGTCCCACCAGCGCGTCCATCTCCCCCAGGGAGGCTCCGTAGATGCCCCTGCCCGGGGCGGGGGGCAGCGGGGGCACCAGCGGGACGTGCATATGGGCCAGGGCCAGGTACAGGAAGAAGGGCTGTCCTTTGGCACTGCGCAGGGGACAGACAGAGAGTGTTCAGCCTCCAGGAGGTCACTGGGGTGGTGGCACTGCTGAGCCTGGGAACACAAACCCTTCTACTCCTGTCTCTGCCACAGCTCCTTGGGGGAAAACAAGCCATGTACATCACCCAGCTCCAGGCACCCCTCTCCTTACAGGGAGGGAGCTTGGCTGAGCTGAGCCATTTCTCCCCTGCTGCTGCTTAAACCTCTCCCCACTGTCCCCCTGCTGTCAACCGTGCCCCCGTTTGGGGTGGATTTTCCCCTTCCTCCATCTCCAAACTCTCCACACTACTGCACCCACACACCTCCCTCCCCTCTTTCAGAGGGCCCATTTTGGCCCTTTTGCCCCTTCCCCAGCAGGGGCCCGGCCTGGTGGCACTGTGGGCAGAGGATGTGGCACAGCAGGGCACCCACACAGCCCAGCACAGCCCGGGCAGTGCCACCAGCCCCGCGGCACGTTCACCGCCCCGCACTGCTCTGCACCAGCACAGGACACGTCCTGTTTGCTTGTTTATAGCTATATTTATCTGCCCCAACGAGCCTGCTCTTCCTCAGGGAGCTTGGAGGGGAAGGGTGGGATGGCCAGGCCGAGGAGGGGCCGGATCCCAGGGCCGTGTCCCGGCCGTCCACGCGCCCGGCCCCATCTCTGCCTCCTGCCAGCTCTGGGGCCCTGCCCAGTGCGTGTCTGCACTTCCTTCCTCTGCCCGGCACCCACCTGGCCTGGAAAATGACTAAACCCCATCCTGCCCGGAGCTGCTGGGGGCTGGAGCCCCATGAAGGGTTTTCTCAAAACCCCCGCCCCAACTTTCCTCAAAAACGATGGTTTTAAAAACACACAACCCTTTAGGGGACACCAGGAGAGCCTCAGTGCCTCCTCCAGCAGGAAGCCAAGCCATGGACACCCCAAATCTGAACTATGGGGCAGCACCCATCTCCCCTGGCATCTCCCCTGTGTCCCCCTGGCACCCTGCCCATCCCTGCAGGATGTGGGGGTCAGGAGAGCTCATGTGCCCCTTGCAAACGGCCACTGTGAGACCTCTTCCCAAGGGATGCCAGAGCCCCTGGAGCAGGGAAAGCTGCTTCCCCTGGCCCCAGCATCCAGATGGACTCGTGGCTGTGACGCCCAGCTGAACATCCCTCTCGTTTGCCACACAGACACCGTGGAATTGTCCTGAAGATCAGGCAAACGTTTAATCAATAACTGAAGACAGCAGTCCCTGACTTTTGCTCCCACACTGGCTTGTGCTGAGCAGTGCCACGTCTCACTGTCACAAATTGCTCAACCTTGACTGGTTAAAAAAACACGAGATGGCAAATCCGGTGTTCTTTTGTTGCCCTGTAATGAATGAGTCAGGCGGGGGAAAACTGGAATAAGCCATCAAAGGGAAGGGAAGAAAAGGCAGGCACCTGCCTAATCCTGTTCTCCATGAACACAGATAACCCCAGCACACTTCTGGGAGTTTAAAGGTTTTTCCTATTAACCCGGAGCTTACACACTCGGTTTCACAGCCACAGAGCACCCAGACAGCCTGGAGCGCTCTGTTTGGCAGGAGAAGGGGTTGGTGCTGCCCCACAGCCCAAAGCCCGGGTACCCTCAGCATCCCAAACGTGGCCAAGCCACCCCACGGCCAATCCTTGGTGTCCAAAGGGACAAACTACAGGTATCATGCCACAAAACAGCGCCCGGTTTTATAAAGAGCCCTTTCCCCATGTGCTGCTCGCTGCCCAGCCTTTCTTTCACCTGCGTTACACAAACCTTACCCCAGGACCCGCCTTCCCCATGCCTGCGTTATCCCGGGATGCAGGCAGGGATGGGCTCGGGCAGGGCTGCCCGGCAGCGCTTCCTCTCCGCGCTCTGCAGGGAGGCGTTTTGCAAAGTCACAGCTCGTAATCCGCCAATAATGGGGATTAAAATTACACAACCCGTCAGCGGGGCTCGGGGGCCTCGTTCGGAGGAGCCGCTTTGCTCCTCAGGGACAGAGCCGGGCACCTCCTGTGCTCTGAGCCTGGGGGAGGCAGACCCTGAAGCCCAGCGATCTCCGGGTGCTTTATCCTCAAAATGGATCCAATCTCACACACGGGGCGTGTTCAAACACCTCTGGGCGCTGTTCTGGTCCCACCCTGACACCACTCAGCGCCTGTTGACAGCCCCTGCCAGCACTTCACACACCCATGGAGGCACCTCCACCACCCCATTGCCGCCCCATCCACAGGGATGCAGGGGTGGACAGACCTTGGTGCACACTCCCCCCGGGAGGGAGGCACAGCCCCGCTCAAAGGCTTTGACTTTCCCCAAAAACAATGGTTTTAAAAACATACAACCCTTTAGAGGACACCAGGAGAGCCTCAGTGCCTCCTCCAGCAGGAAGCCAAGCCATGGACACCCCAAATCTGAACTATGGGGCAGCACCCATCTCCCCTGACACTGCACCAGCGTGATGCAGAGGAGCCCTGCAGTGACCCAGGAGCTGTCCTAGCTAAGGGGACAGACAGGGGACAGTGGGTGGCCTCACCTGGCCCTCTGGATGAACCTCTCTGCCTCCTCTGCGTAGCGCCTGGCCAGGCTGCCGAGCTCCACGGGCTGCTGGACGATGGTGACATTCTCCAGGAGAGGCAGGGCAACCTCTGTGTAACAGTCCTTCCTCACCACCCTGCTGGAAAAAGCCACCCCAGGCTTGTCACAGAGCAGGCACAGAGCCTGGCTGATCTCCTGGCTTCCAGAAAGCCAAGGGAGGGAGGGAGAACAAGGGGAGCGGTGCCAATGTCCCCATGGCATGAGGGCCTCCCAGTCTGGGGGGGAAACTGGGTGCACAGAGCATGAGGGGAGGTGATCCCCAGCCCAGGGCAGCGCTCAGGGCTGGTGACACACTGCAGACACAGCTCAGGGCTGGGGACACTCTGCAGACACAGCCCAGGGCTGGGGACACGCTGCAGACACAGCCCAGGGCAGTGCTCAGGGCAGGGGACACTCTGCAGACACAGACACAGCTCAGGGGGACACTGCTGCAGACACAGACACAGCTCAGAGCAGGGGACACTGCTGCAGACATCCAGCTCACTGTGCCAGCTCTGGAACCCCATGCCCGTACCTGGCAGTGGTGCTGTGCCGTGGGCAGGGCGGGCAGGGTGGCAGGTTGTAGCCAGGCGTGTCTGTGCAGCCCATGTCGTGGCTGTAGGGGATCCCAAAATAGTAGTCGAAGCCTGAGAGGAAAGTGAGGGGGTCAGCAGGGTCAAGGTGGCCACAGGGCCCTCAGCCTGTCCCCTCTGGCACAGCCCTTACCGCGGGAGTTGGGGTGATGGTGGCCGTGATGTCCCAGGTGCCATTTACCTGCATGGAAGCCACAGAAGATCATTTCAGAGGTGACACAGCCACCAGCAGCCCTCACCCACAAGGTGCCCGCAGCACTGGGGGCTTTAATCAAGCTACAAGAAAGGTTCCTTGTTTGTGCTGGCTGCCATTCCAGAATGCTGTCTATTTTTGCAGAAAACCCAGCAAAAATGCATAAGGTATCTCATGGCTGTGCAAAGCGAGTGTTTCCAGCCTTAAAAGGCTCTTTCATGTGTTTGTGTTCTGAGCAGACAGCTCCCTCAGCCCTCCCTAAACCCAGCTTCATCCCCTGACCTCCAGCACGTGCTTGCTCCCACCAAACACGCTGATCCAAGAGGGAAAAACTGCAAAAACTGGGGGGGAGTAGAGAAGCAGAGGGAATTTCTGCCAGCACAACAGCAGGAGCTGCAGATGCAAAGGGTTTGTGCAGGCTGAGTGGGGACCCACAGTGACAGGAGGGTGCCCAAAGCCACTGGGCCAGCAGCACTGCCCGTGGTGCGGGATGCAGGATGGCAGAGCCAATCCTGTTTGCTAAGGAACACCCAGCACGTTCCTCGGGAGATAAAGCAATGAGAGATGAAATGGAGAAGTCTGGATTTCCGGCAGCACAGTTGAAAAGGAAGATTTTAAGCTTGGCATTGCAAAATGCAAGGGGGATGAGTGAAATCTCTCTCACGTGATCCTTTAGATTTCCATTTCACCCAGGCACCCCTGGCACCTCCCCAGCTGCCCCTGGCACTCTGGGCATTACCTATGGCCCCTGTGCTGTAGCCAGCCTCCCTCAGGACCTCAGCCAGGGTGGTCTCGTTGCGGGGGAGGCCCCCAAGAGAGGAGATGGCGAAGTTGTGGGTGACCCCATTGCGCAGCCCCAGGCGCCCCGTGAGCAGCGAGGCGCGGGACGGGGAGCACGTGGAGGCAGCTGAGTGGAAATCCACAAACCTGAAAAATGAAAAACTCTTCAACTCATGACATCCTGTGTGCCCTGCTCCCCTGGACACTCCCCCTTTTGCTCTGGGCATGAGGGTGAGGAGTGGCAGATGAAGGCTCCAGCAGGGATGGATGGACCTGCACCCCAATACGCCAGGCTCTGCCTGCCCTCCCCATGCACCCAAACCCACGCCAACAAAATTCCCTCACCTGCCAGTCCCACAGGGCTGAATTCCCCTGTGCTGCAGGGCAGAGTAGCCAGGGGTGCAGAGCGAGGGCAGGGAGGGGGGACAGACATTACCTTGTTCCTTCAGCAGCCAACTGATCCAAATGCGGGGTCTCCTTCGTCTCTGCCCAGTTGGCGCCCAGATCCCCCCAGCCCAAATCATCAGCCAGGATGATGATGAAGTTGGGCTGCCTGCTCACCACACAGGGAGCCCAGAGCCCCACCAGCACCAGGGTAGGCACCAGCACTGCCCACGGGGACAGGGGTGGGGTCCCCATGGTGCCACACATCCCCTCCTGCCCGCGTTGCAGCACCGTCAGTCTTCCCCAAACTGCCCCTGCTGTGTCCCTGTGGATGCAGCTGAGCTTTCCAGGGGCTCTGTCCCTTCCTCAGCTGGTCTGTGGGGCTGGAGCAGGGCTGGGGTCTGGGTTTGGAGAGGGGCTGGGGTCTGGGTTTGCTCCCTTGGCTGCCGACCGAGCTGTGACACCTCCTCCGCCTTTCACACCCAGGCACAGCCGATATTCCCGAAGCCGGCGCCAGCAATCCTGTTATTCTTAGAAGTCAAAAAACACCCTTTGAAGTCACTGTCACCCTATTTATATCTTTCCTTCCTTCCTGGTAAATATCTAATTAGACACCAAACTGGAGTGGTATTTTCCCCTCCAGGAGTGGGTTCGATCCGCGGCAGCTCCTCTCAGCTCCTCTCCCCTCGCCGCAGCCCGAGGGATGTTTGTGTCCAAAATTGGCTCCTTCCATGCAGGCTGAGCCCCTCAGCCTTGGGTGGAGAAGAAACTGCTGGGGCTCTGTCAGTCCATCCTTCACCTGGTTACAGCATCCCCTGTGCAAGGGAAAGAAAACAGTCAGGACAGAGGAGTGCTCCTGCACCCCAGCCCGGGGCAGGGCAGCTTCTGCAGACACCAGGGCAAAACACCTCCAGACACCAGGGCAGAGCAGCTTCTTCAGACACCAAGGCTTTGCCTTTAAAGTTGTTCTGTTGCCTGGTTCACAATGGCTCGACTGGAAAGGATGGGAATGCAGAGTGCCCCTTCCCTGCACCCGCTGCTCAGGCTGGGATGGTTTCCTGTGCTCCTGCCATCCCATGTTCCTGCCATCCCCTCCTCCTGCCATCCCACAATCCTGCCATCCCATGTTCCTGCCATCCCCAGCTCCTGCTATCCCACACTCCTGCCATGTCCTGCTCCTGTTATCTCAAGTTCCTGCCACCCCTTGTTCTTGCTATCCCATGTTCCTGCCACCCCCTGTTCCTGCCATCCCCTGTTCCTGCCATCCCCGGCTCCTGCCATCCCCTGCTCCCTCCTGCTTGCCAAGGGCTTTCTCCCGAGTGCTGCAGCCCCACAAAGGGTTCATACAGGGCCCTGCCTTCGTTAGTGACAATTGGCAAGTGTCTGAAGCTCATTGTCTGAATTTAGTTCTGCTCCCTCTGCCCCACAGCTGCCAGAGCAGGAGCACAGCCCGGCTGCTGGAGGGAGCTGCCCCAGAGGTGAGGAGGCAGGAATCCAGATCCAGAAGGCAAAAACCCCCAGGAACAGCCAGGAGTAAGCACATCCAGCTGCTTAGGGCAGGATTTGGCCTCCAGAGATGGAAAGGTTCAAGGACAAAGCCTCCAAGGACTGATGGCAGAGAGGGAGCTGTGGCAGAGCTCCATGGAGCAGATGGAGATATGGAATACAATGTCTTGAACACAAAGTTATGGCCAAAGGGGGATGGAGCTGCAGAGATCTGCCAAAATCCTGCTGGGTCCTGCACCAGGAGCTCTGCACTGGCTGTGGGGATCTGTGCTGGGCTGGGATGGCCAGGGCCAGCTGTCCCCAGTAGGTACCAGCATCCCTGGTGCAGGAACGTGGCAGGAGGGACGCAGCTCCCATGGGATGGCCAAGCAGGACAGCACCCATTAACACAGAGAGGGAGAGTAGAGAAGACAATGCTGGGAAACAAAAGAGAAGAACAGGACAGGAGGAGGCAGGAGAGGGAATAGGATGAGCCCCATCTGTAGGCCAAGCGGTTTGTAGCTTGCAAAGGGAATTATTCCCAGGTTTTGCTGTTCACATCTTTAAAAGCTTTGGGCTGTCACTTGGATCAGCAGCTCCTGGGCTGTCAGCAGAGCATTGCAGTGATCAGAGATGTGGCTCCATTCATAATTCATAGCCCAGAGTGTTAATTTATGGAGGCTGGAGGCTCTCAGTACATCAGCTAATGGGGGTGGGATGTGGGGCTGAGCTCTGGGAGGGGGCTCAGCTCTGGGAAAGGCTGCTCAGCCCTGCCCCAACAAAGCCACGAGCTCAGGTCCTGTTCTGCACCCTCTGCATCCCCACAGCTCCAGCAATTCAGATCAGGTCTCTGGACATGTTTGATGGCAGCTAATTTGCATTTACTTTCAAAACAAAAATGCCTTTGCAATTTCCTTGGATTTCCTCATGGATGGGGACTTGAAAGGAGCAGCAGCTCTGCTTGGCTCCAGCACCCCTTGCCCAGGGGCTGAGCCCAGCTGGGCCAAGGACAGCACAGAACTGAGCCACCAACTTCACAGTGGTCAGGGGGACCCCATCCAGCCCCATCCCAGCCCCATCCCAGCCCCTTCCCAGCCCCATCCCAGCCCCATCCCAGCCCCTTCCCAGCCCCATCCCAGTTCCCTGTTTGGGACTCTCCACAACAGAGCAGGATATCAATCACCCTGTGACAGATCTGGGGTTTGGGAAAAGGCAAAGCACCAGAAGTAGAGCTGATCTCCTCAGGCAGGTGGTGTTCAGGCTTTCTGGGAAGACACACCAGCTAATCCTGCCCTCTGGCACCTCCACTGGCATCCAGCAGCTCCCAGCCCCTCCCAAGCTGAGCTGCTCTCTGTGCCAAATCCCAGCCTCTCCAAACATCCTCCCAGCAGCACCATCCCAGTGCCAGCTCCTGAGGGGCTGCCCTGCACCCCCAGAGTGCCCCAGCCCCCCCCCAGCTGCACCTGCAGCCCCACAGAAAAACCCAGCCCACCTCAAAGCAGCCGAACCCACAAAGCTCTGTCCCTTCCATTTACTCTGGGCAGGGATGCCAGGATGACACAGCTAACAAAAACAACCCAAACGATTTTCAAAGGACACTCTCTCCTCCCTAAATTACAGGGAAAGTCTTTCAGGGCTCAAATTCATGCATTAGCATCAAACAAAACTCGCTGATCCCTGATGCTCAGAGCTGTTTGAAGGCGAGGTGGAACACAGCCTGTGGGATGCCCACAGCCAGACCACATCCATGAGCGTGAGGCCATCCCTGGCATCAGCTCTGCACTCTGAGCCCTCTCTGACCCTTTCCAGCTCAAAGTCCCGGTGAGTCCAGGCTGTGCACATCCCCCTGGAGGGGCTGGGAGCCCCCCTGGGATCCCCCCTCTGCTCCCCTCCAGCTTTGCTGCATCCATCCCCACCCAGAGCTGACCCCACCAACTTTCAGCTCTTGCTGCAAAAACCCAAATGACTCAGGAGAGATTCCCCAGGCTGGCAGGAGCGCTGTGGCACCTGTGCCAAGCAGGAAATGCTGCCCAGGTGGCTGCAGCTGGAGGAGTGGCCGGGAGGGATCACTGGCCTGGGGATGAGCGGGGTTGGCAGCGCTGGACACGGCACACCTGGTGGCACAGCACGCACCTTGGAGCAGGGCAGCCCTGAACAAACAAATAACCTGCCTTCTGCAAGCCAGGCGCGCAGCTCACAGGAGCCTGGAGAAGTCCAAACCAGATAAACCAGTTTAGGAAAGCCCCAAAGCCTCTCCAAGCAGGACGTCCCCATGTAGAGGAGAGGAGATGCCTCTCTGGGATGTCACCCCTGGCAGTGCCACCACAGAGGGGTCACCCTCACCGTGCTGGCATTATCTGTCATGTATTTATTACACATTAACCAGAAAGTATACAAATCTTGGGGCCAGCATGATCATTTTCACATTTTTCACATTCTTTCACATTTTCACGCCTGCCTAGAGAGCAAAGCAGTGGCTGAAGCCCAGAAAAACCTACGGCCCTTTGAAGCACACCCAGCTGTGCCCTGCCAGCTCCTGGGGCTCACAACCCACCCAGGGTTGTGAAAAAAGGCCCCAGCTCTGATCTCCAGCCCAAACCCACCCAGTGGTTCTGCTGAAAGTCCCAGCAGGATCCCCCATCCCGGCCACGAGGAGCAGGGAGGAAAGGACACAGCAAAGGATGAGAAATTCAAACTGAAGTGGGTACCTGCTGTTACCCAGGAGCTCCCAGTGTCACCCCTTGTGCCAGCAGGGGTCAGGGAAACTGAGGCAGGCAAGCAGGAGGGATGGCTCGGCTGTGCTGAGTGATGTGGGATGGGGACATATCCCCATGGTGCTGACCCCACTGGGGGATGTCCAACCACCTGGGGGGGATGGATGGCAGGGCACACAGGCTTTCAGGGTGCAGAAAAATAAATCTATGCTTTTTTTTTTTTTTTTTGGCAATTTAAGATTCCAGAGATTTTGATTTGAGCAGAGAAAGGCAGCAGGCACCTGGTGAGGGGTCTGCCCATGGGGCAGGAGCTCTGTGTCTGCCCCCTTGGGCCTCCCTGGTGCTGACATGTTTACCAGCAAAGCTCCATTCCCAGCACAACCGTGCTGACAATGCTCTGAACACAGTCAGGACTTCATTCCAGGAAAAAAGGTTTTCTACTGGCATAGTTTATACTGGTTCTCCTCACAGAACAAGCAGCACCGACAAAAACATACTTCTGCAGATTTACCAGGATTTCTGCCAGCTCCTGGGACAGGGGAATGTTTTTCACCCATCTCGCTGCTGAGTCTTTCAGAGAAAACATTTCACATGCCGAGCAGGGCTGGGCAAACCCCGGCAGAATAAATGAACTGGAAGTGCCGGAGCCACCCGGCCAGGGGCCCGCGCTCCCCTCTCTGCCCAGCCCGCCCTCTTTCCCAGCTCCTGGCTGATTTATCTGATTTATGCCCACGGCCAGCACTCCTGCTCTGCTTCCCTGTGGATTTCAGAGCCCCCAGCCCCCAGCCCTGCTGCTGGAGCTGCTGGGATGATGGAGAGGCACGTCCTGCTGTGAGCCCTGCCAGGCACGGGACTGACCCAGGGTGGAAAAGGATCCCAGCCAAGCCAGCAGCAGGGAAAATCCCAAAAAATATGGGGGAAAAGGGTTTTACAGTGGGGCTGGAGAGGCTGTAGCCACCATCCCTGTCCCCCCACAGAGCCCCCAGCCCTGCTGCTGGAGCTGCTGGGATGATGGAGAGGCACGTCCTGCTGCGAGCACTGCCAGGCACGGGACTGACCCAGGGTGGACATGGCAGGGAAAGGGATCCCAGCCAAGCCAAACAGCAGGGAAAATCCCCCAAAAATACGGAGGGGAAAGGGTTTTACAGTGGGGCTGGAGAGGATGCGAGCACTGCCAGGCACGGGATGGACCCACGGTGGAAAAGGATCCCAGCCAAGCCAGCAGCAGGGAAAATCCCAAAAAATATGGGGAAAAAGGGTTTTACAGTGGGGCTGGAGAGGCTGTAGCCACCATCCCTGTCCCCCCACAGAGCCTCCAGCCCTCAGCCCTGCTGCTGGAGCTGCTGGGATGATGGAGAGGCACGTCCTGCTGCGAGCGCTGCCAGGCACGGGACTGACCCAGGGTGGATGTGCCAGGGAAAGGGATCCCAGCCAAGCAGCAAATTGGGAAATTTGAGAAATGACCCCAAAAATATGGGGGGAAAAAGGGTTTTACAGTGGGGCTGGAGAGGCTACAACCACCATCCCTGTCCCCCCACAGGGCCCCTGCAGCCCCCTTGGCTCCCCAGAGCCTTATTGCTCTTGGAAAGCCCAAAGGAAAGGAATGGGAAGGTGAGGCAGAGACAGATGCAGAGCACTGACAAGAAATACCGAGGAGCAAATCGATTTGGGGTTTTTCATGCCGAAGATATTTGTGTTCTTATTTCTCCCCTGGAGGCACAAACCTCTTTTGTTGTCCCACAGCACTTGCACTGTCATTACCAGGAAGAATTTCAGCACGGGGAGGGTGCCCCATTCCCAAGGAAAAGCTTGGATAACGGGATCTTGGCTCTGCAGGGCCACATAAAGGGTAGCCACCCTTAATCTGTACCCCTGAAAGGCAGGGCATGGGTAAAGGACACCCACCTCAAAGGCTCCCTCAGAGGAATGGGTTTCCTGTGGGATAGGAGGCTCTCAAGGACACACAGGGTGCACTCCCATGGCTCAGGACCCAGATTTCTGATGGATTTCTGATCAATTTCAGAAGGATTTCAGCTGGTTCAGGAGGGGACTGCAGAAACCTCCCTGAGAGCACCAGCATTTGCTGTTGGGCCAGCATTGCCAAGAGAAACCAGCACCAGCTTTCCCAAAGTTGCTGAATAAAAAGCAACAATTTGCCTCATTTTGGGCAATCTGGAGAATTTTGCCCCAGCTACCTGCTGCCCTTGGCTGTGTTGTCCCACCAGCAATCCCACTGGGAAAAAGGAAGGGAAAAGCAGCAGAAGGGACTGTGGCCAAGCCAAACACAGCAGCCCTTGCAGTGCAGGGACATTTTAACCTGGCTGCTGTTTCCAGGGGTACGAACCAGGATCAGCAGGTTCCACAGTAACCCAGCACACTGTGGTGGGCTCCTGGGCCAGCACAGGGCGCAGATCCCAGGTGAGGAGAGGTGAACAGTGTGGTCACCCACCCACCCTGACCCCGCTGCTGTTCCCTGCAGGCAGAAGCCACTGGCCCACAAGGAATGGTGCAGGACTCCAAATCCTCCTGGCAGCATCCATCTGTGCCCAGCACACGGAGAGCAGCAGCAGCAGCAGCTCTGAGGCTGCCAGAGCTCCAAGAGAGCTTGGACAACGCTCCCAAGGACGCTGTGGGATTTTTGGGGCGTCTGTGCACAGCCAGGGGTTGGACTCAATGATCCCTGTGGGTCCCTTCCAGCTCAGGATGTTCTGTGATTTTAGGATGACTGAACCCCTGCTCCTTCCTTCCCCATGCCTGTAAGTGGTGAGTTGGTCTCTCCTGCTCTGCTTGACTCACAAATCCCTACTTTTAAAGCTTCCTACATAAAGGACATGTTTTCCTTTAAAAATCCAACTAAGGAGTTGGTTTTCCCTAGGAAATGCAACCAATGGAAATGTTTTCCCCTTATAATTCAACCAAGGGACATGTTTTTCCCTTAAAAATGCAACTAAATGACATGTTTTTCCCCAAAAATGCAACAAAAGAGCATGTTTTTCCCTAAAAGTCCAGCTAAAAGAGATGATTTCCCAAAAAGAACTACAGCCAAGGGAGATGTTTCCCCCAAAAATGCAACAGACAGAGACAGTTCCCCCTAAAAATTTAACTGAGGGAGAAGTTTTTCCCTAGGAATGCAACTAAAGGAAATGTATTCCATAAAATACAAGTAAGGGACGGGTTTTTCCCTAAAAAAAAAAAAGAAAAAGGCAACTAAGGGAGATGTTTTCCTCTAAAAATACAACCACAAGAGATGGTTCCCCCTAAAAATCCAAGCAAGGAAAATGTTTGCCCTAAAAATGCAACCAAGGGAGATGTTTTTCCCCTAAAATTGCAACAAAATGAGATTTTCCCCAAAGGAAAGGAGGTTTTCCCTAAAGATACAACTCAAGGAAGTGGCATCCCCTAAAAATACAATGCTTTTCCCTAGAAACACAACTAAAGGAGATGTTTTGTCCTGGAAAATACAAACAAGGGGCATAATTCCCCGTTAGGGAAAATATGGGCAGCACCCAAACCTCGGAGGGGACAAAAAAAAACGGGGAGCGGGGGGGATCCAGCATGTGCTCCCCGCATCCCGCCCGCACCCGGGGATGCTCCAGACCCCGAATCTCGGGGATGCTCCAGACTCCGAATCGCGGGGATGCTCCGGACCCCGAATCATGGGGATGTTCTGGACCCCGAATCGTGGGGATGCTCCGGACCCTGCACCCCAGGAATGTTCCGGACCCCGCATCCTGGGGATGCTCCGGACCCTGCACCCCAGGAATGCTCCGGACCCCACACCCCGGGGGATGCACCGGACCCCGGAGCCCGCACCCCGGGGATGCTCCGGACCCCGCACCTGCCGGAGCGGCCCGTGCGNGGGCAGCGGGGCCGCCTCCTCGCCGAGGGTCGCCCGCTCGCCCTCCCGGGCCATGGGCAGCCCCTGACCCCGCCGCAGCACCGGGTGAGTGGGGCTCCCGCCCGGGGATTCCGGGGGAGCTGGGTGGGGGAGGGCTTTGTTTCCCTTTTTTTAATTTTCCCCCCCTTCTTTTGGGGCGCTTCTTAACGTTATTTTTTCGTTTTTTCCAGCGTTTTCCTTCCCCACCTCCCCTCGCCCGCATCCCTGTATTTTTAGCCCGCGGCCCCGGCGATGCAGGAATCAGGGCTGAAATGTTGGGAAAGTGATGCAGGGAAGGGGGGGCCACGCCGGGCCCCTGCGCTCCGGCTTCGTAATGTTCAATTTTTTTCCCGACCACCATTATTTCTTTTAATCTTTAAATGTACAAAACACACTCCCAGGTTTGCGGTTTCGCTGGGTTGTTTTTCCTTCCCTTATAATTTTTTTTTTTTTTTTCTGCTCCCTAAGCGTGCTTCCTCCCCATCTGCTTTCCCCCCCTCCTTGCAGTGACACAGGAATTCGTGGCAGCCCCGTCCCCTCTCTTGGGGGATCTCCAGGCACTTCCCGCAAAGTTCGGGGGTCCCGCCCGTGCCCCTCGCCCTGCCCGGCT
>VZSU01002041.1:88232-98410 GCA_013398715.1 Nesospiza acunhae | reverse complement strand
CTGTCCCCCCGCAGCGCACGTGCGGCAGCGACCGCGGCACTGTGCCCTTTACAGGTGTGGCGGTGATCCCCCGCGCAGGTGTGGCAGTGACCCCCAGCACTGTCCCCCAGACAGGTGTGGCGGTGACCCCGGCACTGTCCCCTGCACAGGTGTGGCGGTGACTATGGCACAGCAGACCCCCCTGCCCCTGTACAGGTGTGGTGGTCACCCCCAGCACGGTCCCCCTGTACAGGTGTGGTGGTCACCCCCAGCACGGTCCCCCTGTACAGGTGTGGTGGTCACCCCCAGCACGGTCCCCCTGTACAGGTGTGGCGGTGACCATGGCACAGCAGACCCCCCGGCAGGTGTGGCAGTGAGCCCAGGACTGACCCCCCAGTGCAGGTGATCCTGTCGCTGTCCCCCTGTACAGGTGTGGTGCTGCAGTGGCCTCGGCTCCGTGCTCCCCCCATGCTCAGTGCTCCCCCCATGCAGGTGTGGCAGTGACCTGGCACTTGTCCCCTGCCCAGGTGTGCTGCTGACCCCAGCACAGAGGGACCCCCCTGCAGGTGTGGCAGCGAGCCCAGGACTGTTACCCTGACATTGTCTCCCCTGTGTGGCAGTGACCCCAGCACAGTGTCCTCCCCCTGACTGTGACTCTGGTGCTGTCCCCCCTGTGCAGTGCTGGGGTTCCATGGGGAGCTCCATGTGGGACCAAAGCCACCCCCACACCCCTGAGTGACACGGGGCAGGGCTGAGGACCCCCCGTATCTTATGGGGTGATCCCATCCAGCCCCCTTGCCCCGGGGGTGGCAGTGGTGCCAAGGGCTGCACGGGAGCTGGTGGTAGCAGGGGTGCCCCCATCCCTCGTTTTGAGGTGTGGGCAGCCCTGAGCTGCCGATTTGGGGACAGCCAGGCTGGGGACGATGGGTGCCCCGGGGGCTCCTGCGGCTCCAGCAGCCCGCAGTGGATCTTTCACGAACTGCATCCATCCGCCCCCGTGCACCGACAGGCAGATGACAGCTCCCAGCTCCCGGGCTTGGCTGCTGGGAACAGCTCGCCCGGGTGCTGAGCTGTGAGTTTCTGGTGCTGGGCTCACAGGGCAGCAGCAGGAAGGAGCCCACGGAGGGACAGAGGCAGAAACACCAGCCCAGCTCCCACGCTTGGCAGCGCGGGGTCCGGCTCATGGTGCCTTAGGGGTGCTACAGCTCCCAGGCTGTGCCTCTTCCAGCAAAATTCAGCTTAAACTGATGCCTGGCTGCCTCTCCCTTCTTTTCCCAGATCCAAAATGACGGTCAAAGCTGTAAAGATGCCGTGCACCTCTGCAAACGTTTATACTAAAGTGCCTGACGGAGGATGGGGCTGGACGGTCGCCTTTGCGTTCTTTGTTGTGGAAGCCCTGACATACGGCATCATAAAATCCTTTGGAGTCTTCTTCAACGACCTGATGGAAAGCTTTGACGAAACCAACAGCAGGATATCCTGGATAATATCCATATGTGTGTTTGTACAGACCTTCACAGGTAAGAGGAGCGGGCGCTCGGCCCAGGTGCAAGGGGCAGTCCTGCTGCTGACTCAGCACGCAAGGACCTGGCACCTGTGACTTTTGTGCCTCTAATGGCTCCATCATAAATTAAATCATGGCCATAAAGCTCAGAGGCTGCTCCTCAAATGCCAAGAAATGTCTGTCTCAGCCCAGCAGTCCCTTTGAGCCCCAGCTCATGTCTGCAGGTGGTGCAGGGACAGGGTCCGTGTCACTGAGCCTGACCCAGTTGTTCAGGTCTCACCAGCAAGGGACAAAAACCAGAGTGTTCAAATCAAACTCTGCAGTGAAAAGGATTAGAAATAACTTGAGCCTTGCTGAAATCCAGTGCTATCCAGACATGTGGCTGGAGATTTGTCCCAGGCTGCCATGTGCATTCTGGTGATTTTGTAGCACGTCCTAAACGCTGTGAGCTGTGCCCTAGCGTGGCTCCAGGGTGATGCTGTGCTGTGCAGGGAGGTGGCACCTCGGGGAACCTGGGCAGGAGCATGAGAGGAGCTCTGCAGGAGATGGTGGCTGTGGAGTTGCTGAGGTGGGTGCTGACCACAGCTCTCTCCCTCTGCAGCTCCTCTGTCGACGGTCCTGAGCAACCGCTTTGGCCACCGGCTGGTGGTGATGGCCGGGGGGCTGCTGGTCAGCGCTGGCATGGTCATCGCCTCCTTCGCCAGCAGCGTGGTGCACATGTACGTCACCATCGGCATCGTCTCCGGTGAGCCACCCTCCTGTCCCCTGCTCCGTGCTGCTGTCCCTGCTGAGCCGATCCCGCAGCGAGGATGGGCCCCAGGCTTGGCTTTGTGCCTGCGCCACCCCGGGCACCGCCCTGGGCTCGGCCCTGAGCTTGTGCAGCGGCACTGGTGGCTTCTGATGAGCTGAACAAAGCTCAGAGAAGAACAAAGCTGCACCCGGGATCAAATCCTCTAATGCTCCCTCTGTCTCTGGTTTCTTCTCCTGATGCTTTTCCCTCTCTCCAGCCTGGCCTGGGTGTTCTGTTCATGTCCATGGCCAGGAGCTTGCCCTGCTTAGGGGAACAGTTGCTACAGGCTCAAATACTTTAAGCAGATGAGGTCCTCAAAGTGGACCCCACTGGCTCTTTGGGAGCAGAAGGCATTATCTAGCAGGTTTGGGAGGCTGGGTCTCTTGGTTTGGGTTTCTACTCTCCTTTTTTCTTTTTTTCTTCTTTTCTTTTCCCCCTTCCAAATTACAAAAAAAATAACATTTTGGTTTCCCCAATGATTTTCTTCCAGGGTGACTTGCTGAGTTGGCCGAAATGATACTGTAATGACCACCGGGAAATCCGACTTAACGTGTTCTTGCATCGGTGTTTCCCCCTCCTTTACTTGTTGTTATGGCAATTTTTGGCATTTATTCACAGGCCTCGGATACTGCCTCTCCTTCCTCCCGACTGTCACCATTTTATCACAGTATTTTGACAAAAGGCGCTCGCTGGTCACAGCGGTGGCATCCACAGGGGAATGTTTCGCCGTCTTCTCCTTCGCACCAGGTACGGTGCCCACGTGCTGGGAGGGCCAAAGGCACAAATCCTTTCCCCAAGCAGACAGCCAGAGGCCAAGTCAGTGCCCACAAGTGGTTGCTCACATGCCTGTGGCACTCAGCAGGCAGAGTGACAAGCAGTGCCAGGGACGGGTGTGACACTGCCGAGCCCCCCCGGTGCCATGTGCCAGTGCAGGACATGCCTGGCTGATATGCAGCCCGCCAGGCTCCCTATATAGATCTGGCAGGCTAAAAATAAGCCCGAGAAACTTCAGCTATTTAAAACACACAGTGCCCAGAACTGCTCCTAAAGGTTACTGGGCTTGTGCTCAGCACGGGCTGCCAAAGTGCTCCAGCCTTTTGGGGAGCTGTGCCCAGGCGTCACAGCCCTGGCCCCTCTGCCCTTGGAGGTTTCTGTGGTCTGCTGTGCTCGTGTGCTCTGGGCTAATCCCCACTGCAAAGCTGCTTTGGGTGCAAAGGAAGGCTGGTAATTAGGCAGTGACGTGCACCTTTGAGCAGAGCTGAGAGACTTCCTCTGCTAGCAGGTTTCAGGGTGGGGGTGGCTGAGAAAGGACACTCAAGCCCTGAGTTTGCCCTCCTTCACTGGAAAACAACAGCCCCTTTGTCCCCAGGCTTGCGGAGACCTCAAAAGAGGCTACCTAGAGGGTGGCATCTGCTAGCAGATGGTAAAAGCCACAGCTTTTAGCTTCTGTCTGCTGCAGCAGAGGGGAGGAAGGTGGGTGCCAGACCCCTGGGTAGAGAGACCCCTGCTCAGCCTTTTCGAGAGGCGCCTGGAACCCTCCAGTGGAGAATCTCCACTCCCTTCCCTGGCTGTAAATTCAATTCCTTGGTGTGACTGCAGGCTTTCCCAGTTACACTTCTCCTCTTCCCTCAGCAATCACGGCCCTGAAGGAGCAGATTGGCTGGAGGTACAGCATGCTTTCTGTCGGGGTGCTGCAGCTGGGCATCACCGCCTGCGGCTCGCTGCTGCGCCCCATCGTCATCAGAGAGCAGGAAGAAGTGAAAGCACAGCCTCCAGAGGAGTCCACAGAGACAAAGTACATGCTTGAAAACGAACAAACATGCACCTCAATAGAGTCCATAGACTCAGGAGTCGATATAACTACCTCACCCAGCAATGTGCCTGGAAAAACCAAAGCAGAGCCGAAAAGTGAAGAACCAAAGCAACACGGACAGAATCCCGTTGACAATAACAGCACCCCTCCAGAACCAAAAACCAAACTACTGGACTTCTCTGTGATGAGAGACTATAGCTTTATCTGTTATGCATTCTTTGGCCTGTTTGCAACCCTGGGCTTCTTCGCTCCCTCCCTCTACATCATCCCCCTGAGCCGCAGCCTGGGCATCGGCAAGGACCACTCTGCCTACATCCTGTCGGCCATGGCCATCGCCGAGGTCTTCGGGAGGATTTTTGCAGGCTGGCTCCTCAACAAGAAGCCCATCCGCAAGATCTACATCGAGCTCATCTGTGTCATCCTGCTGTCTGTAGCCTTGGTTGCCTTCCCTTTTGCCTCTGGATTCTGGGGCTTGATGATATGTAGCGTTTATTTTGGGTTCATGCTCGGCACGGTGGCGGGCACACATATTCCCCTTCTGGCTGAAGACGACGTGGTTGGCATTGAGAGGATGTCCTCTGCAGCTGGAGTCTATGTCTTCATTCAAAGCTTAGCTGGGTTGGCTGGACCACCCCTTGCAGGTAACACAAACTTTGGTCTTGGTTTTGTTTTGGAGGTGTTTGACAGCTGTGGGTGCTGATCTCTGGCTAGAAGGTATTCTGGCAGCACTAATCACAGCCCTGCAACCACTATTGGGAGTCTCCCAGAGCCAGAAGACTGCAATGCAGCTCTGCAGAGTCCCACGGATGAGGCACTGAGGAACCTCAGAGGGAAGGGAAATACTGCAGTGCTCCCCTGATCCTGTTAGAAACCCAAAGCTGGCACCACTTCAGGCACAAGCAGAGGCGAATCCCTCTCGCTGTGCCTGTGCCACGCTCTGCAGAAAGGTGAAGGCTGGCAGAACAAACAGATGCCTGCTGCATCTCAGGCTCAGCATCCCTGCAGTGCCCAGGGGAGCACTGGAGGTGACACTGTGTACCCCAGAACACAATGGGGTTAGTTTTTTAACGTGGCATCCGATTGTCACCGAGTTTTGGCCGCAGATAAAATTCAGATTAAAGCCCTACAGGAGGGCAGGGCAGGGCAGCGGGGGTAGTGGGCTGTGGCTAACTGCTGTAAATGTTTTTTTTCCAGGTGTCTTAGTGGATACGACAAAGAACTACAGCTCAGCCTTCTACTCCTGTGCTGCTGGCATGGTCCTGGGGGCCGTGTTCCTGGCCCTGGTGAGGCCGTGCAAGACTGGGCTGTGCCACCACCACCAGCAGCAGCAGCAACAGCAGCAGCAGGTGGAGGAGAGCATGGCAGGGCCACCACCAGAACTACCAGATGACTTTATAGACATGGATATTGGAAAAGCAGAAAATTCAGGAAAAGGCTCTGACAGCGTGGTATAAAAAACCCTGTTCCTTCTCCATCTAATGTACTCAGTGTAAGGCTGGGGGAAATGTCAGCTCTGCTCCACGTTTTAAAACTCCATTCTAAAGGGAATGTGAAATTTTAAATGTGAACAGTTGCTACCGACAATTTTTTTTTTTTAAATATTAGACAGAATTTTTTTAACCAACAATGGAAAGCTCCATAGAAAATACGGATAGTCACATAAGAATAACTTCTGTCTAGCATGAAGATGTGATGCACACTTGCTTTCCTGATAACAAGCATAGGTAAAGGTCCAACTGATCCATAAATACTGACAACAGCAACAGCAGAAGCAGCTCAGCCTCTGACTGTCACCCATCCCCTACCACAAATTCCACACAGACCCGATGATACGAACTGGAGCATTTCATACACCACCAGTAGCCAACTGAATCTTCTTCTGGAGGGACACAGACTCACCTTTTAGCTTGGAGGAGGAGGAGGCCAGGCTAGATAGCTGACAATTAGAAACCATTGCTAATGATCTTAACTTGAATGTCACATAATGCTGGGAAATCAAAGGCTCTGTGTGTCTTCATGGCCAGTTATTACTGCACATATTTCATAAGATCATTTTTCTTCTCCCAACTGGGATCCTTAGAACTGTTTTCTGTTGATAGTCAGACCCGATGTACTGTTTCTAATTTAACTAGTATTTATTAATTTATTCTGAGATTGTTTAAGGAGGTTAGCTTAAATAACTGGAGAGGAAAAATGATCTTCTGCATAACGGAAAGCTGTCTTTACATCAATCTCTCCAATGCCTATCTTGTATTGCTTGTGAAATTGTTGGGAAAATTACTCTTACAGCATAAAGTGTAGCTGTTTTTAATAGGTAAGTCTTAAGTAACCCAGTTATTTAAAAAGGAAAAAAAAAAACCAAAAAAAAAAAAAAAAAAGAATTACAGATCCAGCATCTCTTTCCATGGAAAAGGCTCAGCTGGTGCCCATGGCTGCTGGAACCAGCCCACCCCACAGGGAGGATTTGGCCCAGGATGTCTTAATGTACCCAAACCCTTGGTCACAGGTGCACAAGGGAATCTCTGCTGCAGCCCCAGCTGCCTGTGGCCCCCCCAGGCCGTTCCCCTGTCCCTGTCCCCCCAGCCCTGCCACCACGGGGTGCTGGGGGGCCGGGCTGAGCTGCACCCCTGCCCAGCTCTGCCCTAAAGTCAGCAAGGGGCTTTTATTTTTTGCTGCTGACTTCAGTGAGAAATGAAGTGGAGCCTGTGCATGAAGGGAAGGATGAAAGACAGCGCTGGAGCTGTTCATTCAGTCTTAATGGGAGAGATTCCTGCTCACAGTGACACGAGCTTGCTTACCCCACCTATATGCATCTTCTCGCCTCTAGGCAACTCAGGGGGACAAATCAAACAAGTTTGTTCTGGTTTGGGGGGAAAAAGAAACCCCAAACCACCATTTCTGTGTACTTAAGTGGAAGTGGCATCATCCATTAACTGCTACACTGACCTGTCTGTGTTTTACCAGCCATAGAAATGTGGGACAATCTGTAAAAGAAAAAAAAAAGAAAGAAAAAAAAAAAAAGAACAACCTCTTTTTTGGGAAGGTGCTTGGTTTGTTTTTTTTCTGTCTTAGATGTCCAAAAAAAAAAAAGAGAAAAATTTTAAAAAAAATTAAAAAAAAAAGAAGGAAAAGAAGAAGAAAAAGAAAAAAAAAAAAAGAAACAGGCACTCTTGCAACCAAGTGGCTGGAGCAACTCATCCTCACTGCCCGGGACCTGCGGTCTCGTGTCCTTCCTCTGCCTCAGCACTTTATCACGGCCAGCAGAACCTCGCTGTGTTGCACCCAGGACTGGAAGATCCCTACAGAGAACCAGAGTTGTGTGAATCGGTGATCAGTGAACAAATAAGCCACGTTGCATTACGATGTACCTTTAATTTATTGTTAATTTATGATACTTCAAGCGTTTTGGTAAATGTTCTGTAGCCTATCCTTGTCAGGTTGTTGAAGTCTTTGTGATTGATACGAGACCTCACTACAGCACTTTGCTATTACAACTGCTTGGAAGTGGAATTAAGGCCTCCAGGTTTTGCGTGTGTGTGGAAGCTCCCTGTTCTGCAGATTTGCGAGGTTCTACTGTATTTAGTTTGGGGGTTTTTTTCTGTCTCTTTTTTTTTTTTTTTTTTTTTTTTTTTTAATTTTAATTACCAAGTTTCCAACCCAGATCAAGTGCTCCGTTTGTCACTGACCTCACAGTCCGTGTCTGTTCCTGTCGTGGCACGAGCAGGGGAGCGAGTGGTGAGTGTGTGTGTGTGAGGGCACAGCACAAGCAGGATTTACTGATTTGTTTGTAACAAAGCGGACTCTGGAAATACTCTTAAACACTGAGATTTGCAATAAACTTTTTCCTTTCTTTTTTGGGGGGGGGTTTTCTTTTCCTTCTTCTCTTTTTTCCCCCTTTTCTTCTTTTTTAAATAAACACAGCAAAGAAACTTCTCCTGCTCTGCCCGTGCTGCAGCCCTGGCTTGCAGTGGGAGCTGTCACATGCCACCCCTGCAGCCTGGAGTGGCTTTCCCTGGAGTTGGGCAATCCCAGCTCTCTGCCTGCAGGCTGTGGGTTAGTGCTGAGCTCCAGGGTGCTCCCGTGAGCCCTCACCCCTGATTAGAGGGAGCCTTTTCCCCTCCTGGTGCCTGAATTGTGGCACTTGGGAGCATTCCCCTCGTGTCTTCACGGTGCACACAGTCATGTAACTACTTTATCGTGGCTGAATTGCTGAATACTTTCTCCATGCCAGGCTGAGCAACTCGTGTATCAGAAAAATCTACTCCAACCCCCCCACCCCAAAAAAAAGCCACTAAATAGCAGATTAATCATGCTAAAGAGCAATTTTCAGTCCCTCAAATGTAATTTATTGATTTGCCTTTCCCTGCTCACCCTGTCCAGCATCCCCAGACCCTAGCAGGAGCAGTGCTGCCACGTCCCAAATCCCACTGCATGCATTAGGTTTGCAGATGCCGAGGGAATCATCACCACACTGATGTGCATTAGGTACAAGCTGTTTCCATTGTGCCTGCAGAAGTCAGCCCTGCATGCAAACAGGCTGGAACACCAGCACCAAAGTCCAGGGAAGATAATCTGCCTCCAAATTCGACTCTGGCTCACTTACAGCAGTGAACAAACATTATTTGCAACACTTTCCTCAAAAACAACGCCCCCAAATAAAGGCATTGCAAAGCCTGCACTCGGTTCACGTAAATAAAAGCGCATTTAACTGGAGCACTATCAGATGTCTCCCCGCACAGAAAGATTTTAAGAGTCATTTTTCCCACCTGGTTTGAATTAATTGCCAATGACCTTCTCTCTTGTCCTGGCACAAAGGCATTAAAGCAAGAACAAAATAGGATAAGGAGATATTTATTCAGCAGCACTGTACATCTATTTAGCAGCACAGTAAATAGGGGAATGTGGGCAGGACGTGCCTCAGCAATCCCTGGTATTCCTCTCCAAAGGGGTTGTATAAACTCTTGTAGTCAATGAGGCCAGTGCTGGCCAAATGTAAATAGAGGAAATTACACAAGGTCAGCTTGCAAGAGGCCAGGAGCCCTCAGACCATAGGTATCTGTCCTTGAAGCAGAAAGGAAGCTGGACTGTGGGGCTTTGTTTGCTGGTTTGGGGCCTTTAAAAAAAAAAAAAAAACCCAAACCCCCCCCCCAAAAAAAACCAAAAACAAAAACAAAAAAAAAAAACAAAATAAACCCCCAAAAAACAAAAAACAAACAGAAAAAAAACACCAAAAAAACCAAACGAATGCACCCCCCCACACAAACCCAGCCAAACAAAAAAAAGACAAAACCATTTTTCCATCTGAAATTAAAAGGAAGGGGAGAGCTCTTGTCCTTTGTCACTTATTTCAGCAAGATGACACCAGGTTCTTAAGGGGACAAATGAATCCTTTGCAAATAGCCAAACTGGGCTTGGAAAGAAAGCAAAGTAGGTGCTTACAAAACAGCTTGAATGTTTTAACTCGTCCCCTCAGATGTTACTTGTTACCGTCTGAGATCATCGTGTTCCAGCTGCCTGTAGTAAACATGACCTGAATTCTCACAGTGATGCAAGCCCGGCTGCAGCCTGCCCTCCTCACCTCCTTCCTCCTCAAAACTCTGCCTAAAGATGCTGCACAGGCTGGGTTTAGGAAAAGTCTCGGGTTTAGGAAAAGTCTCAGGTTTAGGAAAAGTCTCAAGTTTAGGAAAAGGCTCAGGTTTAGGAAACATCTAGGGTTTAGGAAAGTCTCAGGTTTAGGAAAGCATCCCCTGGATTGTGGCTGGGTTTGAAGGCTGAGGGAGCCCAGAGGGGCTGATTTACACCTGATGCTAAAAGGCAGGAAGAAATTCAGGATGGGTTTCTCCATGGAAAGGGTGGTCAGGCATGGGAAGGGGCTGCCCAGGAGGGTTTGGAGTCCCTGGAGGTGTCCAAGGAGCACCAGGATGTGTCACTCACGGCTCAGTTTAGCTGATAAGGTGGTGTTTGATCAAAGGCTGGTGTTGCAGTGTGTTGCAATATCCTCTTTCAGCTATCCCAGTCCCTCAGGTGTGCCCACCTCTCCCTTCCCCTCCCCTTTGCCCCCTTGCTAAGTGCTGTCTGTCAATCTCGGCATT
>VZSU01002041.1:48925-74471 GCA_013398715.1 Nesospiza acunhae | reverse complement strand
CTGCTGGGGGAGGAGATGCAACACCATCAACAGGGAGGGACTGGAGTGCTTTCTGCTGCAGAGCCTCAGGCTGCTGCTCCTTCCCCAGGCAGCTTGTGGAGCACAGCAGAGCATAAAATGAGAAAGAAAATAAATAAAAAGAGAAATAAAATAATTTTAAAAAATAAATATCCCCTGTTCTCCTCAAGTTTTGTAAGTGGGCATGGGAGAGAGAGGGAAGGAGAGTCTGTGTGGGTCATCTGCAAGAAAAAAAAGGGGAAGTTTTGCCCTTAATTTTAGACAATTTTTCAGCAAATGCCAGACATGATGTAAGAAGGCTGGTGCTGCTGAAGCCTTGCTCAACTCGTACCCCAGCAAATCCTGGTGTTAGTAACACTTTGGAAATACTGATTTCACTGAAGTTCTTTCGTTTGCTTCCCTTTTCTTCAGGGAAAATGGAGGCTACAGCAGGAACCAGTCATCAATTCCCAGCTGCTCCCACCCTTGGATTCTGGATCAATAAAAGAGAATCAGCTCATACAGCAAAAATGCAAAATATTCTGCCTAGGCAACCCAAGAAAGATCTGTATCACTGATAGATGCTGGCTTTTCTTCCAAGAAAAGCTGAAAGCAACAACCAGGGACAGACTGGGGGTGCACAGAGGAGCTGAAGCTCCCGTGGGGTGGAGGTGGCACTGCAGGGACAGTTTGAGGGGACACTCCCTGGAGGTGAGTTATTCACAGCTACTGCCACCCCCCAAACTTCACTGGCTGGAATATGGTGAGCTTGGAAGCAATCACTCAGCACAAAGGCTGCCTGGGGCAATGGGGATGTTAAATTAAATGTTCTCCTCCTTTTTTCCCCTCTGGATCTGATAGAGGTGGCTTTTTGCTACGTCAGAGAAGTTGGTTGTGTTCCAGGCTGCAGGTGACAACAGAGAGGACAGGACAGCACCTGCAGCCTGGCCAAGAGCCACCAAAGCTGGCCTGGTGCTGGACAGGACAGAGATCTGGACATCAGCAGATCTGGGCTCCAAGATGCTGCCTGTCAGTGGGCAGGATCCTGGGAAGGGCATCAGCATCTTTTATACAGGCAAGATCCACTAATGAATACTGGCAGTGGGGAAAACTCGCTTTGGATACTGCTGGGTGCACAAGATCTCGTGCTTCCTCCTGCTCTGCAAGTCCTGAATTAATAAAAACCAGTCTGCACTGATCAGCATCATCCTAGTGGGTCACTACATTTCCAGCCATCCAGGCAGGGAAATGGGATTTATTCAGCTCCTGGAACTGCTGACAAACATCTCCTGCCTTCCCCTGCAGGGCCCGGGAGCCCTCCCTGCCCCAGGAGCAGCAAACACAACCTGCTGCTCACAGCTTGGGAGTGCTCAGCCTTCAAATATCAACTCTGCCTGGAGCTGCAAGCAGAGCCCCAAGACCAGGTTTGTCAGATCCAGTGCTCAGAATTCATCAAAGCCAGAGCTGGGCAGAGGCAGCAGCTCAGGGCAGGGACTGCCTCCCCTGCTCTCACTAGGGATGTTTGGATTCTTCATCTCATTCTTCATCTGCTGCCTGTTTGCTGAGCCAGGCTGAGCACTGGCTCTGCCATGGAGCCCTGCACAACCTGCAGCTTGGGAATGGCAGGAGCTGCTCTGAGCAGGGCACTGAGCAAGAACCCAGAGCCCAGGGACATGCTGCTCGTGGGAGCTGCACTCCAGTTGGAAGCAATGCCTGGCTCCTCATGTGCAGAAAAGAAAGCAGAGAAAGGCAATCCAAGAGCACCTGAAGTTAGGCACAAATAAAACACAACAGCAAAGCCTTGTGGGACTGGATCCACCTGGGTCACAGAATCACAGAACTCACAGAATCCACAGAACTCAGAGAATTCACAGAATCACAGAATTCACAAAAGTCATAGAATCACAGAATCAATCACAGAATCACAGAATCCCCAGGTTGTCAGAGACCTCCAAGACCATGGAGTCCAGCCCAGCCCCAACCCCTCACCCAAACCCTGGCCCCCAGTGCCACATCCAGGCTTTGTTAAACACACCCAGGGATGGGGACTGCACCACCTCCCCGGGCAGAACATTCCAGAACTTTCTCACCCTTGCTGTAAAACACTTTTCCCTGCTATCCAACCTGTATTTCCCTTGGTGCAGCTCGAGGCTGTGAGCTCTGGTTGTGTCAGTGCTGCTGGAGAAAGAGCCCAGCCCCAGCTGAGCACAGGCACCTTTCAGGAGCTGTGCAGAGTGATGAGGTCCTTCTTTTGAATTTAATCAAGTAATTCCCATTTTACATACACTGAGAGCAGTTCAGCTGGTGTCAACACAAATGGACAGTCAGGTGGAGGGACCAGAAGCACCTCCTGCCATCACCTGTCCTGTTTTAGAGGGCAAACCCAGCAGAGGCTGCGCCAGAGGAGATTCCTGCCCCATTTCCAGCCAGAGCAGATTCCTGTCCCAGAGCAGATCCCTGTCCCATTTCCAGCCAGAGCAGATTCCTGTCCCAGAGCAGATTCCTGCCCCATTTCCAGCCAGAGTAAATTCCTTCCCCATTTCCAGCCAGAGCAGATTCCTGCCCCATTTCCAGCCAGAAGAGACTCCTGTCCCAGAGCAGATTCCTTCCCCATTTCCAGCCAGAGCAGATTCCTGCCCCATCTCCAGCCAGAGCAGATTCCTGCCCCATTTCCAGCTGGATTCCCCATGGGATCTCTCTCCTGGCAGCTGCTCCTCAGCACTTTGTCCTCCCTGGTCACCTCTACTCCCCAGGAAAGGGACCAAGGTCAGCTCCTGCTGCCAGGGGACAGCCAGGGACACTTTGGGCACAGACCCAGTGCATTTTTAATCCCTCCTGTCAGCTGTTGGGCAATCACTGAGTTACTTTTAACAGGAAGGAAGAGGCTTGAGCACCCAACCTACATTGAGCACTGCAACGAGGTGTTTTGGTAAATCAAAAGTGTTGCAAATGCGAAGAAACTTCATTTCTTCCTGGAAATAAATCCTGGAAGGTGCTTTTTTCCCCCACTTCTGCTCTTCCCAGCACTTCAGCCCAGAGCACATCAGTGTGGGGAGGCGATCAGAGATCAGGATGGTCCAACACCACTAACCCGTTCCTAAGAAGAAATGATTAATTATTTATATGTTATTAATTATTTCATAGAATTATCATGGAATCATGGAATGGTTGGAGTCAAAAGGGACCTTAAAGCTCATCCAGTTCCAGCCCCTGCCATGGGCAGGGACACCTTCCACCAGAGCAGTTTGCTCCAGGCTTGAGTCCCCAAGAGCTTCACCAGCAGCCCAGGTGAAGGCAATGCAATTACACCTGTGATATTTGGATTATAAACCCCAACAAATGTCACTTGTTAAGCTGAGTTCTAGATGGGCTTGGTTTTACTCCTCAGGGGGCATCTCAGGAAACAGGATGCAAAAAAAAAAAAAAAAAGGGAAAAAAAGGCTGAAAACACCCTGGATTTTCAAGACAGTGTTCAGCTGGTGTGACTTTTCCAGAGTGAAAAAGGGACAGGCAGGACCTGGAAACCACACAGAGATGAGTCCCAGGACATGCAGCAGGTTTGGAACTGGTTTCAGAGATCACAGGTGGCTCTGAGAGCCTCCAGACCCCAACTCACCCAGAAAACACCTACAGAGAATTCTGCACTCCTGGTGCCTGTCAGCAGGCCCTGCAGCAGGGATGAACTGGGCTCAGCATTCCGGGGATTTAGTGCCACAGCCAGCCAAACCCAAGGGCTCTTGTGGAAAATGAAGCATTTCAGGCCTATAAAAACTGATGAGAAATCAATGTTTTGCTGCAAAATCCTGCTTTGTACTGCAGCCAGTGAGCCTCTTCTCTAGAGGCAGAGGCTGGCTTAGTCAAAAAGAGCTAAAAAAAAAAATCAACTCTGCTATATCAAGATCCATAATTCATAGAGCTTTGTCGCAGAACACACCCAAGTGCCATCAATATTTTAAATATTGAGCACAAAACTGGCTGTCAAGTGCAAGTCAGCAATTTCCTGGTGCCTCCCTGCTGGGGACAAAGTCATCAGGCTGAGCAGAACCTGGAGGAGCCTTCTGAGCAGAGTCTGTTTGACTCTGTTACATATTTTATTTGAAACCCAAGATATGTTTGCAGGAGCAAATCAGCCAGGCTCTGCCAACCAACAAAAAAAGAGTCAGCTGGCTGCCTGTGCTCGTTAATAAACAGAAAAAATGATTTCATCACACCAACATGAGGCTGTATATGTTTATTCATCGTCAGTACTTTTGTACACAAGGCAAATATTAATAGCTGAAAGGCAACACTTTTGGAGAGTATGTACAGAGCAATGCACAAGCAAGTGTAAGAGGTTTGAAACTATGAATTGATTTAACCGTTTTATAAAAACAAGTGATGCTTTTCCTTCTAACACCTCCCTTAGAAATAATTTATTGCCAATCTTAAACTAAAGCAAGGAGAGAAAAAAAAAATTTACAATAAAAAGTAGTCCCTGGAAAGTTTATAAAAAGTTAAACATATAAAATTGTAAGCCACAAACATTTATACAAAGCTAATACAAATCTCGGTTTTGTTAAAGATCTATGAGGTTGTTATAAAATATATTTTTACATAAAGGCTTCACATAAGGTAAGCTCTCACTGCTACTGAAAGCGCAGGAAAGCAGTTTTAAATAGTCTGCAATTCAACTTATTTTCAAGTACAACGCAAAGAAATTGCAAAATGGCACTGTATTGCAATGCTGTGTAATTAAAAACTACATTAATGGTACCATCAGAGAGACAAGACCTGTAAAGTGAACTGGTGAACCATTTGCAGGAGACTTCCCCAGGGTGTGGAACAGGAGTGGGGCTGTGAATGAAAATGAACCTTCTGCAAGAGGAACTGCCAGGGGCACGAGGGACAGCTCAGATCCACCAGGAACCCCCAGGGTGTGGAACAGGAGTGGGGCTGGAAATGAAAATGAACCTTCTGCAAGAGGAACTGCCAGGGGTGCTCTGGGGCATGGGCACGAGGGACAGCTCAGATCCACCAGGAACCCCAGCCCAGGAACACCCACCCAGCCCATCGCCTGCTGGATAATGCTGAATTTAAAGCTACTCACAAACAAGCCCCATAAACAGCCTTTGAGATCAACTTGACTTTTTTTTTTTTAAGAGCAGTTATTCTAGAAGAAAGCTTAAGTTTCACACAAACTGATGGCTTATGCTCCCACATACAATATATATATAAAAAAAAGAGTAACATTTTTAAAGCCCTGATGAATAGCCACAGTTTTTAGGTATCAATCATCTCAGCTGAACACTGTGCAGCAGGGAACAGTTGCTAAAACACCAATTTCACCTTCAAGTACAGCTTGTACAGGACAGTGGTTTATCTCCATAGGGTCAGTGATCTTTAGAACACAGCTCACTCCAGCAAAGAGAAATAAAGAATTTTGGGAAACTTGATTTTCTGGGACATTTCATTTTCTATCTGCTTTGCCACCTTCACCAGGAATACATCCCAACCCTGTACCACAGACTGGTTTCCATGAGGAAGCCTCACTCTCACCAGCAAACTGCAATTCTGGTTCTTTCAGGACAAAACTCAGCCTGCTCAGAGCATCAACCCTTCAGCTCTTGTGCCAGATTTATGTCCTGCAATAAACAAATGATATGTAGGAACAAATCTAGCAGGAAATACAAGAGCCCAGGGTGTGCTCCACTCAGGGAGGGCATGGAGAGTGAGCCTGAAGATGGACAAGGGTGTTGCTTTGGGGTTTTTGGCTGTAGGGTAACACAGGAACCATGTAAACAGTACATCCAGGCGCATTCCCTCACCCCTCAGCACTGGGAGTGGGAAACCCGAGTGACTGGACTCAGTTATTTCATTAAAACAATTCATTTCTGCCTGAGATTCATAGAGTGCTTTATCGAACAGGGCCTACAAGTGACCCAGCACTGGGGTCCCCCTTGCTCTCTTACAGGCCCTGGGGTTCACAGGGAGAGATTTGGAAGGATTCACAACAGGGATTTTTGTGGTGCTTCTGGGGAATTTCCCCCACTTTAGCCAAGGTCAGAAGTGCCCAGCACCTTGGTGACCCTGGCTGCATCCTCAGGCTGACATCAGTTTTGAGGATCTTCAGGAAATTAACAGGTTCCATTGACAAAAAAAATCATCAATACTTCACATAAATTAGTTCAGACAAATCCCTGGCACTCACCCTATCATCCACTACCACCAGTCTTTAGTCTTTTCTGCAATCATCTTGTCTGACACCCTCCAAAGCACCTACTGCAGACCTCTCCAAATCAACTGCTTTCATCAGATGGAAGTCTCTGTTTTGAAAAGACACTTGTTCAGACAGCTGTCAGCAAAGGAAAAACCAACCCAACTCCTCCTCCTGTTGACAACCAAGGGCAGGAATTTGTTTTCTGCTTTCCAAGACTGGCCTTGGAGGCCACCAGAGGTTTGTGTCTGTTCTTGGAGCATTTATAGCCCAAAGGAGAACTTCTGCTCCCATCACAGGTGTGTTGCTCAGTCCTTCATAGAGCCTCACCAGCCTTTCCTGAGGTCTCTGCTTCGCTTTCCTTCCTGAATTGCTCACATATAATCTGAACACACCAAATCAGAAATAGTCCATGTCCAGTAGAGGCAAAACCTATATTAAATATCCCCATCCAAGATTCTTTTAACCCTCCTGACATCAGTGCTGCATCCAGACTTTAGGATTATGTTTAGATTCTGCACTGTGACTTCTCCCAAGCTCTTTTCAGAATTCTTTCCTCCCCAAACAGTGCCTGATGGCCAGAATCACAGACTAACCTATGACTATTCATGGGATGATATAAAAAAATAGAGGTCTTTCAAAGCACCTACCTAAATAAAAATACACTATTCCCCTTCTACTGCCAGGAGAACGAGGTACAGAGATGTTAATGCAACTTACACTCACAGGAAGTAAAGGCTAAGTTCAGGAGACAGGCAGGTTTCCTATGTCCTGGCAGGGCCACTGCTCCCAGCAGTGACACCACATGTCACCCCTGGCTCGTGGGATGAGAATAAAGAAGTATTCAAGGATTGGCCACCAGCATGATCCACAGGAATTGGCCAATTCCATGGGGCAAAGTGGCAGCTGAGCTGCCCACACCACTATGGCCTGGGGGAAACGTGGCAGGGACACTGATTCTTATATCACAATCTCACTCTCTTTTTGCAGTGTGCTGTGGGGTACATCAGGATTGCTTTCTTTTCACTATTTTTCATTATTATTATTATTATTATTATAATTTCTTCTTTTAATCACACGGCAACACTAACAACTCCCCATAAGAAATGAAACAAAACTGCAGAAAGACTTTGGGTAAAATAGTCACAAGCAGCACTCTGGAAGATGCTGTGCAACATATTTGGGTCAAGTACACTTAGGATTGCTTAGACCCAACTGGAAAGTCTCAGAAAACCTCATCAGCTGAAGCACATTCTGCTGGGACAAGGTCTTTAATTTTTTCAGAAGAGAACATTCATCTGCACGGTGTCAGCTACATAAGGCCTCTGCTGGGAATTGGTAAGGCCACTGAAAATACCAGAGGAGGACAGAACACAAGGAGGCACTTAGGTTTGCAAGTCCTTCTCTCCATCAGCAAATGCTCCTGACTCAGAGGAGGCACCTGGGAAGGAGGCAGGAGTTCAAATAAAGCAGTGCTAAGTTAAAAGAGCTTCCAGAACAGGTGACCCAAAGGTAACATCTGCTCAGTGAAGATAAAAAACACAAGCTGGGCTTGCTCCCCCCCTTCCCACACCAGCATGCCAAGAGGATTGATCAGAGTGCTCTGTGCTTTGCCATGGCTCCAGGACATCTCTGGAGTGAATCCGTGTACTGTGCCAACCATGAATCCCTCATCGCTGGACTCAGCACTTCCAGATAGATATGTCTGAAACTCCTGATTTTCCACATTTTTGAAGCATCTCCTATTCCATCCCAATGCCATGATTTATACTCAAGCAGGAAGTACGTTACACCCAGGAATGGGCTGCAAAGAGATGATTCCAGCAAGGGATCTGATGGGATTTCTAACCAAAAACAGACCTGAGAAATCATAAGTCAGCTATGGTATCACAGTCTTCACAATGAAGTTAGATATGAGAAGTTTCTCTCTCTCTCCCCCACCTTAAATTACTGCCACAGTCTAATAATTGCGACAATTTCATTGACGTTTTGACTTGGAATTCTGGATTATCTAGGATAATACACATGTTGGTAAAAGGTCAAATTTACCACTTTACAGGTAACTTAGACATAGGTCTGCTATAAAATTACGACTTGAGTCAACTTGAAGCTACACTGGAAGAGATTAAGCCTGAATTTCTGCAGAAATTGGCAATAATGTGTTCAGCAGCAGCTTTCAGCCACATATCAAGAAGTCTGACAGGATCTGGATTTCTCTACTCCTGCTGTAAACTTCTAGTTAAAAAAATAACACACAAGAGTTACTGAAATAAAGCAGTCTTTTTGCACATCACTGTAACATCAGCTGCTTGAGGTTGTCGTGCAGGATGGTATCCTTAACATCACGGAAAACTAGCCGGATGTTCTCTGTGTTAATAGCAGTGGTGAAGTGGTGGTACAGGGGCTTCTGCTGCTGGTCCCGGCGTTTCGTGCGAAAACAATCCACCAGGAATTTTTGGACATCTGTTAAGCAGTGGGGATCCCCTTCAAATTCTGGGAAATAGTCTTTGATGCTGACTTTCTGTACTTTTTCCTCAAGCAAGTCCGTTTTGTTCAAGAAGAGGATGATGGAGACGTTGCTGAACACCCGGTTGTTGACTATCGTTTCAAAAATGTTCAGGGACTCTGTGAGGCGATTCGTCTGCCTGTCCTCCATGAGCACTTGGTCAAACTCACTGGAGGACACCAGGAACAAAATTGATGTGACACTGTCAAAGCACTCGAACCACCGCTTCCGCTCCGACCTCTGGCCGCCCACGTCGACCATCTTGAAAGGGACATTTTTGATTTCAAAGTCGTACTCGTGAATCCCTTTGGTGGGCCTTCGTGCCAGCAGGATATCTTGTTGTGAGGGAAGGTAATCCTAGAAAAATAAGGAGAGTTTTGTGATTAGGATGTGATAATGGGTATGGGCACAGCTGAGCTGCAGTGGGGAGAGCAGCCTGCATGGGAGCAGGATGAGGTTTTCAATAAAAAGACATGGATGTGGATTTCCATGCTAGGAAACACACCCAATATTAAAGCAGAACATGTACCCCAAAGAACTTCAGCTTTCACTTTGCAACGTGACAAGGATCCATAAGCAACTGCAGAGGTGAACCAGCAATTCCTCCTGCCAGTTTCCCTCATTCTGGATCACTTCATGCTTCCTTCATTCCCTTCCCACAATGCTGGCTGCCAACTCTACAATGGGTTCTAAACCAGCTTTCTCAAACCAGTAACTATGGGATGGATATCCCATGCCAGCTGTGGGTTCTCCATTCCTCCCATGTTGTCCTGCAAAGTGCATGACTGCTTCCAGAAACAAACCAGCTGCTCCACTAAATAACTCTGAAGCAATCAATTATGTCTGAAAACTAAAACCTAAGCAACTTCCTGTGTTTGTGCCATGCATCTTTGCATCCTGCTGGATCAGTGCACACTGGTGAGCTCACACTGCCTGGCTTTGCCCAAAATTTACTGTGCAGTGAGTAGAACAGGAGAAGAAACTGAGAGCTGGGGGCAGCAGTGCCTTTCCAGCTTGGGAGGGCACAGACAGCTGTATCCTGAAGTTCTCCAGCCCACCTTTCCCCAGAATTTAAGAGGCATTCAAGAGACTAATTTTTTTTTTATTGTTATATGAACATCATCAATGGATGCAGATGAAGAGGAATTCTTATTAGTCAGCTTTTGACAGCATGAAATCAACAGTCAGATTGGGGATTTCTTCATTCCTAGAATTACACTTTGGTCTATGGTCCAAGTCTTTCTGTTATCTGCAAAGTGCATTTATACAACAGCTGCCTGTGCTGGACTTTAAAACCTTGTTGTTCACTTGTTATGGAAACTCTTCCTCATATTTTTCCAGCATTTCTCACCCTTTCAGACAGCGCTATTTAGGTTTTGGAATTTCAGTCTCTTCTTAAAAAGTGAATGATCTATGATCTTCCTTTGACAGTGCCAGTTCCCACACTTGGAGCTTTTATAAAGACATGCAAGAGCAAGGTTCAGAAAGTCTGATTCAACCAGTCAGCTGGGTGGGGGAACAGGCACACAGCACCATGGCTATTTCAGTAGCTGTATCCCAAGTTTAAGGCAGCTGGGCAAGCTCAAACCACAAAAATAAAATTTAAAAATCATTAAAAGTGCGACATTTCAAAAGCTCAAGGATCACTTTGCTTTACCCTGTAAGTTCCAAAGTGAAACCAGAGAGGGCTTTGTGTGAACTCTGGGTTCCTCTTCCCGAGCTGCCCATGACTAAGGCACTGATTTTTATCGTGGCACAAATTACAAAGCAGCTCTGAAGCACAGGCTCCCCACCCTGCAGCCTTTGCTGCAGCACTGCACGCAGCCAAACCCCACAGCACCGAAGTCTGGAGGAGAGAATTCCTAAAACAACATCAAATTCCCTCCAAACTGACCAAAAGAGGTGCTGTCACCTCCTTGTCTGATTAATGAACAACTTGAAAGGGTGATAAAACTTTTCCCTTTGTTAAATGTATCTTGGGTCTTTTCTACTGAAATTAGAGAGAGGAGAACAATCAGCAAAGCAGTGCAGGGACTGTATGAAATGTCACTGGGCACGGGTGAAGGGATTTTGAGCAAAGCTGACTGTCAACATGCAGGCAAGAGTGTCACAGGTTCAACATTCATTCCAACTTCCAAATGGGAATGTGTATTCTTTTGTTTTTCAGGAAGTTAGTCTCAGCTTCTCAGAACAAAAGCAACAAGTCTTAGGAAAGCTCAGGAGTGACTGAAATTATTAATTATGTAAATAAATAAAACCAACTAATATAATAGGCAAAACCACATGCACCTTCAATATTGAAACAAGGGCACAGAGCAAACTCTCCTGGGAGTTGGCCTGTAATGTTTACTCAGTAAAGCTTTCCAGAACAAGCTTATCCCCAGAATTCCTGACAAATTCCCTCTCAAGTACTATTACTCATTGAAAATTCCTTCCACACTTGCAGCCACAAAGAGAATCCTTTCCAGAGCTTTCTACTTCTACATTCTGCCATGGAACTGGGTATCTTTAGGGTCCCTCCCAACCCAAGCCACTCCATGTTTTATGCTGGATATTGCCTACTCTGATCCAACGGGCAGCACATGAGGGCTCTGTGAGTTCAGTGCTGGTATCCAGCCACCTTCTGGCTACAGGAGACCAAACCCAACAACTCTCAGAACTCTCTCAGTATTTCAGTTCTCTTTCTGAAGGAGAATTATGTTTTCTCCCTCACGCCCAGATCCTTGGAACACAAGCAGCTTGCCCCTGTCTCAGTGCTGATCCCATTCTCCACGTCTGAAGACTGCAGCACCAGGTGAGTATTTTCCTTGGATGGCACTGAGTATTATTTTCCAAGTTCTTTCAATGTTTTGCCATTGCCAATAAGTGTTTTTTCCCCTCAAGTACCCTCACATTGACACTGATTTGGAACATGTGCTTTCTTCCTGATTTTCCTATCTCCTTTTCTCAAATTCACCGCAGTCTGCTTCTTCTAAAGGAGTTCCTTTGGTTATCAGCAGCTCTTTTGGCTATCACATCACTGTTTGCCTAGCTCAAATTACAATTTAAGGCATGACTAAGATCCAATCACAAGATGGAAAGCCAAGTCTCTCTGTGAGGTATTTTGGATACACAGAGTCTGCACTGGCAGTTGAAATAGCAACACACAAGGAATCCAGGAGATCCCACGCATGTCTGTCTGTCAGATACTCTTATTCTGCTGATCTGATTAAATCTGAACATTTAGTTCTTTTCCCTCAGTGCTCTTATCAGCTCCCTTTTGGCAAGAGGCACGTGAATTGCAGATCTATGTGTTTATAAGCAATTTAGTTGCAAGTCAGCCCAGTTGCATCAGATAAGAACAAATACTTTTATTTACAATTTGGGGAAACAATAATTAGACAATCTTGCATATAGATAAGAATAAACCAGAAGAACCTATCAAATTTTTCACTAACAAAACTTAGCTAGTGCTTTTTCCCTCAGAGATGTAACATTTTTTACAACAGCAGATCCTGATGAGTCCCTCTGATTCTCAACACCATTTGGTCCAACCTGAAGCCAGAAAAACTGTAATTCACAGCACTGTCACAGAAACATCAGACCTGCAGTAAGTGTGTTTATGTACAAAAATATTTAAAAACTCAACTGCTGAACGAGTTTCACACTTCAATCAAAGAATGAACCAAAGTTTCTCCGTTAAGAACTTTGAAATGGAGCTGCAACACTTTATCCAATATTGTTGGGGAAAAATCCAAGTCCTTTGAAACTGAAAGGCAATAGATTCAAAGACCATGAGAAATCCCCCACTGGCAGAGTTCAGCAGCTCATTAGAGCAGGTGCAGTTCCCCTCCTAAGTGCAAGTTTCATATCTCAAGTCCAAATCCAAATTCAGAGAGACAGGGTGCTGGAGTTCTCAAGTCAGAGATCTGGGAAGCACAATGACCATCAGTGCTTTAGTTAGAACAATGACAGTTAGCAAAAAAATAGTCTGGTTTAAAATTTAATCTGGTAAAAACAAAAATGAAATTAAGCATGATGTAACAGGGTTTCACTGCAGTGGTTTGGAGTCCTTCATTTGTTACCATCAGCTGGGAATGAGCATGGAGAAACTGTCTCCCCACAGAGTTCAAGCACCATATTAAAACTCCTGTTTTAAAGGCAATTTTTCCACATGCCATTCCTGTAATCCACAATTGATGAACATCAGCAGATACCTTCATTATTCAAGTGCTAATTAACAGTTATATAAAAAAGTATTCTACAAAAATTTCAGGTTTTTCTCCAGAGAAAACAGACTTTATTCTTTACTGAGTTTATGTTAAAGTAGATATTTCTGGAAGGTACCACTGACTTGTGACTGATTTAACTCAAGAGTTCCTAACTGGACACGTAACCCCAAACCCAGTCGTTTTTAGATGTCATTTAGTCCTGAAAAGCTACTTTAACAGTCTCCTGCCTGGCCAAGCATTCGTAACTTGTTTTTTGTTCGATTTTGACAGATGGTTTATTTCCAGAAAGTCTCCTGGCCCTTGCATTGCCCTGTGTTTTTGACATGTCAGTGATGAGCTGCTGAGATAATGCGACAGTCTGAGTTAACTAAAGATAAAGTCATTGCAGTAGACACTAATTACATTTCATCTATTTAAAACCCAGAGATCACAAAGACTACTTCAAACTCAAGACAGGAAAGAAAAATAAAAAAGGACTTACTTGTTCTCCAAGTTTATCCAAGTTGTCCAAGAAATACTTTACAGATTCCCCCTAAAAACAAATCAAACAGTTATTTAAATAAGAGACATCCTTGATCCCAATAGTTTACATTCTGAAGCCCAGATAATTTATCAGAAACCTACACTTAAGCATTGTAAGCTTTAATCACTGCCCTTTTTAAAAGCAGCTATCCTAAGAGCACAACTGATGATTTATTCTTAGGCCAGTTAATATTTAAGCTTAAAAGCATAAAAGACACATTTATATTAGTCACATTCTTTCCAAGTTTAGACTTGATAAATAAATCCAAGTGTTATCCACAGGGAGCATCAATGAAGCAGCCACACCTTCGTTATGAAAAGAAACATTCAATTCCTCTGAGGCTTAGCAGAGTGTGCACACACAGGCATTCAGGTGCAGGGATTAATCACCAGAGAAAGTTCATTTCTACTGCAGTGCCACAGGACTCATGCCCACAGGGATGAGCAGAACACAGGATGAGAAACCACAGCACACAAAGCATTTTACTCAAATTTCCTACCAGACACCAAGCTGGACCAGAACATCTTACTCTGAGTGATGAGCAGAGCTGCTGTCCATGATATCACATTTATTATCCAGGTTTATCTTCTGCGTTCAACTCATTCCCGTCCTGGCAAAGGTAACTGCAGTTTTTAATCCCTCCAGTAATGCAGAACTAAAGGTTTTTTCATGGTAAACCTGAACCACAGTCAAGCCTGCAGAACTCCATCAGAGTGCTGGGATTAAGGAGGAATTCTGCCATGGATACTGCTGCACCTGAGTTCACTTGCAATAGGAATGTACTGATGGAATTCACTGCAGAGGAAAGCACCTTTTTAAGGTTCTCAGCATCCTCACAGAAGCATAAATCTGCTTCTCCTTTTGAAAACTCTTAATTACCAGCTGTAACTTACTCATTTTACAGTAAGTGCAGAAAAGAAACCACCTGTGTTTTCACTCTGCAGGTGGAATTCTGACTGAGCTTTCTTGATGAGAAAATCAAACAGCATCTGAGGCTGGGGTGACTACACCTAATCCAGACAAGTGAATTAGGACAGGAGCTACACCCTGATAATGACTTCCCCTCGCTTCAATCTGAGCTCTGCAAGCCTATCTAGGGAGAATACAAACCTCTCTATTCAACTGTGTCATCTGAGCATCTTCTCTGAGCAGAGCAGGGTAAATAAAGGCCAAAAAGGGTTCTGGCAGACACATCAGCAAGGTACCTCTGCAAGGTTTCCAGGCACTAAAATAAGTTACATAATACAAGTAGATGCCACACCTTTAAGTGTGCAATTTGAACATCAATGTTTAATGAGGCAAAACTGGGGCTCTGGTTGGAACATGCCTCGTGCTCGACACACCTGCAGGAGAGAGCCCAACACACCTCTATGCTTTATTTTACCTCCTCTTTGGCTCAGCTGGCCTGATTTTCTCTGGGGTGACAAAAACACCATTTTAGCAGCACACAGCAGCAGCTGCTTGTAATGATAGCAGTATTTATATCTTTTCCATCATCTGTTCTAGCCTCAATCCTCCAAGGAAGGTACGCAGGGAAGAGCATTTCTATTTCACAGAAAATAAACAACCCTGATGCATGAATCCATCAAGCTTCCCAAGAAGGAGTAACAGGATCAGAATTCAGGCCTTCCAAGTGCTAAAGCCACTGTCTGTAGCCAAATACTAAGGCAAAGTAAAATTGAAGGTCAGATTTAATCTCTTTTTTAGGTGCCAATAGGAGCTGGCAACCTTCCCTTCCCCACAGGGCTGGCTACATACCAATCAGGCAGATTTCAGACTCAGTAAGTGCAGGTATTTACTCTGGAATACCTGGGCCTTAGAGGCTGAACTTGTGTGTGTGCATACAAACATGCATTTTAATCTTAGACAGCTTTTTATACAACTTACAGCAATACCTACTCCCTAAAGAAGCATTAACTCTGCAGTTAATGTGGAAGTTACTACCTCTCCTTTAAGTCCCAGGGCTTGCAGCTACTGCAATGCTCAGAGCAGTTGGAGCAGACAAGCAAACCACAGCCTGGAAAGGTCACAAAACATCCCCACAGGCAGCTTTCCAAAAGAGGGGATTTCCTGAAATCACAAATGCAAAATGCACAGGCCTGCAGCGACAGCAACACTCCAGAGCCACCCATCCAACAGCAAAGTCCCTCAGGGAGTGCTGAGATGCCAGCTCCACTTCTGGGCTGTCACCTATCAGAGTCAATGACACACAAACATCAAGGTGGCCATGCTGAAACTGAAGAGACTGAGCTATTAAATCCATCAGTTCCAACATAACACAGCTCATTAAGCTGAGACATTCCAGCTTCCCTCCTCCACACCGTGGGCTCAGCTGCTTGGGCTCTCCCCTCATAAAAATCTGTTCAGACAGCAAGTGCTGTGGACATGACTCAGCTCTGTACCCAAGGATAGAAGTTGTTCATTCACTGTTTTTCACTAATCTGCATACCAATTAAAAACCTAGAACACCTTCAAACTCATCATCTCTTCTCCCATCCCACTCCAGCCACACCACACAGCCAGAACCCAGTGGTAATTTTCTGTCTGCCCTGGACACGTTGCTATCAGCAGGCTGAGCTCTGCTAACTAGAGAAACTCCTGAACAGCCAACTACCTCACTGAACAGATCTTTATCACAATGCACTACTGGAGAACCAGAGAGTTTTGACCCATTTAAACAAGCTTCAAAGAGGCAGCATTACAAAGCAGCCAAGCTTCAATCCCTTCCCAAAGTGTGGAGTTTTTTATTTTATCCAATAATGAAGAGAAACACATTGAAAAACTCAGCACACAACAACTGAGGAAAGCCTTAATGCCACCTATTTTTAAAAATCAGTTAGAAAAGGACCCATTCACATCCCTGCACAGCAGCAGCCCCAAAGGCAGCTTCTGTGTTAGGCTGCTTTTTCTTGGTAGACAGAGAACCAGATCCTACTCAGTAAATCCATGACAGTGACCAGATTTAAATAGCTGTATTCACCAGTTGTCACCTAGAATTTCCTTTCTGACAAACTGTAAACTCTCTGGTTTACCCAAGATGACTAGAAAAAAGAAACTGGGTTTCCCCACTCTGTGCCACTAATGCCTGTGTGGCTCACCATGTCCAGCCCTGCCATGAGGCTGCTCAGCAATCAATCTGTGGTGTCACACCACAAAGGAGCCACACCAAGGGCAAAATCGAGACACAAATGAGAAAACTGAAGGATCTGCCCCCATGAAAACCCCCACAGTTCTCCATTACACTCCTGATGTCTTCACACCCACGTTCTGTGAGTACACAGAACGGAAATTTAAAGATTAGCTAAAAATACAGAGATGTCCCCAGGACAGGAAGGACCTTGACCTGTTGGAAGGAGTCCAGAGGAGGCCACCAAGTTGATTAGAGATGGAGCACCTCTCCTACAAGGAAAGGCTGAGAAAGTTTTGAATGTTCAGCCTGGAAAAGGGAAGACTTTGGGGTCACCTGTGGCCTTCAGTACCCAAAGGAAAGATGGAAAAACTATTTACAAGGGTCTGGAGTGAGAGTACAAGGCGGAATGGCTTCACACTGACAGAAAGGAGGTTTAGACTGATTATTTAGGAAGAAATTCTTTACACTTTGAGGATTCTGTGGTACTGGCACAAGTTGCCCAGAGCTGTGGATGCTGCACCCCTGGGAATGTTCAAGGCCAGGCTGGACAGGGCTTGGAGCAAGCTGGGATAGTGGCAGGTGTCCCTCCACACCAATCCACGGCTCTGTGTGACAGCCTCAAATCAGTCCCATGTGAATTTTCTTTTTCAAATGCAGATGAACCCTCTGAAGTCATTTGTACAGTTGAGCAGTTTGGAAATGCAAATCTCTGAAGGCTGCAGCGACACTGCAGGAACCAGCCATGCCATGGAGCCCGACTCATCCCCTGCCCACTTCCCTCCCCTGCACTTCCAGCACAGCCCAAAGATGCCAATGCAAGGACAAAACCCAGCACAGGCTTGGGCACACATCTCAAATGAATATTGAGGTACTGCAATAAGCAAATTTCTTGAGCACACCCCAATACAGCAAAATGAACAACCCACACATCCGCTCCAAAGGCCTTCTGCAGTTACAGGAGGGTGCTCTGGCTGCTTTAAACTTTGTTAAATTATATCAGGGTATTGGATTTTTAAGCAGTCCCTTTTGAATGCTTGAGAAAGATGCCCTTTTTTGTTCAAATGGAATATACATGTCTCAGCTGCAGCCCTTCAGCCTCCTCCTGATTCAGAAATGCATGTAAACCACAGGAAGTTGACTGTTAAGTAACTTTATTCATAACTGTCAACTATTCCATTTTCAGAAAGGTTTGAGTCAAACCAGCCTGTGTCTCCTGGAGCCCTGTGATCCTCCCTGAGAGAGCCAAGCCACTTCATCGTGAATGTACAAGAAAACACTGAAATCTTACTCCCATCAAGGTGACTGACAAAACAGCTTCCCCTACGACTTTGCATTAAACTACTTGTTAAATGAAGTATCTACAGCTGTATAATTCATTTTTTTTACTAAGACATTTTACAAATTCATTCTTTTTCCAAAGCAGAGGTGGTCATTTAGTTGTAGGCCAACACCTGCTGGTGTGGTCATCTGCAGTAAACCAGAGCAAGTATCTTTTCTAAGCAAAACACAGCACAAAGATCACTGTCTGGTTACTGCCTAAAGCAAAGTAACCACAAAAATATTTCTGGGGAGGGAAGAAGAAAAAAAAAACCTACATGAAATACACACTAGATGAACACATCTTTTAAACCCAGGAAGCACCAATTTATTTGGTTTCCATGAAAACAATGTCAGCAATCTAAGTATGATTTGTTGAAACCTTAGCATAGCCAAATGGCTTTTTAGCTCTTCAAGGGGATCAGGGGCACTGCATTTTTTCCACAAGCAATTGCTTAAAAAAGAAAAAAGAGATAGAGAAAAAGCATCAAATAAAGATTTAGTCATCACAAGGTTTAAAGAAAGAAACAATTTATCAAACCATCTAGGTTTGGCTGCAAGTACAGTGGAACATACTGAACTGACAGGGCTTATTAAGTGTCTGAAATAATAAATGTGATACTTTAAGAAAATAGGAAATATAATTTAGTAGCACTATATTAGAACTTTAAGAACCACCAAACATTTTCTCTTCCTGACCTTACTTGAATTTCTTGAAAAAGATAAACAAATATTTCCTATTTTATTTAATTAAAAACCCACAAAAACACTAGAAACAAAAACACTATCAAAAAATAAGCTTTTTTACAAGCCTAGTTCTGAATAAGAACAGGTAACTGCAGCATTTTTAGGCTGGTGTATGTAGGTGCATGCTTAAATATGCAAACCAAACCATCCATAACTCTGGAGAATCAGCTTGAAGGAAGATGATGGAGACATAAACAGAGTCTGAAAATTCTGCATTTTACAGCACCCTAGTAATACTTATAGCACACACTTCATTATGTACAGGGTGTTTTTCTGTTAGGGGCTTAATCCAGGAAAATCCATATCTGAGGATTTTGGCAAAGGAAAGAATCTTTAGCAACTTTTTTTCCTTTGCCACCCCACCCTAAGCTGATTTAAAAGAAGACAGAGTACAAATCAATAGTGCTGCCACTGAAGGTTTAGCAGATGTCTCCTGAAATGACAGTAATAAACAGAGGGATAATGAATGGAGAAACATTTCAATCAAATCAATCAATGCAGATTCCCAGAGGAAGGGAGATTACAGGGCACAACCTCCTCTACCCAAACAGGGAACATCCACAGCATTGCACAAAGGAGGGAGATGATCCAGATGACACATTTATGCCATGAATGCATATCCTAATTACATTAATGAGCTCAAATCCACAACTGTCCTCATTGTTAGAGCAGCAGGTTTAACCAAGTCTCATGTCACGACATTCAACTGGTTTGGTCTCACACTTGAAGGTAAATGAAACAATTTTGGTTCCTTCACAGCTTTCAGGTTTCTACAATTTCTCTTTCCAGTCACTCCTCCCAGTGCTTCTTGAAGAGGATTCCTCTTTTAAACATGCCCCAGTCAACAGACTAGAGCAAAACTTCCCCAATTCATATCTATAACCTGTTTACTCAAGGAACTAAACTTTTAAAAATACACTTTTCCTGGTTTACAGCAGCAATCCAGCAGCTTGACTGATCTCTCCTAAAGTGAAGGGAAACAATTTATTTCTGAATTGCCACTCCATACTCTAATACTTGATTTAACACTCCTTCTTCAAGCAGTATTAGCAGCATTCTGGAAGTTTATAACAAGCATATAAATAACTAATTTTTAATAATGGTGCTGAAAGTATTTGGGGAAAAAAGCCCAGGTAAGCAGTAGTAGATTTACTTCCCAAATTGAAAATTTGGGTCAAAATATTTGAGTGTGCACTAACACAAGACATTTCCCTGTGAGAGGTTTCCTTTCTCCAAGTGTTAATTATGGCCAAAGCACAGCAGTCCCCATTTATGCCCACATGAGCATTATATGTGCAGGGCAGCCAAGTGTTCCATGTGAAATGAATCCCAAACTCTCCAAAACCAAAGGGCAAACTGCTGGAAAATGGCACTGCTGTCTGTGGGAGCAGGAGTGGAGCAGCCTTACAAGGGCTGTGTCAGGATCTGCTAGTACAAGCTGGGGTCATGATGGTTCATAACTGATCTCAGAATGCAAAAAGGGAAACTGATTTTTGTGTATGTATGAGTTTGGACTGTCTGGGAAGGAAGGGACAACTTGAAGTAATTAAGAAGAACCTCCCAGGCAGATTCTGTCTCTTCACCCACCCAGGGAAGCAGAGGGACACACAGCAGCAGTGTCCTTAGAGGCTGAAGCACACACAGTGTGTGTCAAGACCAGACATCTCACCTCTCCCAGCTTCTCTCTCCAGCATGAATGGAGCAGCTTTACAAGGGCTGTGTCAGGATCTGCTAGTACAAGCTGGGGTCATGATGGTTCGTAACTGATCTCAGAATGCAAAAAGGGAAACTGATTTTTGTGTATGTGTGAGTTTGGACAGTCTGGGAAGGAAGGGACAAGTTGAAATAACTAAGAAGAACCTCCCAGGCAGGGAAGCACAGCAGCAGTGTCTCTTAGAGGCTGAAGCACAGACAGTGTGTGTCAAGACCAGACATCTCATATCTCCCAGCTTCTGTCTCTCCAGCTCAATCATTTGAATAGCCACTTAAACCTGATCTGCCCATTTCCAGAGATAAAATTCAGCACATCGGGGATTAATTCCCATTTCTCTGCAAGAACAGAGAGTTCAGACACAGTTGCTGATACAGAGTACAAAATAATGCTGCTGCTCATCAATCCACATCACAAATGCATCACAGCTCAGCCCAGCTCTCAGAGCTCAGCCCCATTTCCCCTTTTCAGTGCTTGCTGTGTGCAGCTCGAGCTGTGTTTGCTTTTCAGAGCCATTAGAACTGCGTCACACGGGGTAGAAGTGAAAACTGCCTCGTGTTTGGTCCCACAAGCTCAGTATCTGTCCTAAAAAAAAGGAAAGGTTCAAGTCCTGACTCACAGAAGCCATCTTTTGTAAAACCTTTTGGTGGCAGAGCAGAATCTGTGTTTGCAACAGCTGGATCACTTTGGCTGGAGGGTGCTCAACTCCAAAAGCACCACGAGAGGAGTCAGCCCAAGTTTATTTCATGAGTGACATTTTTATCTTGCATAACAGCATTAACAAAGAAAGGTGAAGGGGTTTAAGAAGGGGTTTAACCCAATAATATCCCTTTAATCTATTATCCCCTATTTAGTGTAATCCAATTAATCCATAATTCTCAAAATGTGGATAACAAATGGAGTGAGACAGAGCACGCCAACCTGGGGCCCTGCACTGTGACACCCTGGCAGCACCTGCAAGCTGGGGACATCTGCCATACCCTGAGAGTGACAGAAGGATGTCACCAAGCCAGCCTGGAATAAAATAGTCCAAACAAGGCTCCAGCATCAGCTGCTGCTCCTTCCTGCACCCAGTTCAGCAGTGCTCTCCCTTCAAAGTGCCAGACACACAACTCACACAGATTGTCTCCCATCAGCAGAGCATTTATAGTTTCATATATACCATGCCCCTCCAATTAAATTAATTAAAACATGATTGAACTGTAAAAAGAAGCTAATCTGCATACCAGTATACCACAGAGCAAACTGTTCCAGTTTTCAATTACTTTCCTAAGAGGGAAGAAATCTATTTCAGTTTTCTTAGTTAGGTATCCCTCCCTTCTCCTGGTGGAATTTAATTGCTGAATTCTTAATTGCTCAAAAATATGCAAAGTCACTACAGCTTTTAGGCAGGAAACGGCATTCCACTAAAGCCTACAAAACTACCATTTCTCCACACCAGGCATTCTGCTATTGGATTTCTAATTCTGAAAGACTCTTTGGAAACCAGGATGTGACATATTCTAGAGACAGCTGAGACTCCTTCCAACAATTAAAAATCCTCAGAGTGCACAGCATCAATCCTGGAGTGAAAAAATTCTTCCCTGTGAGGTCCTGGCACAGGCTGGCCCACCCCTGGAATGTCCAAGGCCAGGTTGGACAGAGCTTGGAGCACCCTGGGGTAGTGGAAGGTTGGGAGAGGAACAAGATGAGCTTTAAGGTTCCTCCATCCCAAAGCATTCTGTGATTCCATGATTTTCCTTAGGATCACCGTGCCTTCAAATAGGAAGCAAACTCTAGGTTGTTGCAGCCCCTTCTGGAGATCAGAGGCAGCTTGAGGAACACATGGGACAACCACAGACCCAGAGCATCCAACCAAAAGGCTGCTGCTTACCAGAACCCGAACAGAAATTAATCAATGAAAGCAAGGATCAGGTGAACTTTGTTTCTTCAAAGGTCTTTTTACTTCCTCACTAAGTATTTACAACTCAAACTCTTCTTCCACAGAGTTTACTTTAGGAAAGACACCAATACCTTGCAGAAGATTTTCAAATTTCATTGATGAAATCAATCCTCCAAGGCCCAGAACACGCAGCCTTAGAAATCCTATGAAAACATGCACTGACCAAGGAGAAACTGCCACCTCCCAGCTACTATTTACACTCTGGGCAGCATCTCTATAAACCTCAGATGTTTTGCACACAAAACAGACTGGAACCAGACTGTAAACATTTGCTCTTCTTTCAGAGCACTGACCCACTGGCTCCATGACTTCATGTGTTTGCAACTCCAACTGCATTTAATCTAATGCTGGAGCAGTGGTGAGTCTGCAAATCTGCCATCCATCATTTAGAGCTTTACTTGCTTCCAAGTTGTACAAGACCAGCAAAGGCTCCCAAAAACATGACAAATATTTGGCATGTGGAAATGGATCAGCACTAAAACTGGCCATACTGAACTTGAAGATGCTTGAAAAGTCCATTATTGCATAAACTCTGCACTAAATCACAACATTTCAAAATCAGAGCCCTGAACTGGATCCCAATGCACTTCTCTAGGATTCAGTTTTAAAGTACATTTGGTTCCTATTTCAGCCTCATGAGAACTCCAGATGACCAAATGCTTTTTAGTTCCTTCCTCTGTCTCAATTAGAAGAATCCATTTCAATTAAGTTCTGGTATTTGTTTGCAGCCAGTGATGCACTCACAAACCAGCTCTCCTTCCAAGCTGACATGATCCCGTGATAATTTACTGGGTCTAGTGAAAGATCTACCTGCATCATTAGCTGAATATTGGTGGTTTTAAAAACTACTAAAAGTTGTGTTTAAAAGAGCTCAAAGTAATAGTGAAGCACACAAGACTCCCTAAACAGCAGCAAGAGACAGAAAACATTTCATGTCACTTGCAGAATTTCATACTATGAATTAACTAAAACTAGAAAGAAACATAAATTAATTACTATATAACTTTGCTACTGAAACCATTCAAGAGTCCCAACAGCCACTTGTAAAATTTTAGTAATCACCCTGCATTACTTTTTTTCCCCCACAACTTTGTGTAGATATTTTGAAATACAAATGGTACCAGTGCACTGTTTCCACCCCTGGAAATTCTGCATCCTCTTGATTTGGTCACCAGTGGGTGATAAAATATCATCAGGCGCCCAAAGAGAGAAGTGCTCCCAGGCTGCCTGCAGAGATCCCAGCATTTTCCTTAAAATTATTTCCTCAGCATCTTTACACAAAGGAAAAGAAACAGAAACTCATGTGGTATTACACATTCCTGTACCCTTGAGCCATAAAAAGAATTTGGGGTCTTTTCAGTTTCTTGGTTAAGTCTCTGAAGAGGAGAATGATATTTTACTTATTAACTGAGGAGACTGAAGGAAAAGAAATTTAAGGCAGGAATGACTATGATGGAGAGGTATGCAACATGGTACAGTGAATTGAGTGCTGTAAAAGGCAGCTCACCCCCCATTACTGTTCAGAAATTTTCTTTTCTTAAGTAGTTGGTGTCAGTTACTGTGATAATTCAGGATATTTTCTGTATTTAAAATTCCTCAACTTTTCCAGCTCTGTTACCTGATGTTTCTTGTTAATACAGACATGCAGGTTAAGATAGAGGAAGTAATTTAGGACTTTTTTAGCTGCTGATGGACTCTTAAACATTTTCTTTATCACTATTTAAATTCAACCCATCAGGCAACTCTGGGATAAAATATAAGTGCTAATCTCTGGGATTATTCAGATTTTTATTTGAATTAAACACATTTTATTTACAGTTTGAGGCTGCCAAGTTAACTAATATCATGTTCTATGACTGATTTATTCACCTTTAAGATATAAATAAAGGCTTCATATTCCAGAGTGATACAAGATATCACTTGGTATGAGGCAGCCTCCATCAGCACTATGAGTATACAGCTTGTTGTTCTGTAAAAGGGCAGGTTCTGCAGCCTCAAACTTCTCAACTGAATTTGATAATTCAGATCCTTAGCAAAGGAAAGTGCCAGCAGACACAATGCTGGCACAGAGATTATCTTGCTTTCCCACAACTACAGTTATTCTATTGCTTTTCTGACGCAGTGAGTGAGGTCAGCTGCATTTGGTTTTCTCACATTTTCTTAAGCAACTTCCTCAGCCACCACAAGCTGAAGTTTCCTACTCCTTTGCTAGCTCTGTGTAAAAGGTGCAGCCTGAAGCCAGAAGATAGCAAAGCATTCAAGAACTGAAATCTGGGACAATAAAGAGCCAAAAGAGTCACCCAGTACAACCTAGGTACAAGAAGTATGTGCTTGGTGAGAGCAGACTCCACCAGCCTCTAAGGCTGAAGCCTTGTTACAGCAAACTCAAATTAGGGAACAGCAGCACAAATCAGCACTGCCTCTGGCATGGCAGCTCAGTCCTGAAGGATTCCATATTTACACATGAAAAGATCCCTCTCTGCTCCTTGCCTCAGGTGCAGAACACAGGCAAGGAAGATGACACTGCATTTATCCACAGAGATTTGCTGACAGCCACGAGCCCAGGGACTGTGCAGGGTTTGTGTTCAGGAAGTCAGTTCGAAATGGACCCAGAAGGGGTGCAGCCAGTGCTGTTTAAATTCCAAAGGTTGTAAGGAGACAGCTCTGCAGGTACCAACATGCAACACCTTGCAGGTGAGTAGAGAGCACGGAAATGAGCATGCAATAAATGTCTGTACCAAGGGCTCAATTCACACTGCACAGCAGAAGCAGCAAAAGCTCCTCTAACACATTTGCAGAGATTCAAAACAACCTGCTGAGAAGATGTTCACACGCTCAAGATGTGAATATTCATGTTCAGAAGGGCACTTGTATTTTACATTTATTTAACCACAGCTTGGTTATAGAATTCCCTTTTTTTGCAAGAAGTAGGTCACCTTCTAGTCTTCTGCAATAAAATGTTTAGGAAACTAAGGCACATGACTATCAACAGGACACAGCTTGTTGGAGATGGCGTATGTATAAGAACACATCCCTTTGCTCCCACACTGCATTGTACAAGTCTGCATTTTAAAAGCAGTAGTTCCCCATAAACAGATGGCAGAGCCCCAAAATGGTTTGGGTTGGAAAGGACCTTAAAGATCCCCTTGTTCCAACCTGCTGCCATGGGCAGGGACCCCTTCCACTAGACCAGGTTAGTCAGTATCTGGATTGAGTTTGAATTAGGAATTCCATCCTGAGAGATTGCACTGAAACCATGCAGAAAATAT
>VZSU01002041.1:29426-40870 GCA_013398715.1 Nesospiza acunhae | reverse complement strand
CCCGGCACTCGCAGGGCGGCCCGTGCCCGCCGCCCTCACCCACCCTTGATCACGTTGCTGTAGATGGTGGCGCGGAACTCCTCGCGGGCCGCGCGGTCCCAGTCCTGCCCGTGGATGATCCGCATCTGCTTGAGGAAGGTGGACTTGCCGCTCTCGCCCGCGCCCAGCAACAGGATCTTGACGAGGCGCTTCACGTAGGTCTTCTCGCGGTTGAGGCACTTGTCGATCTCCTTGGACTTGCGCTGCTGCTCGGCCTCGCCGCTGGTAAGGAGGCAGCCGGGGAAGCAGCCGGACAGCGCGGAGCGGGACGGCAGGAAAGGGTCGGTGACAGCGCCCCCGGGAGTCACCGGCAGGGACCCTGGGAGCCGCCAGCCCGACCCCCGGCCCTGCACACCCGACCCCCGGCACCTCACAGCCTCCGAACGCTCCTTGATTTCTGGCAGGCGGAGCGCTTTTTAACCGGACTGATAATTTACTTCTAATACTCAGCCTTTTCCTCAAGAAATGCCCCGAGTCGCTTTGAACTTGGCCTTGAAATTGGGATTTTTCAGCACCGTGCCTGGAGGATATCCAGGCTGTGCCTTTCTGGAGTAATTCTGAATCCTTTCTGTACCTCCTGGCTGCTCACGAGGAAACACAGTGAAAGAACATTCAGGAACAGGGTGCTGCTGTGTAATGGAGTTAAAGGTTTATAGATGCACCTGATTATATTTTAACGTGCTTTGTAATGGGAAATAAAGTTAAGGTGGAGAATGACTTCATGGAATCTTAAAGGTTTGAAAGAGACCTTTAAGATCAAATCCAGTCTTCCACCCAGCATCCACAAACCCACATCACCCAGCACCAGGTCCGGATGTTTCTAGAACACCTTCAGGGGTGGTGACTCCATCACCTTCCTGGACAGACCACCTAACAGTAATACAGTAATTTTTTTTCTAATCTAATCTGTATTCCCCATGTCTCGTCTTGAGGCCATGTCCACCACTCCTCTCACTGTAGACCAGCAGAAGAAACTAAGTCATAGAAACACAGAATGAATTAGGTTGGAAAAGATCTCTGAGATCATCCAGCCCAATCTGTGACTAATCACCTTTGTCAATTGGACCATGGCACCAATTGCTGCATCCAGGCTTTCCATGAGCACCTCCAGGGTGTCTCCACCACATCTCTGGGCAGTTCATTCCAGTGTCTATTACCCTTTCTATGAAGAAATTTTCCATAACATCCAACCTCCCCTGGAGCAGCTCGAGGTTGTTCCCTCGTGTCCTGTCCCTTGTTCCCTGGAGCAGAGCCTGACCCCCAGCTGGCTGCACCCTCCTCTCTGGGGTTATAGAGTGAGAAGGTCCCTCCTGAACCTTCTTTCCTCCAGGATGAGTCCCCAGAGTTCCCTCAGCAGCTCCTGGTGCTCCAGCCCCTTCCCAGCTCCATTCCCTTCTCCAGACATGCTCCAGCCCTTGATCTTCTTCCTGAACTGAGGGGCCCAGAACTGACACAGCCACTCCTGTCCCTGTCCCTGGCTTCTCATGGGTATGTTTAGGAGAGAAGATTGAGATGAGATCTCATTAATGCATATAAATATCTCCAAGGTGAATGTTAAGATGATGGTCCCAGACTCTTCAGTGGTACCCAGGGACAGGATGAGGAGCGATGGCCATAAACTGAAACATGAGAAGTTCCACCTCAACATGAGGAAGAACTTCTTTCCATGGAGGTGGCAGAGCCTTGGAACAGCTGCCCGGGGAGATTGTGGAGTTTCCCTCTCCGGAGACATTCCAAACACACCTGGACCTGTTCCTGGATGACTCTGCTTAGGCAGGGGAGTCGGGCTGGATGATTTTAGGAGGTCCCTTCCGATTGTAACCAATGTGGATTCCATGGAGACAAGCCCCAGGCTCAGCCGTGGCTGCGGGGAAGCTGCCGGGCAGGCGGCCCGGGGAGGTCAGCCCCGGCTCAGGGGGGCAGGATGGTGCTTGCCAGCTAAGCAGGTTTTGTTCTCGCTGCAGAAAGAGAGCCGTTTTGTTAAAACACTTGGAAAAATCGGCACGTCCTTCCTCTCTGCCTGGCTGAGAAGAGCTCCCCGGTGCTGCAGGGCTGAGCAAACAGCCTGGGGCCGAGCTCTCCCGAGGCACAGTGAGCTAAAGAGAGTGGCACTCTTTATCTGACACTGAGTTAAAAGGAGAAAAGACTTATTTCCAATGGCAACCCTGCATGTGAGGGGTAGAACAACCCATGGGCTGAGGGACCTGCCCAAGGACTGAAAATCCCAAGGACTGAAAATCCCACCCTTCATTCAACCCAGCCCTAAGCACAGCTGTTGTTTTAGTCATATGTTTAATAAATTAACTTTAACTACCATCAGTTACACCATCATAGTGCAAAGATTGCATTAAACATTTGTCTCTCTTTACATCTCTAGTCTTTGATATCTAGTGAGTTTTCCTCTCAATTTTTTTCTGCTTTTTCCCCCAACATTAATCATAACTTAGAAAAAGGAAGAAATAAATGTGAAAACTGTGAGGTGAGTTTAGAACAAGGAAATGTCACTTGGCCCCAACTGGAAGGACCTTCAAAATCTGAAATGGGCATCAGTGTTCTGAAATGAGTCTCAGTGTTGTCACCTTAAGTTGGTCCCACACAGTGGTAAACTGCATGTGAATTATTTCACAGGGCCTTAATAGAAAAAAAAAAAAAAAGCATTTCTTGTAGGAGAACAGGATGTGGTGTAAAATTAATACAAGGAGCACATGCTGGTGTTCTTGGTACAGATGTGGAAGCCAGTCATTCCTGAGCTCTGGGCTCAGTTTGAAAATGAAGTTTTAAGATATTTGACTCAACCCTCATCTCACCTCCCTAGCTGCAGAGAACTCCAAGTTTCTACAATTGAGTATGTTAAGTGCTGGGGAGTCCTTGACCTCCCTTTTGCTCTCCCCTTCACTGGGGAGCTCTCCAAAGCTCCATTCCTGTGTGCTGGCCCAGAAGCCTGGATCTCAGCCTGGCTCTCAGCCTGGATCTCAGCCCGGATCTCAGCCTGGCTCTCAGCCTGGCTCTCAGCTGCTGCCCTGCACAGGGGCTGTTCCTGCCCTGTGGCGGGGCTGTTCCTGCCCTGGGGAAATGTAGTAAACCCCACGGACATAGGTAAAGCTCCATGGAGAATTGAATAATAGGAATGCTGAGACAGCAAAATAAGTTCCTGTCTCTCTGACCTCCGCCCCAAAGCTTATCTCTGTAACCCTATAGGCTATGTTACTTTAACCCTACTATTGGTCCAATCTGGATCCCCCTGAACCCTATAAAAGGGGCATACTTTAGCCCATTCGACAGAAGAGCTGTCGCTGCACCCTTCGCAGATCCCCTCAATAAAACATCGCTGTGGAGCCCAGCACGCCTCCTCCTCCTCTCTCCGCCGTCTGCTGCAGCCTCAGCCCGGGGGCACCCCTACCTAGCAAGCAAGAGCTAGAACCCTAAGAGAGCTTGCAATCACTAGAGAGCTGATAATCACCATGCTGGCTAGAGGGTAACCCCGCGGCATTGGCCTCGAGCTAGCCTGGCTCTCGGGCACCTGTCCCCCTGGGGACTGGACTCCCGAGCTATCTCGCACTGCTTGAGTAAAAGGCCAGAATAGAGGCTTTATTAGGGAAGGGCTGTCCCTGCCCTGCACTGGGGCTGTTCCTGCCCCGCAGAGAGGCTGTTCCTGCCCTGCACTGGGGCTGTTCCTGCCCTGTGCAGGGGCTGTTCCTGCCTATGGAGGGGCTGTTCCTGCCCTGTGCAGGGGTTGTTCCTGCCCTGTGCAGGGGTTGTTCCTGCCCCGCAGAGAGGCTGTTCCTGCCCTGTGGAAGGGCTGTTCCTGCCCTGTGCAGGGGCTGTTCCTGCCCTGCAGAGGGGCTGTTCCTGCCTGTGGAAGGGCTGTTCCTGCCTATGGAGGGGCTGTTCCTGCCCTGCAGAGAGGCTGCTCCTGCCCTGTGCAGGGGCTGTTCCCGCCCTGTAGGGGCTGTTCCTGCCGTGGGGGGGCTGGTTCTGCCCTGCGCAGGGGCTGTTCCTGCCTGTGGGAGGGCTGTTCCTGCCTATGGAGGGGCTGTTCCTGCCCTGCAGAGAGGCTGCTCCTGCCCTGTGCAGGGGCTATTCCTGCCGTGCACAGAGGCTGTTCCTGCCCTGTGCAGGGGCTGTTCCTGCCCTGTAGGGGCTGTTCCTGCCGTGCACAGAGGCTGTTCCTGCCCTGTGCAGGGGCTGTTCCTACCCTGTGAAGGGGCTGTTTCTGCCTGTGGAAGGGCTGTTCCTGCCCTGTGCAGGGGCTGTTCCTGCCTGTGGAAGGGCTGTTCCTGCCTATGGAGGGGCTGTTCCTGCCCTGCATGTCAGTGTCCCCTGGAGAGGGCTCAGCACCACCCAGCTCAGCTGTGAGGCCAGCTGCATCCTCCCACCCCACAGCCAGGCTTCATCTCTGAGGCAGGGTGCACAAGGTCTTTTCTCTGCTTGGCTTTTTTCCTTCCTCTTTGCCACTGCTTTCCTTGGCTTTCCTGGAAAGCCCAGGAATGATGGGAAACAAATGCTGCCCCTTTGTGCTCGCGGCTCTTCCCATGAGGCTGCTAAGGAAACTTCTCATTTTCAGTGCTTGTGCCCCACCAGGCAGGACAATGGAGCCTGGAGATATTCCTTTAACCATTGCCTTGCTGGCAGAGCTGAGCTTCAGTCACGCCTCTCTCTATGCCACAGTTCACACATTTTTATTTTTATTTTTGGCAAACTGCTTTGAAATCTTCCTGGAAGGAACTGCGTGCTAAAACCGAGCCCCCACTTGTCACTTGCTTCACTTAGGTTACCCCTTCCTTCCCCTCAGGGCGTCCCCAGCTTCCTTACATAGAAAGGTGGCTTACTCACCACATGCCTTTTGTGTTGGATGATTCAACTTTCTGATGTGTGAAAAAGGGGCAACCACGTAGGAAATGTGACCTTTTAAAGACAAGGGGGGATTCCCTCGGCCGTGCTTTCCACAAGAGAAATTCTAGAGAATTGAGAGTGGGTCTGCTGAGAACAATCCCAGCTTGTGCGGCTGCACAAAGAGGCCAGAGGGATAAAATCCAGCTTTCAGCAGACTTTCCCCAGCCTGGACATGCTGTGTGTGAGAGACTGGCAGGGGTCTGTGGGCTCTGGGGAGCCCACGGACACTCAGCATTGCCCTGTGATGTGATGTGATGTGATGTGATGTTTGTATTTCCACTATAGCATCATTCACCCTCTGTGTGGGGTAGAACACCCATGGAAATTTGCAGCTACATAAATACCACTGCATTTACCATACAAAACAGGAGGTTAAGGGGACTCCCCAGGGAATGTCTTTCTGCATTATCTGGGGGGCAGAAAAGCCAGATGAACGTGGGGAGTCAGAAATCTGGAGGGAGCCTGCCTGGCTGCTGCTGGTGCTCTCCACCACTTTCCTGCTGTTCAAGTCCCTTGTTTTCTTGACCAACAAATTCACACATCAGCCAGCCAGGCTGTGTCAAGGACTGGAAAATTCTTTGCTTTCCACAAGTGTGGGTTTCGTGATTAGAGGCCCAGGAGTGTCTGCCCTAGACAAGCCTCTATAATCTGATTTAAATGCCTCGTGCTTCATGTGGCAGATCTGCCAAGAGCATTAACTGCTGGGGTGGTTCACCTGGGCACAGGTGACATCTCAGTTCATGTGTGTTTGGTGCTGTGGGTCACTCACAGATGTTAATAAAGCTGAATTTACCTTGGACATCTTGTGGAAATTACACAAAGTAGCTTTGTAATAGAGGAATATCCATAAGCTTCATCATAGCTTGACAGAGAAGACTAGAAATAGAAAAAACCCCACACCTGACCTGTGAGGGGGTGTTTGGGGGATCGGAAGGATTTAAAATTATCAGAATCTTTGGAGCTCAGCGAGGCTGAAGAGCTCACACCTCAGCGTGAGCTTCTCAGGGCTATTTTTCCTGGATCTCCTGCAAGACCATTTTATTTTTGAACTCACTTGAAGACCCAGATTTCAAATGTGTCTCTTATATTCCTCAGTGGAACTGTTAAAGTAAGCATTTTGGGATGAAATCACCATTTTTATTCCTTTAAGTATGTGGGACATGGGAAGTTGTTGATAATTGATCCTTTACTTAGGCCAGTGTTAGCACCACAACTGGAGTATTTCTGAGTCCTTTTACCACCACTTGTGTAACAGACCAAGTTTGGTTTTAAACTGGAAATGGTTCAGAGGAATCATTGTAGACTAAGACAAGTTTCCCTATTTTGCCTATCAAACCAAGAAAATGAGCTGCATCTTTTTATGTGCTCCTTACTCTGATATTATCTCCCAAAGAATTCCTTGCATGTACTCCTGCCACTGTCTGTCTCTCTAAGAGATGGAAGCGCTCTAGTTCACTGGCATCGTCAAAACACCTGCTTGCCTTTGCTGTTCTTTCTCCTGCTTTCTAACTCCCCTCTGAACTCCCTTTCTCCTCCCTTTTGCCTCCAGGACCATCTGTGCTACTGGAGTTTGTCACCCTTGGCCTTTCAGAGGGGCACCAGGATCTGAGCTTGGTTTGGTAGAACAAAACAGCACTTCAGACCCTGAATTCTGAGACACTGCAAACATGAGGAGCTCCCCTCCTGCTCATTTGGCCATCAGCTGATGCCTTGAAGCATGAGGCTGGACAACTTGGGGACCAGTGTGGAAGGACAGGTTACTCATCTGAGAGGAGCAGAGTGTCTGATCAGCAGCTGCTGTGACTTACAGGGGAATTCCAATGGGAAGGGCTGAGCAGACACAAGGGAAAGGCCTTCCAAAGCACTGGCTTGTCTGGGTGCCATGAAAGAACAGAGCTAAAGATAAAACATTTCCACAGAACAGCAAAGCAATTGGGAAAGCAGCATGTGCCTTCGGGGCATTACTGTTCATGGAAAAAGCTCTGCTCCAGCTCAGAGCCAGCCTGCTCCCCTCAAGTGTGAGAACCACAGATCCTAAATCCAGAGCAGTCACAAACACCATGGTGGGGGAGGCGCTGCCCTGAGAAACAGCTGCACACGTGTGGGGTGTGAGTGCTCCCCGTGTGACATGGCAACGTGGGTGTGGAGTGTGTGAGGCACACATGGCTGGGGGTACAAATGTGCCTGTGCAATGTGTTCCTGTACAGACACACGTGGCTGGGGGGTACAAATGTGCCTGTGCAATCTGTACTTTTACATACACACATGGCTGGGGGTACAAATGTGCCTGTGCAATGTGTTCCTGTACAGACACACGTGGCTGGGGGGTACAAATGTGCCTGTGCAATCTGTACTTTTACATACACACATGGCTGGGGGTACAAATGTGCCTGTGCAATGTGTTCCTGTACAGACACACGTGGCTGGGGGGTACAAATGTGCCTGTGCAATCTGTACTTTTACATACACACATGGCTGGGGGTACAAATGTGCCTGTGCAATGTGTTCCTGTACAGACACACGTGGCTGGGGGGTACAAATGTGCCTGTGCAATCTGTACTTTTACATACACACATGGCTGGGGGTACAAATGTGCCTGTGCAATGTGTTCCTGTACAGACACACGTGGCTGGGGGGTACAAATGTGCCTGTGCAATCTGTACTTTTACATACACACATGGCTGGGGGTACAAATGTGCCTGTGCAATCTGTTCTGTACATACACACGTGGCTGGGGGTACAAATCACAGAATCACAGAATAATGAGGTTGGAAGAGGCATCTAAGATCATCAAGTCCAACCTGTGCCCTAACACCTCAACTAGACTATAGCACTGAGTGCCATGTCCTGGCTTTATTTAAACATATCCAGAGATTGTGATTCTACAACCTCCCTGGGAAGAGCATTCCAGTTCTTTATTATTCTTTCAGTGAAAAACTTTTCCTAATATCCAACCTGTACCTTCCCTAGCTTGAGGCTGTGTCCTCTGGTTCTGTCAGTGCTGCCTGGTGGGAGAGACCAACCCCACCTGTCTGCAACCTCCCTTCAGGAAGGTGTAGAGAGCAATAAGGTCACCTCTGAGCCTCGTCGTCTCCAGTTAAACAATCCCAGTTCCTTCAAACGTTCCTCACAGGGTTTGTGTTCCCAGCCCCTCACCAGCCTTGTTGCCCTCCTCTGGATGTGCTCAGGCATCTCAACATCCTTCCTGTGCTTGTGCAATCTGTTCTGTACATGCACACATGGCTGGGGGTACAAATGTGCCTGTGCAATCTGTTCTGTACATGCACACATGGCTGGGGGTACAAATGTGCCTGTGCAATCTGTTCTGTACATGCACACATGGCTGGGGGTACAAATGTGCCTGTGCAATCTGTTCTGTACATGCACACATGGCTGGGGGTACAAATGTGCCTGTGCAATCTGTTCTGTACATGCACACATGGCTGGGGGTACAACAGTGCCAACAGCGTTGGGTGGGATCAGCTCACAGAGAGAGAGGTGTGAGTGCCTGCTCAGGACATGCACAGGTGGCACTCTGGGCATACACAGGTGTGAGCACACACGGCCATGTGGGTGTTCTCTGGGGTGTGCAGGAGGTACTCACACAAAGGGCAGTGCCTTTTGGTTGGCAAGAATTCCTGGGATGCATCCTGTGAGCCCTGGCACAATCAGGTTCTGTGTGAGTGAGGACTCAGCCTCTCCTCCTGCCCAGCTCTGCTGGGGGCAGCAGAGGAAACTTTGCCCGGTTTCTGGAGGAATCAGGCGCAATCTTGCTGGAGCTCTTGGTTTCCAGTGCTGCCAGTTGGGTACTGTCCCCCCCCAAACCCTGGCATGAGGCAGTTCCACTGTGAGGAAGAACTCTAACCACGTGGTCTTCCTCTGGTCACTCTTCATCACAATTTCCCTGTGTGAAGAAGTCACCAACTCCCCAAACTGCCCATCTGGCTCCTGCATGCACAGCTGAGCTGTCTGAAGCTGGTGGCATCCGAGGGCCATGTGCCCAAAGCTCTGCTCAGCCCTCACACACACACGACACTCAGCCACAGCACCCTGGCCTTAGCTTGTTTAATGTGACTTCACGGATTCCAGAATGTTCTTGTGCCTTTATTTTCTCCGTCACTTCAGCACAAGCTGCCCCCCCACCAAGCCTGACCCCTGGAGCCAGCTGGGGTCTATAGGACTCTGCAACGGGTCATGACCCAAAACTCTGGGGGATGGGGCTGTCACTGCTTGGACCCTGCACGCCTTGGGGAGCCGTGGCCCAGCAGGATGCTGTGACCATGGATCACCCCCTGAAACGCTGCCCCGGGCACCACATCACCCTTCATGGGCAGTCAGCCTCCTTCTGTGCCTGCTCCAAACCCAGCCCCAAGAACCTGGCTGTCCCATTCCATTCCATCCCATTCCATTCCATTCCATTCCATCCCATTCCATTCCGTCCCATCCCATCCCATTCTGTCCTATCCCATTCCATTCCATTCCATCCCATTCCATTCCATTCCATTCCATTCCATCCCATCCCATCCCATCCCATTCTGTCCTATCCCATTCCATTCCATCCCATCCCATCCCATCCCATCCCATTCCATTCCATCCCGTTCCATTCCGTTCCATTCCGTTCCATCCCATCCCAGCCCCTCCGCGCGCTCCCACGAGCGCCCCCAAGCGGCCGCCCCGCTCCTTCATGCAAATGAGCGCGGGGTGGCGGGTGCTGATTGGCTGCGGCGCGCGGCGGTGGCGCCGCCCCCGGCGTGTGGCGGTGTGGGCAGCCAGGTGCGCCGGGCCGGGGCCGCTCCGCTCGCACCGCCACCGGCACCACCGGCACCGGCACCAGCACCAGCACAAGCACAGGCACCGTCACACGGCACCATGACCGTCACACGGCTCGACCAGGGACAGCGCTACCGCCCGCGGATGGCCTTCCTCAAAAAGGTGAGGGCTCAGCCGCGCCGGGGGCAGCCGCCCCGTTAAGGGCGCGCCGGGCGGTGCGGTGCGGTGCCCAGGGCAGCGCTGGCCGTGCTTGGGGTGATGCCGCGTTCACCGCATCTTGCTCGGCCACCGCTCCCCGGGCACCTCTGGGTAGGGTCCGAGGGGGGACAGCACCTGCCCGGGAGTTTGGAGCCGTGACCTGTTGCCGTAGATCCCAGCTGGCTCGGGGGGCGGCGTGTGCTGAAGTGATGGGGAAAACAGATCTGTAATGGTATTTATTTTTTGTAGCTTATGTCAGTTGAATGGTTGCCCTGACACGTTTTCTCCCTCTTCCATTATTTTTTTTTTAAGTCCCTCAAATTTGCGCCCGTTCTCAGGGAAAAACCCATCATTTGCAGTGCCAGGCCACTCAGTGTAGCTCTGCTCCTGTGGGTCCAGTGTGTGTTCGCCGTGCTTTCAGCTGATGTCCGCATTCAGAGGGTGTATTACAGCCCACTGCCTGCTCTCTGCCTCCTTGCAGTGTTTCAGACATGAGTGTATTTGTGGCCAGAAGCAGTAGAAGGAGTGGGATGGTGCATGCCCACGCTTTTGGGTGTAATGTGTAATTTTGTGCAGCATTTGGTGGGCTTTTCCTGTAGCATTCATTCAAAGCATAGCCAGTTGTAGCGTAGCTGGTACTGCAGATTTTAAAAAGCAGTGTGTTAAGCTAGCTTTTCTCCCACCCACCTCTCCTGAGTGTGGCTTATCCTGTTGAATGGAATTAACTGAATTTCCAGTGACAAGTACAGCCAGCAAGTTGCTGTTTGAATTGTAGTTAGCTTTCCTCAATGCCCACAACCTAAGGAGGATTCCAGGGGTAAAGGGAGGGGAATTTGGGGATATTCAATGCTAAGGTATAAGCCTGGCAATACTTACTACACCAGAGGAAGTAAAGAGGGTATTTTCTTTGGTGCTATGTCTTGCAGGGTAAATTTGGCTGGGGAACCCTGCCAAGGGAAGCACTCCAGGCCAGATTCTGTACTGAGTAATACTCGGTGGAGTTGTATGTGGGGGTGCAGAGGAGGAGAAGCTGTGCTTTGAGAAAACAACTGCCTGCAGCTGTGCTTCAGCTGCTCCGTGGGAGTGCAGCAGGCTCTGCACAGCACTCCCAGTTCCTCAGGTGGGAAGATCAGTCAAAACACAGCGAATGCACCACTCACACTGAGAGCAGCCAGGGTGGTGAGCACTTCCAGTGCTTTGCAAGTCCAGGACCTGTTAGCAGCAGGAAGGGAAGCTCCTGGTGGTCAGTGAGAGCCCTTGGCTCTCATCTCCACTTTCATTCCTNNNNTTCCTGCTCTGTTTTTTCCAGACCTTGGAGAAGCCACGGAGGCTCAGCTGTTCCATGGCAGTGTGGTCTGTGTGCAGACAGCCCCATCCTCAGAGCTCCTGGGAACACCAGGCACCTTTACTGCTGCCCATGGTGGGAGCTGAGGATGCTCAGCCTGCGCCCAGCGAGCACCTTACAGGCTTAGACCCATGAGGAGCTAAAATCCTGCAAAGAAGCTTTGTTAATTGCTTAAGCCTGTGCTCATGCTGTGCCCCCA
>VZSU01002041.1:0-22613 GCA_013398715.1 Nesospiza acunhae | reverse complement strand
CTACAATATTATATTTATTATTCTATATTATATTACATCTATATTACCTTACCTCTAAACTGAATCTGCCAAGCACTCACTCTGCTCACACTGCCCAGAATCTCATGACTGCCAGCCCACAGTCCTGACACACACACACCCCTGGCCCTGATAGGCCAAGGAAACAAAACACCATGAATGTGGGTAAACAATCCCCATATTGCATTCTACTTTTGCACAAACACGAGCACAGCAAATGAGATAAGAATTGTTTTTCCTTTCTCTGAGGTTCAGAGAATGGGAATCTCAGAAATATCCTTGGGAAGAATTGTGCCTTGCTTTTCTCTGTGAAGAGAAATGTGGCTACACATCCCATCCCATCCCATCCCATCCCATCTCCTGCTTTGCAGATTGAAGCTCTCATGATGGAGATGCAGAGCCCAGACACAGGAATCAAGACACAGGCACAGCCAGTGATGGTCACCAGCATCCCTCATGCTGTGACAGGTAAGAGCTGCCCTGGGGAAGGGACTGGGCCCAGTTCAGCACACAAAATCTGCCTGTGCACCCCCTGGCTATGTGCTGGAGCTCTGCTCCCAATAAATATCAGCTGTTCATCATTTGAAATGTACCTGCTCCCTTGATGTCGTTCTCACTCCTGTCTCATCTCACCCCTACCCTTTGAATCAGACAAAAGTTGATCCCCAGGCACTCCCAGCTGTCTCCTGGGGGTTAACTCAAGTGACCTTGCCTTAGCACAGAGGTGAGGACACACTGCAGCCTCCAGACCTCTCATGCTCCCAGTGAGGCTGGATCCCAAATAAAGATAAATATTAAAATCCAATTAAAACAAGCAGCCTGGAGGCAGACTGAAAGACGGTACTTCAGAAATGAGCAATTAACAATTAGTCTCCCTTTTCATGTTTACTGCTAGTAATAATTTTTCTTGAGTAGGCGGGAAAAGAACAAAATATTCAACCCACTTGTGTGCCTGTAAATGACAGCTTTGCCTCCCTCAAGGAGGCTGGAGGAGCAGCAGACAGGAGCTGAGCTGTGCCATGTGCAGTGTTACAGGCAGCTCTTATCGCAGCCTCCTTGTGCCTGCTACTCCTTTCACCAGGCACCAGCAGTACTCTGCTCCCCTGCTCTCCAAGCCCCCACAAAAGCTCCTGTGAGGAATCCCCTGCTATAAATATTCACACATACTCCATATCCTCCTCCTGCTTCCATCTTTCTCCAGCACTTGGAAATTCAGAACAAAAACTCCCACTGAAACAAAGTGAGTTTGCTCCAGGCAAATAAAGAGAATTCCCCCACTGTGTTTGCAAAGCCTGGCTGGCTCAGTGTGTTGTTTGCCCCAATTTTTTGTTTAAAAAAAGAGGCTGCAGAGGCACTGAAGTCACTTGCCCATGGGAAGAGGCAGTGAGTATAGGGATTTTTCATAAAATATCATGGTGACAGTTAAATTCAGTGAAAGTCAGTAAAATGGCTCACAAATAAACCTGGATGTTAGATGTGCACCTTTGGGGGAAAGTCATCACTGCAATGTCAAGAAAGGTCAACACCTCAGTCTGCAGTCCTGGGGGAGGTTTGGAGGAAAAGGCAGTAACTGGTCAGGGAACAAATGCCTTTTTGCCCTCTTTAAATGGAAGGAAGTTCTGAAATTTGCCCCCCAGAACATAAAACTAAATACTAAAACATAAAACTAAATAATAAATAATACTAAAATAATACTAAAATATAAAATACTAGAACATAAAACTAAAACTGCTGGAGGTTTATGCTGCCTGTGGTGGGTACAACTGCCCACAGTCCAACAAAAGAAGTGGGAGAGATAAAATGTGTGTGAATTTGATAAATGCTGTGACCACTGCAGCTTGGATCTGAGATTTGGACATCCTTTCTGCCCATTAAGGGACTCTAAGAGGATTCATTTTGATGAGGGTATGGTGAAGATATTGGAGAAGGGGACACAGATCCATTGGAGAGAGCCTGGCTCTGCCTCTGCAGGAAGCCAACTAGTTAAATGTGGTGATGTTGGGTTTCTAGGACGAGGTGAGAATAAGAAATTATATACTAAAACTATACTAAACTATAGAGAAAGGATCCATCAGAAAGCTTAGAAAAGAATGAATAATAAAAACTCGTGACTGACCGGAGTCTGACACAACTGGACTGGGATTGGTCATTAATGAAAAACAATTCACATGGAACAATCAAAGATGCACCTGTTGGTGAGCAACCTCCAGACCACATTCCAAGCAATCAGATAATTATTGTTTACATTTTTTTTCTGAGGCTTCTCAGGAGAAAAATCCTGGCGAAGGGATTTTTCAGAAAATATCATGGTGACAGTTAAATTCAGTGAAAGTCAGTAAAATGGCTCACAAATAAACCTCAATGCTAAATGTGCACCTTTGGGGGAAAGTGCTTACTGAGGGAGCTGTCTAGAAATGAGTGATGAGATAATCCTTTAATTTCATCTATTTCAGGCAGCAGGCAGTAGGATAAGAGCTCTGAGCCCCTATTAGAAAGTTAAGTCATCACTGCAATGTCAAGAAAGGTCAACACCTCAGTCTGCAGTCCTGGGGGAGGTTTGGAGGAAAAGGCAGTAACTGGTCAGGGAACAAATGCCTTTTTGCCCTCTTTAAATGGAAGGAAGTTCTGAAATTTGCCCCCCAGAACATAAAACTAAATACTAAAACATAAAACTAAATAATACTAAATAATACTAAAATGTAAAATACTAGAACATAAAACTGAAACTGCTGGAGATTTATGCTGCCTGTGGTGGGTACAACTGCCCACAGTCCAACAAAAGAAGTGGGAGAGATAAAATGTGTGTGAATTTGATAAATGCTGTGACCACTGCAGCTTGGATCTGAGATTTGGACATCCCTTCTGCCCATTAAGGGACTCTTAGAGGATCAGGCACTTTTATTGTACAAAACTGAGACAGGGCTGTGTGTGACCGTGTTCACAGGGGTCTGAGGATGAGGGAGGAGACGAGGATCTGACTCCATGTTTAGAAGGCTTGATTTATTATTTCATGATATATATTATATTAAAACTACACTAAAAGAATGGAAGAAAGGATTTCATCAGAAGGCTGGCTAAGAATAGAAAAAGAAAGAATGATAACAAAGGTTTGTGTCTTGGACAGAGTCTCCCAGACAGCTGGGCTGGGATTGGCCATTAATTAGAAACAACCACATGAGACCAATCCCAGATGCACCTGTTGCATCCCACAGCAGCAGATAATCAATGTTTACATTTTGTTCCTGAGGCCTCTCAGCTTCTCAGGAGGAGAAATCCTAAGGAAAGGATTTTTCATAAAAGATGTCTGTGACACTGTGCCCTCACGGGATCCAGAGCACAGTGAGGGGTGAGCACTGGAGAGTCTCTTTCCCCCACTATGGATTTGGGCACTTTCCTGATTTCAGTGCCTGACTTTTGCTTTGTTTTGCCTTGCAGGTAATGATATAATGCAGTGGATCCTTCAGCGCTTGCAGATCACTGCAGAAGGTGGGTAAAAATGTGAAAATTGAGCCTTTCCCAGCTTCCAGCCATAAAACTAAGCTCTCAAGCAGCAAAACCTTTTAGCTGAATTCTCCCCTGCATGAGAGCTCACTTTTAATTCCAGTGAAGTATTTCTGTGCAGTGAGAACATCTGCATTCTCCATTTTCAGAGGCACTCCACCTGGGAGACCTGTTTGTCAAATATGGATATATCTACCCTCTCCAGGAGCCAAAGAACCTCACCCTGAGGGCAGATGGCAGCCTCTACAGGTTTCAAGTGAGTTGCAGCTCCTCTAAGCTGTTGAGAGGGAGTTCAGCACTAGTTTTTATTAAAAGCAGGCAGCTGGGGCACTTCCCAGGAGCTGTGTAGCTGTGCAGGAGGAAGGAGAAGACTCAGAGAAGTCTGAGATTGCAGTTAACAGGGAAACTGTGATATTTTCTTCAGTGATATTAGTGTACTTGTTCAGCCTAAAAATAGCTGTGCTTTCCTCCAGAGAGTGTTCCCTTCCAGATCTTAAAGCAGCAAATGGAATTGCTGGTTGGACATAGATGATGTGGGGGCACTGAATAATGAATATTCAAAAAGCACAGTAAGAACAGGATGGTATTGAGGTTCATGGCTGGATTCTTTCCACTGCTCTCAGTGGGAAATCAGGATATTCCTGGTACTTGGAATGAGGAGTCCATGAGTTCAGGGCCTGTGTGCACTAACAGGAGGCTCCTTTCCTTGCAGACCCCTTATTTCTGGCCAGTGCAGGGCTGGGCTGCTGATGACACTGACTATGGTGAGTGGTGGCACTGCATGTGCCCAGGGTGTGGGTTTGTCACACAGCCCAGGGGAGTGGGTTTGACCCACAGTCCAGTGTGGTGGTGTTTGCAGGGGTTTCAGGACAAGGGAAGAGATGAGAATCTTGAATTTATGTGTCAGAAGGCTGATTAATTATTTTATGATATATATTATATTAAAATAAAATTATATACTAAAACTGTACTAAAAGAATAAAAGAAAAGATTTCATCAGAAAGCTTGAAAAGAAAAGAATGATAATAAAATCTTGTGACTGACCAGAGAGTTCAAGACAATTAGACTGATTGGCCGTTAATTAATTAACCACGTGAGACCAATGAAGATGCACCTGTTGCATTCCACAGCAGCAGATAATTATTATTTACATTTCATTTCTGAAGCCTCTCAGCTTCTAAAGAAAAAAGATTCTAATGAAAGGATTTTTCATAAAATGTGTCTGTGACAGTCCAGGGGTGCCCAGGGGTGTGGCTTTGTCCCACAGTCCAGGGGTGTCCAGAGCTTCTTTCATAAAATGTGTCTGTGACAGTCCAGGGGTGCCCAGGGGTGTGGCTTTGTCCCACAGTCCAGGGGGTTTGTCCCCCATCCAGGGGTATCCAGGTGTGTGGGTTTGTCCCACAGTCCAGGGGTCCCCAGGGGTATCCAGGTGTGTGGGTTTGTCCCACTGACCTGCTCTTCCTGTTCTTGTGCTGCCTCTCCACTCACAATGACCAGCCCTGGCATTTTTTCTTCGTGCTGTTTTGTGAATAATTCTCTGTAGTGGTGAATTAAGGGTGTGACCACCACGTGGTGGCCTTGATGAGAGAAAGTGCTTCAGCTCTTCTGTTCCACTAAGATCCATCACACAGGAGCACATCTGAATTGCCTTGCTGGGGAGGGAAGGCTTTAAACACAAGATTAGATTTCCCTGAGCAGTTAAGTGTGTTCCTGGACCTGAGCCCAGGGCTGTCTTCCTGTAGGTCTGGATCAAGCCCTGCATTCAGAGATGTTTTATTCTTTGTAGAAAGCACAGTGACTTCCAATATCTCCTGATGGTTTTTTCCATATAAATCTCTTGTTGCCTTTATGATGCTTTTTGTAGTAGAGCTGATAATGAATCTTGGGCTGATCAGCTGGGTTTGCTCCTGTGAGCTGTGCTGATTTGTCCATGCCAGGGTTGTCCTCTCTTGCTTTTATCTGCATTATGCTGTAGATTTTCCAAGGAAATAAAAAAAGCCTGGTTTAGATTGGAATGTTTTTATTAGAACTTGAGCAAAAACCACTGCCCTGTGCTCAGAAAACTTGGAGGTCAAGCTCTGAGGAGCCTCAGCACCTGGAAGGTTTGGTCCAGTGTCCCTTGACCTGTGGAAGCCTGGCTGAGTTCCCCAGGGGAGGGTGGCAGAAGGCACACACTGCCTGTCCTGCCTGGGCATCAGTGCCATCCCAAAAGCACCAAGTCCTTTGCACTGAGCTTTTGTGAGCCTGGAGCTCATGCCTGGGAAGATATTCTAGCAGAGAAAGGCTCCTGTGTTTGTAATGTGGGTAAATTTTTAATTATTCTTGCGCTTGTATAACTGACTGCTAATTTGCTTCTACCTCCACAGCAATTTATCTAGCAAAGAAGAACATTAAAAGGAAAGGGATTTTGGAAGAATATGAAAAGGTGAGGAGACACTGCACTTGTTCCATTACAAGACCCTCATTTGCTACAACTTAAGCCCTTTGTTGCTAATGAGTGGGGCACAGCAAAAAAATCACCTCTTCAATTGCATGAGGTGTTCCTGCAGCTGTATCAAAAGCCAACATTTTGCAAGTGAAAAAAACGACCAGTACAGAAAACTCCTGTGAAGTCAATTATAATTTTAGCAGGGGTAATTGCTCTCCTTGCAATGGTATTTTTGAACTGTTGCAATTCTTGTAATTACGTGCAGAACAATCCAGATTTCTTGGCTCAGTGGCCAGCCTGGCCTCGTTGAACTATGGAGAGTCAAGAAAACCCCAGCATGGGAGTGCCCTGGTCAGAATTTTCACACTAAACTGCTTTTTTATTTTTATTCCAGGAACATTACAACATGCTCAATCAAAAAATAAACTACAAGTGGGATTTTGTCATTATGCAGGCCAAGGAGCAGTATAAGTGAGTTGAATTGCATTCCCTTGTTTGCATCACTGGGGAGGGTGTGAGGAGCAGAGCTTGGCTGGCTTAGTGCACAGTTCAATCACACATTAAAAACACCAAAATGCCTTTAAAATGGCTTGGAGTGGAGGTTTAGGTTTAGCACTTGATGTGGTTCTGTGAAGAAGTTGGGTCCTGATGCTGCAAACCCTAATTAAAAACAACTTCATTTAGCTCAGTGTTCTCCATGAGGATTTGTGGATCAGGCCCTGGACTTTGGGCCTGTTGCTGGTCTGGGTCAGGAGTTTCTGGCACATCTCTCAGCTGAATGGAGAATCAAGAAGCAATAAATGGTCCCAGCAGGGACTTCTGCAGAAAACCGAAGTGCATACTTCAGTACCCAGCTAAAATAACTTGATTTTAGAACTGAAACCTACAAATTCCCAGGAAACTTGGTGAACATGAGATGGGAATAGTTCTTTAGAGATCTTTCCTGTTTCTGTGGACCCCTCTTACCTTCCTTTACCTCCTGGCAGGGCAGGCAGTGCCTCTGCTGCTCAGCAGCCTCTGTGTTCCCTGGGCTGGCAGCCAAGTCCTGGGAGTGCAGCTCATCAGATAACTCTCATTAAACACGAGACTGTTGTTCTTGTAAATTGAGGGCAGACTTGGGCTGAGAGATGCCAAATGCAGTTTCAAAGTTAGATCCCCAGCCTGTGTCTGAAGCAGCAGATTAAACTTGTCTGAGGCTGTTTGATGGTGCTGCTGGGGCAGACTGGTGCAGAGCACCCAGCCTGTAACCACAGCAGGGAGGCCACATGCAAACAGCCTGTTGGGAATGTTCCCTTCCCCATTCTAAATCCCAAATTGTGCTCAGGACTTTTCTGGGAAAGAATGAGTTGGTCCAAGCCCAAACCATGCTAGTGCCTCTTCTGTTTAATTGTGGAGGTGATTTGGGTTTTAGTGCCTGGGAACCCTCCTCAGAACAATTTCCAAGCAGTTTCTCTGAGAAATGCCTCTGCTTCACTGAGAGACAGGGATGAGACGTGTCCAGGGTGTATCTCTGGGTGGCAGCCCTTGGGGACATGGGACAGGGACAAAGGTGAAGGACTGGGGGCAAGTCAGCAGAGAGGCTGTGTGCCTAAGGAGAAGGGTATGGTGGTGCTCACAGGGGTCCCAGGACAAGGGAAGAGATGAAAATCTTGACTCCATGTTTCAGAAGGCTGAATTTTATTATTTTATGATATATATTATATTACTTTATGATATATATTACATTATTTTATTATATATATTATATTAAAACTATACTAAAAGAATAGAATAAAGGATTTCATCAGAAGGCTTGAAAGGATTATTATTTATTATAATCCTTGAAAGGATTATAATACATAATAATCCTTTTATTATTTAGCAGTAAGGAGGAAGGAAATGGAAGAGGAAAAGAAAAAGGAAAAGGAAAAGGAAAAGGGGAAAGAGAAAGGAAAAGGGAAAAGGGAAAGGGAAAGGAAAAGGAAAGGAAAGGGAAGGGAAGGGAAAGATAATGGGAAAGGGAAAGATAATAAAATCTTGTGATTGACCAGAGAGTCTGAGCCAGCTCACTGTGATTGGCCTTTAATTAAAAACAACCAACATGGACCAGTCACAGATGCACCTGTTCATTCCACAGCAGCAGATAATCAATGTTTACATTTCATTTCTGAGGCCTCTCAGCTTCTCAGTAGAAAAGATCCTAAGGAAAGGATATTTCATAAAATGTGTCTGTGGCAGAAGGGGATGTGTCTGCTCCCAGCTCAGCTCAGGAAGATGGTGATTTCTCAAAAGCCAGTCACATGTGGCCATGTGAAGATGATGAGCAGCCCAGAATTAGCCAGGACAGGATGTGGGCAGGGCTGGCATCAGGGCAGCAATGGCACAGTCAGGCCAGGACCCACGGGGCACTGCAGGCTGGAGGTGTGCCCTGCTTCTCATCCCACTGATTTCTGAGGGCAAAATTGCTGAATTCCCCTCTTCTTGGCTTTGCAGGGCAGGGAAGGAGCGGAAGAAGGAGGACAGGTATGCTCTGGACTGCCAGGAGAGAGCCTACTGGCTTGTGAACAGAACTCCTGTGAGTAGGGGCTGACAGGGTGACTGCAGTGACTCGTGGTGCCCTCCCTGCAGCCACCTGGGACAAACTCCTGTGTGGAAAGGGCTGAGTGCCAGGGCAGGGCCAGCCCAGAGCTGCCCTGAGTCCCCACCACCTTCCCTTGGTATCGCTGGCTGGGCTCTGTCCAAATCACAAACAGGATGGGACTGCTGGGAACAGCCTTGAGCTGTTTGATTTTCCAGCATCAGTCTCACTACATGGTTCTGACAATGGGAAGATGCCACCCGCTCACATTCCAGGCAGCAGACCAAGAATTTAATGTTACAACTTACTTTAAAAGTTTTTTGACCAATCACACAAAGCAAAAGCACACTGACAGTAGTTCTAATCACTACAAGCACACGTACCTTCAGTTAAAACAATGCTTGCTTATTTCAAATACAATAGCTGCTTGTAAGCCTTCAAACACAATGCACAGAGCTCCGTTATTTTTTAATTAAGCTTCAAACTTCCTAATATCTTGCTAGATAAACTTTTCTGTAGCTTAGGGAGTTATTCTAGACAAGTGTTAATACACAGACTATTGTTCTATTTGTCCTTGCTTTTCTACTTTTTAAATAATTTTTCTGCTGACCAATCTCATGGCTGCTGCTTAGCTCTAATCGCAGTTTTACTGCCTCTGAGGCCTGCCTTTTGCAGCTTTCCCAAAACCCTCTGATTTTGTGGATTCCCACAACTGGTTGTTCCCAAAACTGCAAGGGACAGAGGTCCAGCTGCAGCTTGAAGAGGGGCATTCCCAAATCTGGGGGTTCCCAAGGCACTGCTGGCTGGGAGCTGCTGCCAGTGGAGGCCTGGGGTTCTCCTCCTGCATTTGTGCCTTTAAACCAAATGAGTTACAAAGCTTTGTTTGTTGTTCACCACAGCCAGGCATGCTGAGCGCCCTCGAGTATGGATTAGACCGTGTCACAGATCCCAATGAAAATAAGGTAAACCAGGTGAGACAGGGCTGGTTTTTATTTACACAACTACTGAATTTGCCTGGGAGGACCCAGAAAATGTCCCTGGGGTTGTCATTTTTTGGGCTCTGCAGGCTGAGTGTGTCAGCTCAGCTCTAACAGCTGAACAGGGCAGAGGTTGACGCTCTCTCACCCAGGAGGTGAGGCCCTCAGAATAGGCTTTGGCAGCTTCTTCTGCCTTGAAAAGACTTTGTCAGCTTTCTTGCCACACCAGTTCGTGTGAGTGCTTGGCTGCAGGACATGTTTTCTTTGCTGGTGAAGCTGAACTGAGGAATCCTCTGTCTCCAGGTGCTCCTTTGTATGAGTGCTGAATGAACTTTGTGGGGTGTAAAGGGTCAGTGCAGAGATCCAGGTTTAAAATCCAATTACAGAATGTCTCCCAGAGGGTAATTAATGTGTGGTAAGAAGATGAAGAAGTTGGTGTGGTGGAGACAACAAAATGTTTTGGAGACACAAAATGTTGCCAAAAATGCATCTTGTAGACCATAAAGAAACAGAATCAGTGAATGGAGAGTGTGAGGGCTGTAAATGTTAGATGTGTACCTTTGGGGGAAAGTCATCACTGCAATGTCAAGAAAGGTCAACACCTCAGTCTGCAGTCCTGGGGGAGGTTTGGAGGAAAAGGCAGTAACTGGTCAGGGAACAAATGCCTTTTTGCCCTCTTTAAGTGGAAGGAAGTTCTGAAATTTGCCCCCCAGAACATAAAACTAAATACTAAAACATAAAACTAAATAATAAATAATACTAAATAATTATAATAAATAATACTAAATAATACTAAAACATAAAACATGAAATACTAGAACATAAAACTAAAACTGCTGGAGGTTTATGCTGTCTGTGGTGGGTACAACTGCCCACAGTCCAACAAAAGAAGTGGGAGAGATAAAATGTGTGTGAATTTGATAAATGCTGTGACCACTGCAGCTTGGATCTGAGATTTGGACATCCTTTGGTCTCAAATCACACAGATCCAGTCAGTGGATGAGGAGCTGGAGCTGCTCTTCCCTTTCCCCATCAGCCCTCTGAGATGATCCTATCTTTGTGCCTTTAACAATGTTCATTTGGAAGCAAAGTCAAAACATCTCTCAGCAATTCAATGCAAATGTTTCTGCCTTCACCCTCACAGGCTCCCACAACTTCCCATTCCTGTAGCAGCCTTTAAACATCTCCAGCCAAGGCAGGATAATTGCTTTGGCCAGCTGTGTTCTGTTGCTATAGAGACTGAAAAGGAGCAAAGTGTAGGGTTGGGGTGTATTTTATTTTTTTTTTTCTTGCTGTAAGTAGCAGCTGCTGAAAAGCCTTTTTCTATTTTTTTTTTTTAAGAGTAAAGAAGTAGTGGAAAGGGAGGGGGATAGAAAGAGGAGGGAGCCAACTTCTCACCCACAGTTTTACATCTGACATGGAAGGGATTTTAGGTTTGCAAACTGTCTGAAGAGCTGCCTGGTAGCACAGGGGGAGGGAGCTGAGGGATCTCTGCCACTTCCCCCCAGGCCCTGCGGGACAGGGGCAGCTCCCTCATCAGGGGAGGCTCCAAGGAGGGCAGAAGCCCAAGGACACCAGCTTTGGGGTGACTGCCCTGCCCTTCTCCTTCTCTGAGCTGTGCCTCCCCTCTGGAAGAAGAAGAGGGAAGGTTCTCCTTGCTCCTCTTGCTTTTGAAAGAGTGCTTGAGAATACAAGAGACAGCCAAGAGCCCTCATGGAGCCACCTTTGGACCAGCTGCTTTATTTTTGTCCTCTGCTCTCACCAACATCTGTCTCTCAGCAGCCTTTGGAAGAATAAATGGGCCAAGCTCTGCTTTGTGTCCCTGCACAAAGAATGGGCCAACCTCTCATCTGTGTCCTTGCAGAAAGAATGGGTCATGCTCTGATTTGTGTCCCTTTTCCTTCTCGATCTACCCTCACTTTGTTGGCCAAATTATGGAGTTTTTTATCTTGGCTGTTGAGAAGGAAGGAAAAGAATGAATTCCTGATTGCTTTGAAGCTGACATTAGCATTAACATCTCTCCTTCTCTTGCTCTGACCCTTTGGTGGGCTGCTCCTCCCTCACAGATAGAGTCCTCTGGTGCTCAGAATCATTTGAAACATTTTTATTACTGATCCATGGGCAAACCTCATGCTTACAATGAGTTAGGGGTTGTGGATGGGCAAAAGGAGGAGTCAGGCAGAAGTAGCCACCCATTGAACAGCTAATTAAGGGATGTTTTAGCCTTTCTTTGCTGGCTCCCAGGCTCACACCAAGCTTCAGTGCTTGAGAATGACCCCTGAGTGCCTGCAGGTACCTGCACAGCCTCTGCCTCTGGAACCAGAGTCTTTCTGAAAGAGCTTTAGCTCCCCCCAAAATCCCTGTGCTGCTGAATGAAGTGCCCTGGTTTGTTGTGTGCAGCAAATCAGCCACAGATCAATGAGTCATTGCTGGCCTTTAATTTCATAAATCCTGCCAGCTTGCCTGATAAAGTTCTGCTGCATCATCACAAGTTTGGAAAGCACAGGGTCGGGGGCAGATAAACAGGGAGAAAATGGCCATTTGAACAAAGCTGGGGGCAGATTTGATTTCCAGCTGCAGGGCTGGATGCGCCAGCACAGTGGAGATGAATGTTGGGATGATCTAATGGCAGTCAGGATTTGCCTCTGCAGGAAGAGGGGAAGAGCCGGGCTGCACTGAGCAGGGGGGTTGGGGTGGGCAGAGACAGCTGGGGTGCACTTGGCAGGGTTGGAGAGGCAGATCTTGCTGCCCAGAGCAGATCTTCCTTGCCCAGAGGCAGATCTTCCTGCCCAGAGCAGATCTTCCTTGCCCAGAGGCAGATCTTCCTGCCCAGAGCAGATCTTCCTTGCCCAGAGGCAGATCCTGCTGCCCAGAGGCAGATCTTGCTGCCCAGAGCCGATCTTCCTGCCCAGAGGCAGATCTTCCTTCCCAGAGCTCTGGAGGGAGGCTGGGCTGGCTCTGCCCTGTGCTCAGTGACCAATTCCCTGTACAGGATTCCAGGGATCAGCCTCAGCCTGCCAAGCTCTGTGCATGGAGCATTTGGGGCAGAGTGAGGCTGGAACTGCAGTGTCCTGGTCCCAAACAAGCTCTGCAGAACCTTCTTCACTCCCAGCTCCTTCCGGGCATCCACCCAAAGCTGTTTCCAGGTGTTTATGAGCTCTGTAAACAGGGAGGTGAAAACACCATGGCTATCATCTCCCCAGGGTGGTCAGGAAGTCTCCCGTGGGCAGAGGAGCAAACAGGAGGCTGGGAATGAGCAGAAATCCCAGCTCTTGTAGGAGCTGATGGCCTCAGCCATGGGGATCAGCTCCAGGCAGGGCTCTGAGCAGCTCCTGGCTCTGGGATCAGCTCCTGGCTCTGGGATGAGCTCCAGGCAGGGCTCTGAGCAGCTCCTGGCTCTGGGATCAGCTCCTGGCTCTGGGATGAGCTCCAGGCAAGGCTCTGAGCAGCTCCTGGCTCTGCAGTGCCCAGGGAGCTCAGAGCTGGTGGCACAGGCTGTGACCAGGGCACACAGGGTGTCCCAGTGCCAGGGGGTGTCTCAGGGGTGTCACAGGATGTGGCACAGCTCGTGGCACTCACTTGGGACAGACTGAGGCCTTGCAGTAATTGCCATGTTGGTTTGGAGGCTGCAGGGCTGGAGATAATTGGGATAAATCACTCGTTAAGGGCATTGCAAAATTAATCTCATTATGAGAAACCACTCTTTTGTTCCAAAGATGATTTCCTTCCAAATGAGGCAGAGTGGGTGGGTGGTGCAGGGCACTTTGGCACTGCTGCAGTCAGTAGTGGGGGTCAGGGAGGGTGGGCACAGCTGGCAGTGCTCAGTGGGACATGGACAGTGCTCAGGGCTACTTGCAGCAGCTCTGAACTGGGAACTGGGAGCACTGGGAGAAAGGGAAATGAAATTATGAGCAGCTCTGAGGTGAAATAGCTGAGATTCCTCCCAGTTACTGCTGATTTGAGAACTGGAATGGGCTGAGCACAACCTGCAGCCTCCCGGGGTGTTCAGCAGTGGGGTGCCCTTGGATTTGCTGCAGTTCAGTTTGTGCCACTGCTCAGAGATGCTCAGCCCCTCTCTGGGGGTGCTTTGGCAAATCCCCTGCCCACCTGGAGCCCCCCAGCAAAGCCCCCCTGTTTTCCCAGGAGCGGCTGCCCCCCACACTGCCCTCCACACAGACTGTGGCAGGAGGGCATCCTTGCTGTGTGGGACACTTAAAAAAAACCAAAAACTTCCCTTGTTTGCTGATTTTTCTTCACCCACATATAATTTTCCTGTTGTGATGGCATTTTAATTGACCCCTTTCTGTCTCTGTATAACATTTGACTCACTGTGTTCTCTTTCTCTTTCCCACAGCTGTTTGTCTCGTGTGTGTGTGGTGTGCTGCCAGCCTCTCAGACCCCTCTAGAAGACAACACCACTTTCCTGCCACGTGAGCTGCCTTCAAGCCACTGTGCCAGCACCCACTTCTCCTTCCCCACTGCACCAGGCCTGTCTGAGGCCCCAGTTGACAAAAAAAAAGTGGAAGAAAATAGGGTTTTTTAAATTATTTTAACATGTTGAAATCACTGCTCTAGCCAGAAGTTCCATCAAATGGAGCCCTTCAGCTGGCACTTGTAAATGTCATGAGGCCTGGTTTGTATCTCACATTCCCCAGGGAGAGAGTGAACTCCTGTTGTGCAGGAGGGCACAAACACAGGTCTCCAAACAGGACACTTTAGGGCAGTAAATACAATAAATTTCTCTGTGCAAGCAGGTGATTTTTCCCTTCCATCTCTGCAGTCTGTCTGAAACAATGACATTCTAGAAATGAGGGGAAGAAATGGAAGGTGGCCTGGAATCAGGGATGCAGCTGAGAGCAGAGAAAGCTGAGAAACTGTTCCTCAGCTCCTCCATTATTTATCAGGGTGTCCCAGGAGCTTGTGATTCAGCAGGGGAGGTTGTACAGCCCTGTGAGCAAGGATCCTGCTGTCCTGGAGTTTTTTCTGTCCCCTGATGTGTCATTCCTTTCCCCCTCTCCCACAGGGGCCAGCATAGCATCACTGCTGGGTTTGCTGCCCTGTTTGTCCCTGCTGAGATGGTCTGTGCTGCCCCTCAGAGCTGCTCATGGTATTCCCAGCAGCAAAAGCTTCCTCCCCTCACAACACCACTGTCAGGACTTTTTTTGGTGGCCAGGCTGGGGCTGGGTCAGGGTCAGGGCTGGCTCTGAGGTGGTGCTGTAGGGATTGGGCTCTGCTGCATTTCTGGGCTCCTGCTGCTCAAATGGTGAGTGGGCATCTCAGAACCAAAACTGAGGCTGTTTTTCTGCCTTGTGGAGAAGAGTTTCTCCCTCCTGAGCGGGACTGGTGATGATGGTTAAAGTGCAAAAGCAGATCAGTGTCCCCACAAAGCAGCCCTAGGGAGCATCTTGCCTTTCCCAAAACAGGGGCAGTTTGGGGTGCAGGGTCTCTGGGGAGGTGAGGGGAGAGCAGAGCTGCCTGTGCCATTCAGTACCAGAATCTTCATCCCCCATCCCTCACAAACCGCACTTCTCCAAGGCACTCTGCAGACCCCATCTGCCACAGGGCATGTTTGATAGAATAATTTTGGGATGCAGGTCTTGACTGAAACAGGAGCTGAGCAACTGAAACCCTGCCTGAGCCTTTAAAGGCTTGCTGGGAGCATCCCTGACTTATCCTGTCTTTCCTTCTCCCTTCTGAAGTTTATTCCACACAAATAACTGTGCTTCAAAGGAAGCTGTGTGAATAAACACCCTGCAGTTAATTCCTTGCCTTCGATTGCCTGCTCATTTGTGGATGACATGTAACATAGGCTGAGTTATTCAAATCACAACCTAAACACCCTTTGCACAGCAGATACTGCTTCTGAGGCTTTTAATTGTGGTGTTTATATTTTGCAATGTGTTGGTTCCTGTCTCCTTTAGCTAATATTGAATGATCTAATCTGTGTCTCATAAATGGATCTATTTTAGCTCCATTAGAATAACCCCTTAATTGAAGGCATACAGGCAGCCTGTGATGGGAGAAGCAATGCTAAACAGTAAATACAGCTAATGGGACAATTTACCGTGTGGGGATGCTCTTAGCTTTGATGATACCCTGATTAGCTCAGCTGCTGTGTTTGATTTTAATTGTAATCAGAATTAATTGGAGAGCACTGCACAACGGCAGCGCTGCAACGGTGTTTCCATGGCTCAAAAAAACCAAAAAACGAATGTAAGCACCCATCCCAATTTAATGATTCTTTTTTCTTTTTCATATTTTACAGAAAAATACTATGGGATTCTATAGGAGAGAGGTGAGTGGTGCTTCCCTCACTTCTCAGTGTTCATCCTGTGTGGCTCAAAGCCCTCTGTGCAGGACATGGGCTCTTTGAAAACCAGAATCCCTGCCTCATGGAGCTTTTATCAAATTAATTTCAGGACATTCCCTCCCACTGCAGCTCTCCCAGTGACGGGAAGGCTCAGGCAAGGACAGACACCGGGGCTGAAATCCAATAGATCAAAATTAGTGGTGGGGAAATCACGGCGGCGCCAGCGCAGAGACAGCCAAGAATCAGTGATAATTAGATGATAAATCATCCAGAGCATTTGTAGGTGCTGAGGATGGGAGCTATTATTCAATTTCTATATAACATGGGGAGTGCTTTTTAATTACTTGCACATTGCAAAGTGAGTTTCTGATGTTTGCAGTAATCTCAGTGAAAACAGACATTTTACTGAGACAATTCAGGGATCCTGGGGTTCCTTGGACATCCAGTAATTAGGGAAGAAGCAGTCCCTGCTGTAATTAGCACCACTACCTGGGAGAGAACCTGTCTGAGGTTTAGATAGGCCTTATCTTCAAACCTTCGTGCTCCTAACCATGGCCATGTCTGATCCCCTCAGATCATGTACTATCAGCAGGCCATCCTGAAGACCAGAGTGAAATCTTCTGTCTCTCTTGGAGGGTAAGTCCTGATTTCCTTCTGTCCACACATTAATTAGCCTCCAGTGCTTATCTCCTGATGAGCTGATGAAGCTGTCTGCTCTGGCAGCTGGTGACTCAGCCAGGGGATCCATGTGGTGGCCCAGGGCTGTCTGGGCTGTCTGGGAGGAGGAGGAAGGAGGAGGGATCAGAGTCCCAGCAGGATGAAGAGGCTCCCTGGAAGCTTTGCTGCAGAGCAGCACCAACCTCTGGGCTGAGAATCCCACTGAGATCAGGAGATGCTGACACTGCTCGGGTCAGCTGTGATGCCTGGGCACAGCCCTGCAGCCAGGGGAGGATCCAGCAGTGTGTCTGTCCTTCGGGAGGAGCAGCCAGCAGGACAGACTGACCCTCCTGTCACTGGTCCCCACCCTGGGTTGGATTCACCCCCATGGGTGTCCCTGCCCCATGGTGGTGCTCACTTCTGGCCGTGTAATCCTGCAGAGGGAAACAGCCTCCCCATGAGCACCCAAGCAATTAATTAGCAATTCCCCTTCCCAGTGGGAGTGTTTCCTGATCACATTCTTGATGAAGCCTCCAGCCCTGTGGAGGCACTGGTGTGTTTGCCAGAGGAATTCCTCCTGTGCTGACCAGGCTCCTTGAGGTGCAGCCCAGAGCACTTCCTGGTGCACTGCCATTGCCACCAGGGATTCCTGTCACATCTGACATAAACAGGGTGCTCAGGCCAGTTCCCTGGGGAAAACAGTCTTGGATGAATGGAATGGGTGGAGGAGAGAGTCTTCTGAGAGCCACAACGTGCAGGGCACCAGCAGCTCTGCTCCTTTTGTCACTGACTTCCAGGTCAGTTAAAACTCTGTTGCCTCAATTCTCCAAATTGAGCTGGAGCTGGGGACCCCTGGCTGCTTTCCAGGAATTTTGTGGTGTTTCACTTTTGGCAATGGGGCTTTTTCTCTCTTTAGTTCGGGTGGGATGATGCTTATCACCTAGATCAAAAATCTCAGGAACTTTGGAACTCCAAAGTGTCAGCTGCAGGGCTGGGTCCAAATCAAATTATTATTAATGAGGATATGAACAGCAACTGGGCAGTGTGCATGCTTCAGAGCATTGCAGTGATTTAGGAGAAGCTGCAAAGCACTTCAAGATCACACAGCAGTGTTACCTGAGCTGACAGGTTTAGATTTGCTTGATCATGGGCTGGAGTGCCCAGTGCAGGTGCTGGATGCCTTGGCATTCCCAGTGGGAAGGGAGGATGGAGCAGCTGTGTGCCAGCCCTGTGGTTTGCTCTGTAGAACTGCAGCATGAGTGCCAAGGTGCCTGTTAGCAATGGGCTCCTGGACACTGCACTCCCAGCTCTGAGCACATGAAAACATTTTGGACTGGAAGGAATTTTAAATGCAGAAACCAGAGGATTTTTTTTTCAAGAATGAAAAAGGGAGGCTGGAGCTAAAATTCCAGGACATTAGTGAAATCGGTCGTAATTAGAAGTCTGGCCAAGTTAGAAGGTAGGAGAAGTGTTTGTCTGGTTCCTGATGGGAGAGAGACAGCTCTGCTTTGTGCCAAGCCCTCAGAGCCACTCGCAGAGGAATGAGCCCTGTGGTAGGTGATGGAGGAAAGGAGAAGCTGGGATGAGCCCTCAGCATTCCCTCACTTTCCCAGAGCTCCCTGAGTTCTCCCATGGCCCATGGGAAGGCTGAGAACCCACCTGGGTGAGCACAACCCCTGTGTTCCTTTCCCTGACACTTTCCCCCCAGAGCAGTGCAGGATCAGGCCCTGGCCAGCTGAGAACAGGAGACAGAAACTCTCCTTGGAGTCCTAAATGTCTCTTCCTTAAAATGAAAAGGCAGAAGGAGGTGATGGAAGAGAGTCTTGTACCTTCTTGTATTTGAATTGACAAATTCACTGCTTCAAAAGGAGACTTCTGCTGGGAAATGGAAAAGATTACCTGAGCTAATGAATTGATTTTTCTGGGAAGGCAGGGGCCACCTTCCAGATCCCTGTGCTGAGAGTCCTGCACCTCTGAGGAGATCTGTAGTCTGTAATTTGGCTATAATGGGGCTGGCTCTAATTCTGCCTTCCAAATTCATACTTTGATTTTGGATTTGTTGCAGGGTTGTGAAGTACTCTGAGCAGTTCCTCTCCAATGATCCCATCCTGTCTGGATGTCTCCCCAGCAACCCTTGGATATCAGATGACCCTGACTTTTGGGATCTCAATGCAAAGCTGTATGTATTTCTGTTGTTTTGCCAACCTGTGGTTTACAGTGACCTTTATACTGATAGAAACCAGGAAAGGGAACCACTGATTTTCGTTGTGGTATCTGATCTTTGCTCATGAGCAGAGAAGCGTTCCCTTTCACACTTCTTTTGAAATTGGGAATATTCCATGCTGAACTTTCAGCACTGCCTTCTTCAAGTGGAGCCTTCCTTAACATCGCAGAAATCCCTGAGCTGATGATGGGAGTGTGCACTCAGCCCCTGCTGATGGGTCTGATCCTCCCTGGATGAGTGAAGGTGAGTCCTGTTCCACCTTGACCCACACTGGAGTGGAACAGGAGCAGCTCAGGGTTCAGCTGCTCCCCTGGCTCTTTGCTCACCCCTCAGGCTGATTCCTTAAGAGAGGCTTTGGGTTGGAGGCACACACTGGTGGTCCATCCCTTCTCTGAGGCCTCCCTTGGTTTTCCCTTTGGGATAGGGTTTGCTAATTACACGGTGGCATCTTGGGCCTTGGAGCATCCAACATCTCAGTGGTTCTGAGAGCAATCCTGGATCCCATCAGGCATCCCCAGGGGATGCCTGCACTGAGTGCCTTTATGAGAAGCAAAGCTCTGGGCAGGCACCAGTGCCTCCTCCAGGGTGGGACTGAGTCACACCTCAGGGCAAGGCTGGGCTGTCACTGTGAGCTGCAGAAATCCCAGTTAAATCCTCATCCTGCTGCGGCCAGAGTTGTTTAATTACAACTTACTTAGTGGGTTGACTTCAGGAGCTCATTACACCACTCTGGAAAACAAGAGAATGCTGAGAAGTCCCTTGGCACTGCAGCAAAGGGCATTTTGGTTTTAATTAATCTGCTAATTGGAGGAAGCAGCGGTGCTGTGTGTGTTCTCCCCCACAGGGTGGAGGTGCCCACCAGGATGCGCGTGGAGCGATGGGCCTTCAACTTCAGCGAGCTGATCCGGGACCCCAAGGGCCGCCAGAACTTCCAGATTTTCCTGAAGAAGGAGTTCAGCGGTGGGTGGCAGTGTCCCTGTGTCCCCAGGCTGAGGTGACACGGCTGCTGCAGGCTGTGCAGCCAGGGCAGGCGGTTCCATCTAGTGGCACAGGACACACGGTACAGCCCGGCGTGTCCCCGCCTAGGGACAGCCTCGGAGGGTTTGGATTGCATTTTAGGGAGGAATTCTTCCCTGTGAGGGTGGGCTGGCCCTGGCACAGGGTGCCCAGAGAAGCTCTGGTGTCGCCCTGATTTTTTAAGATTTTCTAAGCCTTCTGATGTTTACGTTCTTGTAGCAAACTTTCTCACACACTTTCTGCAAATAACTTATTGTTTTACATTCTTTTATGGAAGAAGAGAAATTTGATGGACTGTTAGCTTGTCCAGTGTCATTGGAGAGGTGGCACTTTCACCCTCCAATCCACTGTCACTTTTGGAAAACTATAAATGTTGGAGTCAGAGAACAAACTTCCCTTTTCTTCACCTTTAGAGCAGCGGTGTTTGCGCTCGGGTTGTTTCGTGTCCTGTAGCGACACTCTGGCTGCCCCTGGATCCCTGGAGGTGTCCAAGGCAAGGTCAGACAGGGCTTGGAGCAGCCTGGGATATTTGGAAAGTGTCCCTGCCCAAGGGACTGAGACTTTCAGGTCCTTTCCACCCCAGAGCATTCCATGATTCTCTGGCTGCTCCCAGAGAAGGGAACTGGCTGAGCTCACAAGTTCTTAGAGGTGTCAGTGGGCAGAGAACAGGGGAAAGCTGTTCTCCTCTTTCAGTCAATTGGAAAGACTGGTTTGGGGCCAGCAAATTGTGCCAGACAAATCCAGGAGTTAATAAATGGGATTGTGTTTTCCTCAATCTCACTCTCTGGTAATTGTGTCCTTATCATGCAGGAGAGAATCTGGGTTTCTGGGAAGCCTGTGAGGATCTCAAGTATGGAGACCAATCCAAGGTCAAAGAAAAAGCAGAAGAAATCTACAAGTGAGTGTGAATTTTTTTCACTCTTTAACTCTTTGTGCATGAGTCCTATCACCTTCCACAGGTTCTCCTTCTCCAAATGATTTTTACCTAAGATTTTTATGTGTAGGCTGTTATCAGTTGTCGCTGGCTTTTGTCCCCACACAGGAAAGAGGCTTTTGGAGATGAAAGCAGAAGTGGTTTTTTTATATATATATTTACTTTTCCTCTCTGATCTCTGTTACATTTCAGTCTTAGGATATAATTTAAATATTGGTGTGAAATAGCAAAGTTCTTGAGGCTGCTACAAGCAAAGTGAGGAGAGGCTTTTTTCTTCCAGTGAGCTAAAATTTTGCTTATATTATGTGCAAGAGGAAGTGAGTGCAGTCTCTGATGAAGAGAACATTGATTGCCCAAGATCAGGACAGCAAATTGCAGCAGGGAGCTGAAGGGACTTTTCCTTTCATGCATAGACAGGAGTCTGTGAATTCTCCAGCTGCTAATGGCACTGTTGGTTCCTCCTCCTGGCAGGCTCTTCCTGGCTCCAGGAGCGAGGCGCTGGATTAACATCGATGGCAAAACAATGGGCATCACAGTCAAAGGCCTGGAGCACCCTCATCGTTATGTTCTAGATGCTGCTCAGACCCACATCTACATGCTGATGAAAAAGGTTTGTTATTCGCTGCCAGAGCCTGAGGGGGATTCCAGCCCTCTGGGCCTTCCAAGGGCCCTTTGTTTGAAAATCCCTCAAAATTGCTGAGTGAAGCAAGTGCTGCTTCAGGCATTGGTATTTTGCTGCTGCTCCTTCCCTCTCAGCCTGTCCCCAAGGTGGTGGGGGTCAGATGGCTGCTGCAAGTCCTGCTTTCAATTCCAGCTTCCATGGAAGCAGCAGAACTGGACTGATTTTCACCCACTGATGAAAAGTTTGGCTCCTGGAACACAAGCTCCTCACCTTGCAGTGACTCTGAGACCCTGCTGGCCCAGGCTAAGCTTCATTCAGATCTTTTGATCTGGGTCTTACCTGTGAAGCTTTATTGTGAGATGGAAAATCCTGGGAATTTTCCAGCCAGATGAAAGGATATTGGTTTAAATAGCTACATTTGCCTGAGAGATGCAAAGTCCCTTGAGCTGCTGGGGGAGATTATCCAGTTCCCAGCCTCCCTGGCTCCTGAGCAGCTGTATTTGGTGGTGATTTTAATAAGGGTGTTTGCAGCCCATAACTACCAGTGTCTCTTTTTTTTCCTAGTAGGACTCCTATGGCCGCTATTTAAAGTCTCCAATATACAAGGAAATGCTGGCCAAGGCTGTTGTGCCACAAGAGGGTGTCAAAAAAAGGCAAGTGAAACTGGCTGTAATTGTGGGGTTTGTTTTTCTTGTTGTAGCAAGGGTAGAAAAAGCCCAAGTTGCAGCAAAATTACTATGATTTAGATGTTCTCTTAATTAAATAAAAATTTGCACTGAGAAGATGCTTTGCTTTGAGACCAACGGTGCTGTTTATTCATGAGCCCTTTGGAAAAGGCTTGTGAACGGGAGTGGAGCTGCTGATTGCTCAGCTGCCTTCTCTGCTGGGTTTGCTGAGAAGGGCTGGGATTGTTGAATTAATTCAGGGCTCCTTTCCTGGAAGGAGACAGCACTGGTGTCTTGAGCATGGGAAAACTTCTGCCCACCAAACATTGGCTGCCAGAGCAGAGACAGACCCAAGGTCTGGGACAATCCATGGGATCTGTGTGGTAGTGTTTGTAGAGGTTTCAGGATGAGGGAAGAGATGAGAATCTTGACTCTGTGCTTCAGAAAATTGAGTTATTATTTTATGATATATATTATATTAAAAGAAAATTATATATTAAAACTATACTAAAGAAATAGAGAAGAAACATCAGAAAAGTAGCAAAAAAAAAAATAGAATGATAATAAAATCTTGTGACTGCTTACAGCTTCGACACAAGTAGCTGTCATTAGTTATGAAGTAAAAACAACTCACACAGACCAATCAAAAATGCACTTATTGCATTCCACAGCAGCAAATAATTATTGTTTACATTTTGTTTCT
>VZSU01002039.1:0-10759 GCA_013398715.1 Nesospiza acunhae | reverse complement strand
CCACCGTGGGCGTGACCTCGTCGCACGTGGGCGTCGACGCCCCTTCCTATTGGCTGATCTATGCCCGCCTCCGCGCGTCCTATGTTGTGATTGGCCGGCGCTGTCGTCAGGCGGAAGGCGGGCCCTGCGTTTTGATTGGCTCCCCGTCCGTCACGTGGTTGCTGGTTTTTCGCGCCACTCGCCGTGAGGGAAAAGCGGTGGCGGGAAAAGGGGCAGCGGCTGTGAGGGGAAAATCGCGATCGTGAGGGGAATATCGCGACAGGGAATCGCGACAGGAGCGGCCCGGCCATGGCCCCGCGCGACTACGACAGCGAGAAAGGTTTGGGGCGAGCGGGGGGCGCCGGGACTCCGTTATTGACCCGTTATTGATCCGTTATCGGTACCCTCCCCGTTTATCAGGGCATTGTCGCGATATCACGATTTTCCCTGCCGTGTCTGAGCCTCCCCTGTTGGTGTCTGTTTTCCCCTCAGAGAAAGTGAAGCGATTTTTTCAGGAGTTTTACCGGGATGGACCCGACGGGCACAAGGAATTCCCGTACCGGGAGCAGCTGGTGAGGGCCGGCACCCCCAAATTGACCCGAAACCTCCGAAAATCCCTCAGATTCCACCCTGCCTCCCCCAAAATTTCTCTAAATCTCCTCCCATCACCTTAAATCCCACCCCGAATCCCCTCCCACTTCCCCAAACCCACACCAATCTCCTTCCCACCCCTCACACCCCCAAAATGCAGCGCAAAACTTCTTTTTTAACAACACCAAATCTCCCGCCTACTACCCCAAATCCTCCACAAACCTCCTCCAATGCCCCCAAACCCTTTCCAGCCTCCCCAAAGTCCTCCCAGATCTTCTCAAATCCTCCCCAAACTCCCTCAAATAATTTCAAACCCTTTCAGCTTCCCCAAATCCACCCCAAACTCCCTCATTTCACCCGCAAACCCCCATTTTCACCCCCCAAACCCCTTTTATTCACCCCCAAGGCCACTTTTGTTCACCTCAAGGCCCCTTTTCCACCCCAAAATCCCCCTTTTCCTTCCCAAACCCCCTTTTTTCCACCCCAAACCCCCTTTTTTCCTCCACAAACCCCCTGTTATCATCCCAAATCCCCATTTCCACCCCAAAAATCCCCACTTTTTCACACAATTCCCTTCTTTTTCCACCCCAAAAATCCCCCTTTTCCCTCCCAAATCCCCTTTTCCACCCCCAAAACCCCCTTTTCTTCACCCAGAACTCCCTCTTTCCCCCCAAACCCCTCATTTTTCACCCCAAATGCCCCTTTTTTCCCACAAAATCCTCATTTTTCACCCGAAATCGCCCTTTCTCCCCTCAGACCGCGCTGGCCCGCCGGGACCAGGTCGCCCTGTGGGTGTCCCTGGACGATGTGGCCGAGGACGAGCCCGAGCTGGCCGAGGCTGTGGTGGAGAACGTGCGGCGCTACGGCCGCGTCTTCTCCGATGCTGTGCACGAGCTGCTGCCCCAGTTCGGCTCTGCTGAGGTCAGGGAGCCCCGAATTTGGGGTTTTGGGGTTTTTTGGGGGGTTTTTAGGTTTTTTTTTCGGTGGGTTTTTAGGGCTATGTCCGGCGCTCCGGCTGCGTCTTTTCGCAGCTGCTGCCCCTGTTCGGCTGTGCTGAGGTCGGCGAGTCCCGAATTTAGGGATTTTGGGGTGTTGTGGGTGGATTTTTGGGGTTTCTTTGAGGGATTTTAGGGGGTTCTTGAGGCGATTGCGGAGGTTTTTTGGGTGTTTTAGGTTTCTTTGGGGGATTTTAGGGTCCGGGGGGGGTCAATGTCCGGCGCTACGGCCGCGTCTCCTCTGATGCTGTACATGAGCTGCTGGCCCAGTTCGGCTCTGCTGAGGTCGGGGAGCCCCGAATTTGGGGTTTTTGGTGGGTTTTTTTGGGACATTTTCCGGGGTTTTTATGCGGTGGGTTTTCAGGGCTATGTCCGGCGCTCCGGCTGCGTCTTTTCGGAGCTGCTGCTCCTGTTCGGCTCTGCGGGGTTGGGGGAGTCCCAAATTCGGGGTTTTGGGAGTGTTTTGGGTGGGTTTTAGGGTTTTTTTTGAGGGATTTTAGGGAGTTCTTGAGGGGTTTTAGGGTTTTTTTGGGCTGTTTTTAGGGTTTTTTGGGGGTTTTAGGCTCAGTGTCCGGCGCTCTGGCCGCGTCTTCTCGGAGCTGCTGCCTCACTTTGGCTCTGCTGAGGTTGGGGAGTTCCAAATTAGGGATTTTAGGGTTTTTTTTGGGACATTTTTAGGCGTATTTAGGAGACTTTGGGGTGGTCTAGGGTTTCTTGGGGCATTTTTAGGAGTTTTTAGGAGATTTTGAGGGGGTTTTAGGGTTTATTTGTGGGGTTCTGTGGGGTTTTAGGGTCATGCGAACTCGATAATTCTGGGACAATTTAGGGTGAGGGGACCCTCAGAGCCCTCTCCTCAAATTTCCACCTCCCAGGACCCCCTGAACATTTACCTGGGGCGCTTTGGGGTGGTTTTTGGTGGTTTTGAGTGGGATTTTTTTGTTAGTTTTGAGTCGAATTTTGGGACAAATTTAGGGTGAGGGGATCCCCCCAGTTCCCCCCTAAGCCCCCTCCCCGAATTTCCCCTCCCAGGCCGCCCCCCGGGACCCCCTGGACGTTTACCTGGAGCATCGGCTGCTGCTGGAGCAGCGGGGCCGGGCCGGGGGCGCCCCCAGGACCCCCCAAAATCAATTCCCCCCGGAGCTGCTGCGGCGTTTGTGAGTCTGGGCAGGGCCCTGGGGACCCCAGACCCAATTCCTGGCCACCCCAAAACCCCAAACCTCTCCCAAATCCCTTTTTCCACCATTTTTTCCCCATTTTCCTTCCCTTTCTCCCTCACTTCTTCCCCAATTTCCCCCCCCCATTTTTCCCCCCATAATTCCCGTTTTTTTACTCCCAAATTCCCATTTTCCCCCCCAAATCCCCCATTTCCCTTTCACAATTCTGTTTTTTTCCCAAAATCCCCGTTTTTTCCCCCCAAAGCGAGCTGTATTTCCGCGCCCCCTCCTGCTCCAAGGCCGTGTCCCTGCTGGAGCTCTGAGCCCCGTTTTCCCCCCATTAATTCCCATTTCCCCCCCCCAAATCCCCTTTTTCCCCTCATAATTCCCATCTTTTCTCCTTTAAACTCCGTATTTTCTGCTTTTTCCCAAAATCCCTGTTTTTCCCCCCAAAGCGAGCTGTATTTCCGCGCCCCCTCCTGCTCCAAGGCCGTGTCCCCGCGGGAGCTCCGGGCCAGCTCCATCGGCTCCTTGGTCACCGTGCAGGGAATCGTCACCAGGGCCAGCGAGGTGCGGCCACTGCTGCGCGTGGCCACCTACAGCTGCGACCAGTGCGGCGCCGAGACCTACCAGCCGGTACTGGGATGGACTGGGATATACTGGGATATACTGGGAAGGGTTTGGGGGGGATTTGGGGTGATTTTGGGGGGATTTGGGGCACGTCGGAGTGGTTTTCGAAGGACTGGGATGGTCTCAGTGCCACCTACAGCTGCGACCAGTGCGGCGCCGAGACCTACCAGCCGGTACTGGGACCGACTGGGATGGACTGGGAGGGGTTTTTGAGGGAATTTCAGACATTTTGGGGAGCGTTTCAGGTGTATTTTTGGGGAAATTCTTTGAGTTTTTGGGGTTTTCCCCCCCCTCACAGATTGAAGGCGCCATTTTCCCGCCTTTTTCAAAGGCACTTCTGGGGATCTCTGGGCAGGGGATTGCTTGGATTTTTGGGGGGATTTTTTGGAATTCAGGGGGATTTTTTTGGGGAAATTCTTCGAGTTTTTGGGGTTTCCCCCCCCTCACAGATTGAAGGCGCCATTTTCCCGCCTCTTTCAAAGGCACTTCTGGGGATCTCTGGGGAGGGGATTGCTTGGATTTTTGGGGGGATTTTTTGGAATTCAGGTGGATTTTTTTGGGGTTCGGGTGGGATTTTTTTGGGGGGATTCTCTGAATTTTTGGGGTTTTTCACCTCACAGATTGAAGGCCCCATTTTCCCCCCATTTTGAAAGGCATTTCTAGCGATCTCCGGGCGGAGGGGGGGGAATTTTTGGATCTTAGGTGGATTGCTTGGATTTTGGGTGGATTTTTTTGGATTTTGGGGGAGTTTTATGGGATTCAGGTGGATTTTTGGGGTTCAGGTGGGATTTTTCAGGGCAATTCTCTGAATTTTTGGGGTTTTTCACCTCACAGATTGAAGGCCCCCTTTTCCCGCCTTTTCCAGGGGCGCCTCTGGGGGTCTCAGGAGGGGAATTCTTGGAATATTTGGGAATTTTTTTTTGGTTCAGGTAGAATTTTTGGGGTTCAGGTGAATTTCTGGGGTTCGAGTGGGATTTTTTGGGGGTATTCTTTAAGTTTTTAGGGTTTTTCCCCTCCCAGATCGAGGGCCCGACCTTCACGCCGCTGCTGCTGTGCCCGAGCCGGGAGTGCCAAACCAACCGCTCAGGGGGGCGGCTCTACCTGCAGAGCCGGGGCTCCAAATTCACCAAATTCCAGGAGCTGCGGATCCAGGAGCACGTGAGTCCGGGGGGGATCCCCGAATTCCCGACGGGAAACCAAAAAATCCCCTCAGAAAACTCCAAAATCTTCTCAGAAATGGCTCCCGAATGTCGGCCTGGGCCTGCAGAATGGCGGCCAGGGCCTTAAAAATGGACTCCAGAGTCTTAAAGTTGGCTCCAGATCCACCAAATTCCAGGAATTTTGGATTCAGGAGCTCCTGAGTGAGGGGGGATCCCCAAATTCCTGATGAGAAGCCCCAGAATCCTAAAAAATTCCCTCAGAAAGCTCCAAAATCCTCTCAGAAATGGCTCCAAGATGTCGGCCTGGGCCTGCAGAATAGCGGCCAGGGCCTTTAAAATGGACTCCAGAGTCTTAAAGTTGGCTCCAGATCCACCAAATTCCAGGAATTTTGGATTCAGGAGCTCCTGAGTGAGGAGGGATCCCCAAATTCCTGATGAGAAGCCCCAAAATTCTAAAAAATTCCCTCAGAAAACTCCAAAGTCTCCTCAGAAACGGCTCCCAAATGGTGGCCGGGGCCTTCAAAATGGCGGCCAGGGCCTTTAAATGCACTCCAGAGTCTTAAAATTGGCTCCAGATCCACTAAATTCTGGGAATTTTGGATTCCGGAGCTCCTAAATTAGAGTGGAACTTGAAATTCCTGACAGGAACTCCCAAAATCCCCAAAAAATCTTCTTAGGAAACTCCAAAATCCCCTCAGAAATGGAGGCCGGGGCCTTCAAAATGGCGGCCAGGGCCTTTAAATGCACTCCAGAGTCTTAAAGTTGGCTCCAGATCCACCAAGTTCTGGGAATTGTGGATTCAGGAGCTCCTAAATTAGAGGGGAACTTGAAATTCCTGAGGGAAAACCCCAAATCCCAAAGAAATTCCCTCAGGAAACTCCAAAATCCTCAAAAAAATCCCTCAAAATTGGACCCAAAATGGCGGCCGGAGCCTTCGCAACGGTTGTCCGGAAATGTCCCAGAATTGCTCCAAGTGTCCCCAAAATGTCCCAGAATTGCTCCAAATGTCCCCAGATTCCCTCAGCTGTCCCCACCTGTCGTTGCAGTCGGACCAGGTGCCCGTGGGTCACCTGCCCCGCTCGCTGTCGCTGCACCTGAGCGGGGCCAACACGCGCCAGGCCCAGCCCGGGGACCACGTCAGGGTGACGGGCACCTTCCTGCCCCTGCTGAAACCGGGCTTCCGGCAGGTGACGCAGGTGAGTGCGAGGTACACCTGGGGACACCCAAAATACACCTGGGGACACCCCAAAAATGCACCCAGAGCTCCCCTTCCTGCCCCTGCTGAAACCGGGCTTCCGGCAGGTGACACAGGTCAGTGCGAGGCACACCTGGGAACACCCAAAATACACCTGAGACCCCAAAATACACCTGGGGACACCCAAAATACACCTGGGGACACCCAAAATACACCTGGAACCCCAAAATACACCTGGGGACACCCAAAATACACCTGAGACCCCAAAATACACCTGGGGACACCCAAAATACACCTGAGACCCCAAAATACACCTGGGGACACCCAAAATACACCTGAGACCCCAAAATACACCTGAGAACACCCAAAATACACCTGAGACCCCAAAATACACCTGGGACCCCAAAATACACCTGGGGACACCCTAAAAATGCACCCAGAGCTCCCCTGCCTGCCCCTGCTGAAACCTGGGGTCACACAGGTGACACAGGTGAGAGCAAGGTACACCTGGGGACACCCAAAATACACCGGGACACCCAAAATACACCTGGGGACACCCAAAATACACCTGGAAGCACCCAAAATACACCTGGGGACACCCCAAAATACACCTGGGGACACCCCAAAAATGCACCCAGAGCTCCCCTGCCTGCCCCTGCTGAAACCTGAGGTCACAAAAATCCCCATTTTTCTCCCAAAAATCCCCATTTTTTTTTCCCAAAAATCTCAGGATTTTATCCCAAAATTGCCGTTTTTTGCAGGGTTTGCCGTCAGAGACCTTCCAGGAGAGGCATCACCTCCAAAAATTCAAATTTTCCCCCAAAAATTCACATTTTGCCCCAAAAATCCCCATTTTTTCCCCCCAAATCCCCATTTTTTCCCAAAATGTCAGGATTTTTTCCCAAAATCTCGGGATTTTTCCCCAAAATTCCCGTTTTTTGCAGGGTTTGCTGTCAGAGACCTTCCTGGAGAGGCATCATCTGTTCCCTTCAAAAATTCAAATTTTCCGCCAAAAATTCACATTTTGCCCCAAAATTCCCCATTTTTCCCCAAAATTTCAGGATTTTTTCCCAAAATCTCAGGATTTTTCCCAAAATTCCCGTTTTTTGCAGGGTTTGCTGTCAGAGACCTTCCAGGAGAGGCAACACCTCCAAAAATTCAAATTTTCCCCAAAAAATCCCCATTTTTTCCCCAAAATTTCAGGATTTTTTCCCAAAATCTCAGGATTTTTCCCAAAATTCCCGTTTTTTGCAGGGTTTGCTGTCAGAGACCTTCCAGGAGAGGCAACACCTCCAAAAATTCAAATTTTCCCCAAAAAATCCCCATTTTTTCCCCAAAATTTCAGGATTTTTTCCCAAAATGTCAGGATTTTTTCCCAAAATCTCGGGATTTTCCCCCAAAATTGCCGTTTTTTGCAGGGTTTGCCGTCAGAGACCTTCCAGGAGAGGCATCACCTCCAAAAATTCAAATTTTCCCCCAAAAATTCACATTTTGCCCCAAAAATCCCCATTTTTTCCCCCCAAATCCCCATTTTTTCCCAAAATGTCAGGATTTTTTCCCAAAATCTCGGGATTTTCCCCCAAAATTGCCGTTTTTTGCAGGGTTTGCTGTCAGAGACCTTCCTGGAGGGGCACCACGTGGCCAAGGTGAACAAGAGTGAGGAGGAGGAGGGGGAGGAAGGGGAGCTGAGCCCCGAGGAGCTGCAGGAGATCATGGGAACGGGTGAGCTCTGGGGGGAAACACGGCGATTTTGGGAAAAACAGGGATTTTTGGGGGGGAAAAATGGGGATTTTTGGGGGAAAAATGGGGATTTGGGGAAAAATTGGGGATTTTGGGGGGAAAAATGGGGATTTGGGGAAAAAAATGGGGATTTTGGGGGGGAAAAATGGGGATTTTGGAGGGAAAATTGGGATATTTTGGGGGAAAAAAGGGGATTTTTGGAAAAAATGGGGATTTTGGGGGGAAAAAGGGATTTTGGAAAAAATGGGGATTTTCGGGGGGGAAAATAGGGATTTTTGGGAAAAAAATTGGGATATTTTGGGGGAAAAAGGGGATTTTGGAGGGAAAAATTGGGATATTTTGGGGGGAAAAAAGGGGATTTTTGGAAAAAATTGGGATTTTTGGGGGGGAAATGGGGATTTTTGGGCAAAAAGGGATTTTGGAGGGAAAAATTGGGATATTTTGGGGGAAAAAGGGATTTTGGAGGGAAAAATTGGGATTTTTGGGGGAAAAAAGGGGATTTTGGAGGGAAAAATTGGGATATTTTGGGAAAAAAAGAAAGGGGGTTTTGGGAAAAATGGGGATTTTGGGGGAAAAAATGGGGATTTTGGGCAAAAAATGGGGATTTTGGGGGGAAAAAAGGGGGATTTTTGGGGGAAAAATGCGGATTTTTGGGGGGAAAATGGGGATTTTGGGGGGAAATGGGGATTTTTTGGGGGGAAAAAGGGGATTTTGGAGGGGAAAAAAGGGGATTTTTGTCCTTCCAAGGCCGGATTTTGAGCTTCCCAGAGCAGATTTTGGCGTTTCTGACCCCAAATTTCCCATTTTTAACCCTTCCAAGGCCGGATTTTGGCGTTTCTGACCCCAAATTTCCCATTTTTGGCCCTCCCAGGGGAGGATTTCTACGGGAAGCTGGCGGCCTCCATCGCCCCCGAGATCTTCGGCCACGAGGACGTGAAGAAATCGCTGCTGCTGCTGCTGGTGGGCGGCGTGGAGAGGAGCCCCCGCGGGATGCGCATCCGGGGTCAGCACAAATCCGGGGCAGATCACGGGGAAATCCTGGGAAGTATCCCAGGAAAATCACAGAAAATATCCCAGGAAAATCCTAGGGAAAAGTTCAGGAAAATCCAGGAAAAATCCCTAAAAAATCCTGGGGAAAATCCCAGGAAAATCAGAGAAAATATCCCGGGAAAATACTGAGAAAATTACAGAAAAATCCTGGGAAAAATCACAGAAAATATCCCAGGAAAACCCTGGGAAAATCACGGAAAATATCCCAGGAAAGTCCTGGGAAAATTACAGGAAAATCCTGGGGAAAATCACAGAAAATATCCCAGAAAAATCCTGAGAAAATTACAGGAAAATCCGGGGAAAATCCCTAAAAAATCCTGGGGAAAATCCCAGGAAAATCACAGAAAATATCCCAGAAAAGTCCTGGGAAAATTACAGAAAAATCCTGGGAAAAATCACAGAAAATATCCCAGGAAAATCCAAGGGAAAGTTCAGGAAAATCCTAGGGAAAAATCCCTAAAAAATCCTGGGGAAAATCCCAGGAAAATCACAGAAAATATCTCAGAAAAATCCGGGAAAACCACGGCAAATATCCCAGGAAAATCCTGGGAAAATTACAGAAAAATCCTGAGAAAATAACAGAAAATATCCCAGGAAAATCCTAGGGAAAAGTACGGGAAAATTCGGGGAAAATCACAGAAAATATCCCAGAAAAATCCTGAGAAAATTACAGGAAAATCCAGGAAAAATCCCTAAAAAACCCTGGGTAAATCCCGGGAAAATCACGCATTTTTCTCCCCCTTTTCTTCCTCCCTTTTTTCCCATTTCCCCCCATTTTTCCCCCTTTTACCCTTTTTCCCCTTTCTCCCCCTTTTTCCTTATTTCCCTCCATTTTCCCCCTTTTTTTCCCTCTTTTTTTTCCCATTTCCCCCCCTTTTTTCCCTCTTTTCCCCCATTTTCCCCCTTTATTCCCCTATTTTTCCCATTTCCTCCTCTTTTTTCCCCTTCCCCCCCATTTTTTCCCCTTTTTTCCCTTATTTTTTCCATTTCCCTCCCATTTTTTCCCCCCTTTTTTCCCATTTTCCCTCTTTTTTCCCATTTCCCCCCCCTTTTTTCCCCTCTTTTTTCCCATTTCCCCCCCATTTTCCCCTGAGTTCTGTTGTTTTCTCCCCAGGGAACATCAACATCTGCCTGATGGGGGACCCGGGCGTGGCCAAGTCCCAGCTGCTGACGTACATCGACCGCCTGGCGCCGCGCAGTGCGTGCCTTCCTCGTCCTCCTCATCCTCATCCTGCTCATCCTCAGCATCCTGCTCATCCTCAGCATCCTGCTCATCTTCATCCTCATCCTCCTCATCCTCAGCATCCTGCTCATCTTCATCCTCGTTCTCATCATCATCCTCATCATCCTGCTCATCCTCATCATCCTCCTCATCATCTTCTCATCTTCATCATCATCCTCATCCTCATCATCCTCATCTTCATCCTCATTATCATCCTCATTATTCTCATCCTCATCATCCTCCTCATCCTCCTCATCATCATCTTCCTTATCCTCATCATCCTCATCATCCTCATCATCTTCCTCCCTTTCTTCTTCTTCCTTCTCTTCCTGTTCTTTTTCTTCTTCCTCCTCTGATTTCTCTTCCTCTTCTTCACCTTCTTCATCTTCGTCTTTCTTTTTTTCTTCTTCCTCTTCCTCATCATCCTCATATTCATCATCCTCCTCATCATCATCTTCCTCTTTTTCCTCCTCTTCCTCCTCATTTTCTTCCTCTCATTTCTCCTCTTCTTCTTCTTCCTCTTCTTTTCCTCCTTCTCTTCCTCCTCTTCCTCACCATTTTCTCCCTTTTCCCACTTCATCCTGACCGTCTTTTCCCCTCTTTTTTTCCCATTTTCTCCCCTTTTCACCCCATTTTCCCCCGTCCCCAGGCCAGTACACGACGGGGCGCGGCTCCTCGGGCGTGGGGCTGACGGCGGCCGTGCTGCGGGACCCATTTTATGCCCATTTTATACCAATTTATACCATTTTATACCCATTTTCACCCATTTTATACCATTTTATACCATTTTATCCCCATTTTCACCCATTTTTTCTCCGTTTTTTCCCATTTTCTCCCCTTTTCACCCCATTTCCCCCCTTCCCCAGGCCAGTACACGACGGGGCGCGGCTCCTCGGGCGTGGGGCTGACGGCAGCCGTGCTGTGGGACCCATTTTATCCCCATTTTCACCCATTTTATACCCATTTTCTCCCCTTTTCACCCCATTTTCCCCCATTTGCAGGCCAGTACACGACGGGGCGCGGCTCCTCGGGCGTGGGGCTCA
>VZSU01002037.1:175123-191654 GCA_013398715.1 Nesospiza acunhae | reverse complement strand
CACAACAAGAATTTCCCCAGGGAAAGGGGGCTCAGGCCTTGCCAGGGGCTGCCCAGGGAGGTTTGCAGTGCCCATCCCTGGAGGTGCCCCAGGAATTCCTGGAGGTGGCACTCAGAGCTCTGGGCTGGGGACTGTGACCGTGTTCACAGGGGTCTGAGGATGAGGGAAGAGACGAGGATCTGACTCCATGTTTCAGAAGGCTGATTTATTATTTTGTTATATATATTACATTAAGTCTATACTAAAAAATAAAAGAAAGGATTTCATCAGAAGGCTGGCTAAGAATACAATAGCAAAGAATGATAACAAAGGCTCTGTCTTGGACTCTGTCTGAGCCAGTTGGGCTGTGATTGACCATTAGTTAGAAACAATCACATGAGACCAATCACAGATGCACCTGTTGCATTCCACAGCAGCAGGTAACCATTGTTTACATTTTGTTCCTGAGGCCTCTCAGCTTCTCAGGAGAAAAACTCCTAAGGAAAGGATTTTTCATAAAAGATGTCTGTGACAGGGACAAGGTGGGGATCAGCTCAGATTCGATGTCCTTGGAGCTCTTTTCCCACCTCAGTGATTCTGGGATTGTTATCTGTGCTGAGTCCATAGTCACCAAGTCCTTGTAGTGTGGGCAAAGGATCTGGGGCACTTGTGGCTCTCCAGTGCCATTGGTACAGTTTTGAGGCACAGAGGGAAGTCTGTGTTGGGTCACAGGGGAGGGGGGGGAGAGAGAACAAGTGAGATACTGGTTAATTTAAAAGGCTGTTCCACCATTGCTGCTGAGCTTTGTTGAGCTGTGCTCATCCCAGATGCTGCTTGAGGAGGCAGAAAAGCAATTTCCCGCAGGGATTGAGGGGAGTTTTTCTGTGCAGCTGTTCCAGTGCCAGTCAGTGTTTCAGGCACCTCCAAAACACCAAAGGGAAAGGTTCTTCTCCCACTGGTTACTGGTTGTCTTGGTTTGGAAAGCCAGGTGTCTGCTGAGGAAGGCAGGAGCCTCTCCTGAAATGGAAAATGCAAACCCCCTCCCTCTTAATTGCTATAAATTTTAAATTAAGGGGCTCTCAGACAAAAAATAATGTGGGAGCAGGAATAACAGTTCTTTATTAGGGAAAAAAATAAAAGGATAAAATAAACAATGCAGTGAACTAAACCAACACTGCCAGAGTCAGAACACAGCCTGACACCCTGTGGGTCAGGGTGTTGGCAGCAGTCCCATTGGAATTGTGGCTCAGCCCTCCTGCAGTGTCAGGGCTGGTTCTGCTGGAGCAGGGATCCTGGAGAAAGGTGCAGTCTCTTCCTCTGAAGATCCAGGGGCAGAGTCAGCTGCTTTTCCTCTGGGGAATCCAGTGCAGAAGCCGTGCTGGTGTTCCAGAATCTCCAGATTCAATCCGGGTAGGAATGCTTGGCTCCTCCCTCTGGGCTCACATCTCCCAATGGGATGCTGTAGTTCTTATCAGCCATGCAGGGACATTCAATAGCTGTTATCAGCAGGTGTCTCCCTGGAGGGAGGAGTGGGTGTGGAAGATATAAGGAAAACTGCCCATGAACAGGAGACAACTGCCATGCAGATGGCAAACAGATACAATTTTTCTTGGCAATCCAGGACATGGGTAAAGAGAGATGGGAAGGGAGCTGAGCCCTCACTGTGGTTGTTGCCTGCAGCATGCTCTTCTCAGCATCCACGGACAAAACCGTGGCTGTGTGGGACAGCGAGACGGGGGAGAGGGTCAAGAGGCTCAAGGGCCACACGTCCTTTGTCAACTCCTGCTACCCTGCCCGGAGGGGACCCCAGCTCGTCTGCACCGGCAGCGACGATGGCACTGTCAAGGTCAGTGTGTGCTGGGTTTGTGGGTGCCCCGTGGCAGGACCTGATGAAGGAAGGAATGATGAATCTGACTCCATGTTCTCAGAAAGCTAATTTATTATTTTATGATATTATATTATATTAAAGAATATTAAATTATACTATACTAAAGAATACAGAAAGGATACAGACAGAAGGCTAAAAGAGAATAAGGAAAACTCCTTACTCTCTCCAGAGTCCTGACACAGCTTGGCCCTGATTGGCCAAAGAGTGAAAACAACTCACAGCAGAATCCAATGGAACAATCACCTGTGGGTAAACAATCTCCAAACACATTCCAAAGCAGCAAAAAACAGGAGAAGCAAATGAGATAAGAATTGTTTTCCTTTTCTCTGAGGCTTCTCAGCTTCCCAGGAGAAAAATCCTGGGCAAAGGGATTTTTCCAGAAAATGTGAATGCCCCAAGTGTGTGCCCTGGGCAGAACCTGGGGGAAAAAGGTGAAGAAGTTTTAGGATCTTTCCATTTATCTGAGCTAAATTCAGCTTTTGTTACTCATTTCGTTATTGCTCTGAGTTCAGAGTCAAAACTGTGACAGCAAATTTCACTGCTCTCTTGTTTTCTGTACTTCTCAGAGGGGTGGGGAAGGTTGAGCTGCTCAGCTGGAATTTTTCTGCTGCTCTGGATCTGCACAGCGTTCCTCCACCCTCAGGGCCCTCCTGCCCACCAGCCCCACAATTAAACACTCAATTAAAAATTAAAAGGAAAGACTTCTCCTGACAAGACCCCAAATAATTAAGTAATGATTACATAGTGTTGGACATCAGGAAGAATTTCCCCAAGGAAGGGGTGGTCAGGTATTGGAAGGGGCTGCCCAGGGAGGTTTGCAGTGCCCATCCCTGGAGGTGCCCAAGGAATTCTTTCTGGACAGAAAATCAGAAATGAGAGTTTCTTTCTGGATTAGCAAAGCACGAGAACTCTTCCTGAAATCTGGGATGGCCACTTCTTTCTCCTGTAATCTCCTATACTGGCTCCTTTTTCCCTCTCCTGAAATCTCTGCTGGCCTCTTCTTCCCTCCCTTCATTCCTGTGCTCCAGACACAGCAGATTCGCTATTTTTTTTAAAGATCTCCAGATGTGATGTTTTTTACGAGACCTACAAAGGAATTTCAGGAGAACAGGCTGAGTCTCTGCCAATATCTCTGCAATGATTTTGTTGTTAAATATCTGTGCTCATCTCTTACAAGTGCCACATTTCTTTCCAGCTGTGGGATATCAGGAAAAAAGCTGCTGTCCAGACATTCCAGAACACCTACCAGGTCCTGGCTGTCACCTTCAATGACACCAGTGACCAGATCATCTCTGGAGGCATCGACAATGACATCAAGGTAGGACCCTGTGTCCCTTTTCTTCCTGTCACAGCTTGTGTTGGTCAAGGACAGCCATGGGTGCCACCTGCTGAATTTTACATCCCCACCCCCCTGGGCCTGCTGTGTCCATCCCTGCTGGTGGTACAGGGCCAGTAAAGTGACAGGGAGCTGTGACAGCCTGGCAGGGACAGCATGGCATTTGGGTGTCCCAGCACTGCTGTCACCTGCAGAGCCAGGCTGGAATGCTGGCTGTGCTGGCAGCCTGGGACAGAGCCATGTGTGAGGTAAGCTGAGGAGAACGTGGTGACGTCCCCTGTGTGCCCTCTGGCCCAGTTGGCAGCTGCCCTGGCACCTGATGGTGTGGAAAGTTCTTATTTACCAGTGAGCTCAGCATCCATTCAGCTGATTGCCCTGGGGCTGCAGGGCTCAGGCTGTCCCCATGGCCCCAGCCTGTCCCCAACCTGTCATGCTGTCCCCATGGCCCCAGCCTGTCCCCAACCTGTCACGCTGTCCCCATGGCCTCAGCCTGTCCCCAGCCTGTCACGCTGTCCCCATGGCCTCAGCCTGTCCCCAACCTGTCACAGGCAGAGCTCAGTGTGACACTGGCACCAGAGCTGTCATCAGCCCCTGTCACGGCCAGAGTTTGGTGTGACACTGCCACCAGAGCTGTTCCTAGCCTGTCACAGCCAGAGCTCAGTGTGGCACTGCCACCACAGTGTCCCCAGCCTGCCACAGCTGTCCCCAGCCTGTAACAGCCAGAGCTCAGTGTGGCACTGCCACCAGAGCTGCTCCCACTGCCCTTCTTTGGGAAGAACAGCCTGGAAGTGCGAACTGGGGAGCTCCTGCTCTGTGCCAGAGGATTTGGGGGATTTTAGGGCCAGTTCAGGAGGAATTCTGCAGGCCTGGGGCTGCTGGCATTGAACTCCTTGGAGATTGAACAGATCCACTTAGAAATGTTCTAAAAGGCAAATTCTGTCTTTCTAGAAACCCATAAACTTCCAGCCTCGTGTTTTCATAGAATCATGGAGCGGTTTGGATGGAAAGGACGAAACCTCATCCAGTGCCACCCCTGCCACAGCAGGGCCACCTCCCACTGTGCCAGGTGCTCCCAGCCCCAATGTCCAGCCTGGCCTTGGGCACTGCCAGGGCTCCAGGGGCAGCCACAGCTGCTCTGGCAATTCCAGCCCAGCCCCTGCCCACCCTGCCAGGGAACAATTCCCAATTCCCAAGATCCCATCCAGCCCTGCCCTCTGGCACTGGGAGCCATTCCCTGTGCCCTGTGTGTGGGGCTGCTGCCATGTTACTCCTTGGGGTTTGAATACATCCAGTTACAAATCTAAGGCACAAATCCCATTTTCCTACAACTCCCATCTGTGGTAGTGTTCACAGGGGTCCCAGGACGAGGGAAGAGATGAGAATCTTGACTCCATGTTTCAGAAGGCTGATTTATTATTTTATGATATATATTATATTAAAAGATATTTATATATTAAAGCTATACTAAAAAATAAAAGAAAGGATTTCATCAGAAGGTTTGAAAGGAAAGGAATGGAATGGTAACAAAATCTTGTGACTGACCAGAGAGTCCGAGCCAGCTGGGCTGTGATTGGCCATTAATTAGAAACAGCCACATGAGAACAGTCACAGATCCAGCTGTTGCATTCCACAGCAGCAGATAATCATTGTTTACATTTTGTTCCTGAGGCCTCTCAGCTTCTCAGGAGGAAAAATCCCAACGAAGGGATTTTCCATAAAATATGTCTGTGACACCCATCAATCTCCAGCAGCTGGCACCCACAGCTGCTGATCAGAGCCTGTGTGGGTGCTGTGGAGCTGCAGCTGCAGCACTGCTGGCTGTGTTTGTGTGTTTGTTGTTTGTGTATGTGTGTCAGGTGTGGGACCTGCGGCAGAACAAGCTCACCTACACCATGCGGGGCCACGCCGACTCGGTGACAGGCCTGAGCCTCAGCTCTGAGGGCTCCTACCTGCTCTCCAACGCCATGGACAACACAGGTACACCCTGCTGAGCCTCCAGGGACACCTCTGGCTGCTCATCCCGGGACAGCTGAGCTGGGGTGGGCTGCAGGGAGCTGGGCTTCAGAGCTGAACCCTGAATTTGGGTCCTTGAGGGGAGAGCAGCTGCCTCAGGGGGTTTGTCCCAGCTCCTGCAGGACACTGGGGACAGGAGCCATGGCACAGGTTATACTATAGGCATTGGGGACAAGAGCCATTGCACACGTTATTCTGCAAGGAGCCATGGCACAGGTTATCCTGCAGGATTTGGGGACAAGAGCCATGGCACAGGTTTGTCCCCTCAGCAGAAGTGACAACCCAGCTGCTACAGGACACTGGGGACAAGAGCCTTAGCATAGGTTTGTCCCCTCAGGAGAAGTGACAGCCCAGCTTCTGGAGGACACTGGGAACAAGAGCAATGGCTTAGGTTTGTCCCCTCAGCAGGAGTGACAGCCCAGCTGCTGCAGGACATTGGGGACAAGAGCCATGGTACAGGTGATCTGTGCACTCTGGCTCGTGTCAAGGTGTCTTGGCTGTGTCCCCTCAGCAGGAGTGACAGCCCAGCTGCCCCCCTGTCTGTCCCCTTGTCCCTCAGTGAGGCTGAGCCCATCAGGGCTGTGCCCATGGGATGTGTCAGGGTGAGGAAAATGCTCCTGTGAGGAGCTGGGGCTCCATTTTGGGATGGCAGCTTGGGAAGTTTTTGTATTTCCACATTGCTGCTGTTCTGCCAGAGCAAAGCCTCCTGCAGGGGAAGCTGCTGGTTCCCCGTGGCCTCTGGGGAATGGGGGGTCAGGGAGCCTGTCCTGGGCACGGGGGCTTTGCCAGGGCTGCCTGTCCCTGTCCCTGTCCCCCTCAGCCTCTGTCCCTCCTTCTGTCGCAGTTCGGATCTGGGACGTGAGGCCCTTCGCCCCCAAGGAGAGATGTGTGAAGATTTTCCAGGGAAATGTCCATAATTTTGAGAAGGTGAGTGTGCTCCACTCCCTGTTCAATTCCCTCTGCTATTAACTTTTCTCTAAATTGTTTTTTTCAATTCAAGCTTAGGCCAGAAAGGCTTTAATAAGAACTCAAAGAAAGATGAATCCACAAAGTGGGTTCCAATTAAAGCCTCAGTAACAAGATTTCTTTGCTCAGTTCATTTGTAATTAGTTGTAAATTAAGTATATTCTGCACTTACCATCTACTTTGTGTAAAATAACAAGGCACTGGCTGTTTCCAGCAATAAAATAAAATCTGTAATTACCATCTCATCTTCCAAGGGAGATCATTAAAGTGGTGCTGGTTAAAGTCTCATGGTGATTTGAGTTCAAGGAAAAGGGGGACACTAAATAGGTCTGTGCATGTTCTTTTGTTTTAGAACCTTCTGAGGTGCTCCTGGTCCCCAGATGGCAGCAAAATTGCAGGGGGCTCTGCTGACAGGTGAGTTGCCCCTGCATTCCTCTGTCCCCAGCAGCCCCTGATGGATTTGCAGCGTTCCTGGATCAGAATCTCCAGGCTCAGGCCTGTGTGTAGAGGTGGGAAATCCCAAACAGCCCTCAGAGAGTTTTCCTGGTTTCCACAGGGATGTGTTTCTGCTGCTTTGGGGTCTGTGGAGGATAATCTGACTGTTGTAAAATCTGGTTATTTTTGTCAAAAGCTGGCTGAGGCTCTGCCCTGTCCCACCGCAGGTGACAGGGACACCTTTGGCACTGGCTTGGACCCCTGGGTGTCCTGGCAGAAGCTTGGGGGGGTCTTTGAGAGCACGGTCTGTGTGTGGGGTTGGAGGGTGAGGACCACAAATCCCAGTTAAATCCCTGCATGGTGGGATTCCAGAGATTGTTAATGACTCTTCCTTTAATTAAGGAGAAAAAAAATCAATTGGCACAACTCAGACTTGTAAATGGAAGATTCTGTAAAGTGAGCTGAGGAGTGGAAAGGGCAGAGGGAGGAAGCAGAGCAGGGTCTGAAGGTCCATGTGAAGGACACCAATGTCCCCTGGAGCAAATCCAGGCCCAAATCCAGTGCCAGGGAGACAGGAATTCCTGCAGGCCAGGGGCCAGGGCATGGAGCAGCAGTAATCACCAGATTAATGAGCCTCTGATAGCAGAGAGGCATAACTTGAGCTCTCCCTGTCCAGATTTAGTGGGGCAGCTGTCCCAGCATGAGCTGGGGCTGTGACTGCCCCCAGCCCTGCTGGGCTCTGAGTGGGGAGGGAAAATTCCTGCCCTAGTGGGGAGAGCAGCAATTCCTGCCCTGGGAGGGAGAGCAGCTCCTGCCTTGGGGAGCGGCTCCTGCCCTGGGGGGAGAGCAGAATCCCTGCCCTTGGTGGGGGAGAGCAGCAATCCCTGCCCTTGGTGGGGGAGAGCAGCAATTCCTGCCCTGGAAAGAGAGCAGGGATTCCTGCCTGGCAGGGGAGAACAGCTCCTGCCCTGGGGAGAAAGCAGCATTTCCTACCTTGGGGAACAATTCCTGCCTTGGGGGAGAACAGGAATCCCTGCCCTGGGGGGAGAGCAACAGTTCCTGCCCTGGGGGAGCAGCAATTCCTGCCTTGGGGGGGAGAGCAGCAATTCCTGCCTTGGGGGTGGAGAGCAACAATTCCTGCCTGGGAGAGCAGCAATTCCTGCCCCGGGGGAGAGCAGCTCCTGCCTTGGAGAGCCGGGATTCCTGCCCTGGGAGAGCAGCTCCTGCCTGGATCCCCATGGCCAGGCTGAGCCCTGTTCTGGGCAGGTGTTCCTGGAGTTTGGGTCACTTTTGGTTCTTTCTGCAGGCACTGCTGGAGCTCAGGGCTCTGACAGCTCCTGGGGCAGGTCCCAGCAGAGCTCCCCACAGCAGACACGGGGATTTTGGGGTTTTGGGCTCAGTTTCCCTGACTCTGAGACTGTTTTTAAGAGAAGTGTGAAAGCTGAGCTGTGCCTGGTGCTCCCAGGGGAGGATCCTGGGGTGTTCTCAACCCAGGCAGGGGCTCAGGCAGGAGCCAGCAGTGGGTGAGGCCTGGCAGAGGGTGATCAAAGGGCTCAGCATGATCCCATCACTCCCTAATAAATGCTGGCAAGTGGCTCATGTGGCACAGCAGGATGAAATCCCATCTTAGAGCTGCTGGCTGGGAGGGGTTGCAGTGCAGCAGGGGCTGGGGGGCTCTGGGCTCCTCACTGCCAGCCCAAGGGGTGTCTGGATGTGCACAGAGTGTTTGGGGTGTTTGGGAGGGTGAGAACCTTCCTTCCCATTCCCAGTGCTGATTTGCTCCCTGTCCCTGCACTATCAAGGATTTCTTTGGTCTCACAGCTTTCAAATCCATCTCTGTGCCCTGAGGGGTGAGGGGCACTGTTGGCAGTGAGGTTTTTGCCACTCTTGACTCCTCCCTGCTCAGCCTCTGCTCTCCTGGGCCTGTCAGAGCAGCATTTTTCCATTTTTTTTCTCCTGGGAAGTTCCTGTTTATCCTCACAAAGATCATTCCAGCTGCAGAGCTGTTGCTATAGGACACGAAACAACACGAGCGCACACACTGCTGCTCTCAAGGTGAAGAAAAGGGAAGTTTATTTTCTGACTCCAACATTTATAGATTTCCAAAAGTGGCAGTGGATTGGAGGGTGACAGTGCCACCTCTCCAATGACACTGGACAAACCAACAGTCCATCAAATTTCTCCTTCTCCATGAAAGAATGCAAAACAATGAATTATTTACAGAAAGTGTGTGAGAAAGTTTGTTACAAGACTGAACATCAGAAGACTTAGAAAATGACTTAGAAAATCTTGAACAATCAGGGTGACACAGAACCACCTGGGGGCACAGGCATTTTCCTTGGCCTGTGCCTGCCCTCAGCAGGACTCTGTTGCAGGTTTGTGTACGTGTGGGACACCACCTCCAGGAGGATCCTGTACAAGCTGCCTGGCCACGCTGGCTCTGTCAATGAGCTGGCCTTCCACCCTGAGGAACCCATCAGTAAGTGCTCCTCCCCCCTGCCAGGGCAGCAGCTCCAGGGCTCACTGAGCTGCTGATCATCTGGGAAGTGACCTCAGAATTGCCAGTTATCAGGTTTAGGGCTGGCAGAGCCTTGCTTGCTCATCTCAGTTGGGTGGGGGCACCCTGGGCTGAGCACAGGGACTCTGGGACTGGGCTGGGGACACCCAGAGGGCAGCAGGGTGGCTCTTGCTGTGGGCTGTGAGTGGCTGTCACTGCCCAGAGCTTGTCCAGCCTTCCCAGGGACCATGAGGAACAGGTTTGGAATGGCTGGGATGCCAGGGGTATAACCACCTGTGGTGATTCCATCAGAACATGGATCACCTGGGAGCCTGGGGGGTCCTAACTTCTCCAAAAGCTGTAGGAAACCAATCAGAGAATCACAAAATCACAATCCCAGAATGGTTTGGGTTGGAAGGGACCTGAAATCCCATTCAGTGATCCCAGAATGGGTTGGGTTGGGAGGGACCTCAAATCCCATTCCATCCATCCAGTGCCACCCCAGGGACACCTCCCATGGTCCCAGGTGCTCCAGCCTGGCCTTGGGCACTGCCAGGGCTCCAGGGGCAGCCACAGCTGCTCTGGGCACCCTGGCAGAGCCCAAACCTCTCTAACCAGGCCTTGCCAGGCTACAAACCCCCTGTGGGAAATGGCACTGGGGGCACCTGCAACCAGCCAGGAAATCATTCTTTCCTTTCCTTTCTCCATTTGCTGCAATGGGTTTTGGTGCTGGTTTCCATCCTTGATTCAGGAATGTGAATGCCAGAGTGGTTTGGGTGGGAAGGGATCTTCAATGCCAGCTCATTGCAGCCCAGGGCCACCTCCCAGTGTGCCAGGTGCTCCCAGCCCCAATGTCCAGCCTGGCCTTGGGCACTGCCAGGGCTCCAGGGGCAGCCACAGCTGCTCTGGCAATTCCAGCCCAGCCCCTGCCCACCCTGCCAGGGAACAATTCCTTCTCAAAATCCCACCCAAAGGAAGCTCTGGGTGCAGGGGTTTGGGCCCTGTTCTGGAGGTGCCACCACACTCAGAGCTGCCTGATGCAAAGCTCAGGTGGCTTTTCAGAGCCATTTGAAGCTGGAACCAGGCTCCATTCCCATCTCCTGGTCCAGCATGGGCTGGGCAGGACTGCAGGGTGCTGTGTTTCCATGGAAACGCTCACCTTGGCCTGGTCAGCAGCCAAAAATTCCCAGCAGTCACCCCAAAGGCAAGGCAAGGGGCAGGGAGCTGTGGGTACCCTCAGCTCTGCTGGGATGGGGCTGTGCTGGGGGAGCAGAGCCAGCTCCTCTCTGGCTGTGGGATCCTGTGCTCAGCTCCTCTTGCCTCATCAATCACAAATAACAATTAAAAAGCTCTTAGTAAAAACCCATTGAGTCGTGCAGCTGCTGGCTGGGCTCTCCTGGGGATGTTAATCCATAAATCCCTGCAGGATTCTCACCTGCACAGGCAGCCAGGCTGTGTAGGGAGACAGACACTGGGCTGGGAATTGGTGCGTAAACCCCCAGAGCTCTCCTGGGCAGGGATTAAATCACTGCTCGTGTCTTATGGGTCATTCTTGGGAATGCTTTGAAGAGGGGAAGGATCTGGAGCCTCAGGAGAGGCTGAGGGAGCTGGGAAGGGTCTGGAGAATTCCTGAGGGAGCTGGGAAGGGGCTGAGCCTGGAGCAAAGGAGGCTCAGGGGGCCCTTGTGGCTCTGCACAGCTCCTGCCAGGAGGGCACAGCCGGGGGGGTCGGGCTGTGCTCCAGGGAACAGGGACAGGAGCAGAGGGAACGGCCTCAGGCTGGGCCAGGGCAGGCTCAGGGTGGATTTTTGGGAAGAATTCTCCATGGAAAGGGTGTCCAGCCTGGCACAGCTGCCCCGGACAGTGCTGGATCCTCATCCATGGAGGGATTTAAAAGCCCTGTGGCTGTGGCACTTGGGGACAGGGCTGGGTTAAAGGTTGGACCTGATGATCTCAGAGGGATTTTCCAGCCTTGATCATTTTATAATTGCATAAAGACATCAGAATATGATCCTTCCGAGCTGGCCAGCCCTGGTGGTGGAGTCCCCATCCCTGGAGGAGTTCAGGGCACCTGGGGATGTGGCACTGGTGGGCAGGGGTGACCCTGGGGTGGTGCCAGGCTGGCACTTGGCTGTGATGGTCTCGAGGTGTTCCCCAAGCTCAAGGATCCCGTGGCTGTGGCTCAGGGCCGGTGGGAGCTGGGAGCCAGCTGGGTGTTCCCTGCTCCCAGGGAATGCTGTCCTGGGGACACTTTCCTGGCCAGATGTGCCCTCTAGTGGCACCCGGAGCTGGCAGAGCCCGGGCTGGAGCTCAGCACTGCCCAGGCTGGGAACGCCCCACTGGGGTGCCCTGCAGGGCTGTTCATCCATGGAACCTCAGCTAGGGTGCCCTGCAGGGGGGTTCATCCATGGAACCCCACTGGGGAGCCCTGCAGGGGGTTCATCCATGGGAACCCCACTGGGGAGCCCTGAAGGGGGTTCATCCATGGGGAACCCCACTGGGGAGCTCTGCAGGGGGTTCATCCATGGGGAGCCCTGCAGGGGTGTGCATCCATGGGAACCCCACCTGGGGAGCCCTGCAGGGGTGTGCATCCATGGGAACCCCACCTGGGGAGCCCTGCAGGGGTGTGCATCCATGGGAACCCCACCTGGGGAGCCCTGCAGGGGTGTGCATCCATGGGAACCCCACCTGGGGAGCCCTGCAGGGGTGTGCATCCATGGGAACCCCACCTGGGGAGCCCTGCAGGGGTGTGCATCCATGGGAACCCCACCTGGGGAGCCCTGCAGGGGTGTGCATCCATGGGAACCCCACCTGGGGAGCCCTGCAGGGGTGTGCATCCATGGGAACCCCACCTGGGGAGCTCTGCAGGGGTGTGCATCCATGGGAACCCCACCTGGGGAGCTCTGCAGGGGTGTGCATCCATGGGAACCCCACCTGGGGAGCCCTGCAGGGGTGTGCATCCATGGGAACCCCACCTGGGGAGCCCTGCAGGGGTGTGCATCCATGGGGAACTCCACTGGGGAGCCCTGCAGGGGGTTTCATCCATGGGAACCCCACCTGGGGAGCTCTGCAGGGGTGTGCATCCATGGGGAACTCCACTGGGGAGCCCTGCAGGGGGTTTCATCCATGGGAACCCCACCTGGGGAGCTCTGCAGGGGTGTGCATCCATGGGAACCCCACTGGAGCCCTGCAGGGGGTTCATCCATGGAACCCCCCTGGAGCCCTGCAGGGGGTTCATCCATGGGAGCCCCACTGGAGAGCCCTGCAGGGGGTTCATCCATGGAACCCCCCTGGAGCCCTGCAGGGGGTTCATCAGCTCCCTTCCACACCCAGCTCAGCCGTGCCCAGCAGCTCGGGGACAGCGGGTGGCAGCTCGGGGTGGGCTCGGTGGCACAGCCAGGGCTCGGTGGCACAGAGCTGTTCGTGGCTGCCTTGGGAAACAGCTGAGATCTGGCTTCCAAAAAAATGAGGAGCTTGGGCTGTGACCTCAGGGAGGTCTCAAAGCTCTGGGGTCATTTTTGTATTATATTTCAAGTTTTATATTCTACTTTTTGTATTCTTTTTCAGTTTTTATGTTAGATTTTAACTTTTGTATTTTAATTTTTGTATTCTATTTCAGTTTTCATATTCTATTTTAATTTTTGTATTCTATTTCAGTTTTTGTATTTTAATTTTTGCATTCTATTTCAGTTTTCATATCCTGTTTTAATTTTTGCATTCTATTTCAGTTTTTATATTCCATTTTAATTTTTGCATTCCATTTCATTTTTCATATTCTATTTTAATTTTTGTATTCTGTTTTAATTTTTGCATTATATTTCAGTTTTTATATTCTATTTTAACTTTTGTTTTCTATTTCAGTTTTTGTATTTTAATTTTTGTATTCTATTTCAGTCTTCATATTCTAATTTTTAAATTCTCTTTTGGGATTTATATTCAGTTTTAATTTTTGCATTCAGTTTTTATATTTTATGGTTTATATTTTAATTTAAATTTTTATATTCTAACTTTTATATTGTTTTAATTTCTTTATTCCTTTCTTTCCTTGCCCCTCAGTTCTCTCTGCATCCAGTGACAAAAGGCTCTACATGGGGGAGATCCAGTGATGCCCCAGGAGCTGCTGGATCTGTGCCTCGGTGCTGCCTTGGCAGGAGCTGGGTGATTCCCCTCCCAGTGGAGCAGGTGACAGCAGCTCGGTGTGACAGCCCCCAGTGCAGGCTGTCCCCTCCCCACATCTCACTGGGCAGCTTTTTCCACCTCCCCTTTCTTTGGGAGGCAGGCAAACTTGGAATTGAAAGGAATTTCATTTTGGCTGTGCCACTGACAGTGAAACCCTTCTCCAGATCCCTTGAAATTGAGAACTTCTGGTTCAGTTCCACACGTGGCCTGTATATCCCTGTCCTGTTTCCTTTGGAGTTTTTTTGATACAGTGAAAACTGCAATAAATGGCTTTTTTTACACAGCTCAGTGCCTGGGGTTTTTTGCTCTGTGTCTTGGTTTGAACAGCCAGGTGTCTGCTAAGGAGGGCAGGAGCCTCCGCTGAAATGGAAAATGCAAACCCCCTCTGTCTAAATTATTGTAATTTTGAAATTAAGGGACTCTCAGGCAAAGATATGGGAGCAGGAATAAATAACAGTTCTTTACTAGGAAAATTTAAATAAAAATGCAGTAATACAAAACAACAAAAAAATCCACTGCCAGAGTCAGACCATGCCCTGGCCCCCTGTGTGTCAGGGTGGTGGCACAGCCCCATCCCATGGGGGCTCAGCCCTCCTGCAGTGCCAGCTGTGGTTCTGCTGCAGCAGGGATCCTGCACAAGGGGGGAGTTTTCCTCTGCAGCTCCAGGGCTGCTGGAGATGGGCCTGGGCTCCCTCTGGCAATGCAGGGCAGCAGAAAGCTGCTCCTCTGGCAATGCAGTGGGCAAAGGCTGCTGTGCTGTGCCAGGCTCAGATTGGATCCAGGTAGGAATGCTTGGCTCCTGCCCTGGGCGGAGCATCTCCCCATGGCATGATGGAATTGGATCAGCCCTGCAGGGACACTCAGTGGCCATGGACAGCAGAGATCTCCTGGAGGGAGGATTGGCTGTGGGAGAGATCAAGAAAACTGCCCCAAGAACAGCAGAGAACTGCCCAGCTCTGACAGGTGGGGACAGAACACACAGCCCCATTCCCAACCTGAGACACTCTGGTTACTTTTCTATTCTACAGTTTTAAATCCACGTCCTCACCTGTAGATAACCAGGGAAATCATTGAGCTGGAATGATGGAATTATTGGTGGAATCATCGAACTCATGGAATTGTTTGGGTGGGAAGGAACCTTAAATCCCACCCAGCCCACCTCTGCCATGGCAGGGACACCTCCCACCCTGCCAGGTGCTCCAGCCCCAATGTCCAGCCTGGCCTTGGGCACTGCCAGGGCTCCAGGGGCAGCCACAGCTGCTCTGGGCACCCTGGCAGAGCCCAAACCTCTCTAACCAGGCCTTGCCAGGCTACAAACCCCCTGTGGGAAATGGCACTGGGGGCACCTGCAACCAGCCAGGAAATCATTCTTTCCTTTCCTTTCTCCATTTGCTGCAATGGGTTTTGGTGCTGGTTTCCATCCTTGATTCAGGAATGTGAATGCCAGAGTGGTTTGGGTGGGAAGGGATCTTCAATGCCAGCTCATTGCAGCCCAGGGCCACCTCCCACTGTGCCAGGTGCTCCCAGCCCCAATGTCCAGCCTGGCCTTGGGCACTGCCAGGGCTCCAGGGGCAGCCACAGCTGCTCTGGCAATTCCAGCCCAGCCCCTGCCCACCCTGCCAGGGAACAATTCCCAATTCCCAAGATCCCATCCAGCCCTGCCCTCTGGCACTGGGAGCCATTGCCTGGCTCCTGTCCCTCCGTCCTTGTCCCCAGTCCCTCTCCCAAGTCCAGGATTCTCCAGCTCCTGGCAGCTGCTCACATCCCCCTCCCGTTGTTCCCCTGATGCCAGGGGGAATGGCAGCCAGGATCCCATGGGAATGGCTGCTGCAGCCCTGGGTCTGTCCCTGGAGTTGTCCCTGGTCCCCTGGGCTGTCCCATGGTCCCTGCACTCAGTGGATGAGTGACAGAAGCCCTCAGGGAGGTGCTGGTCAGACAGATCCAAATCCCACGGGATGAACAGCTCCAGGCAAAGCCCTCCCATGAGGCAGGGCTGGAGGCACGGGAGGGTTATTTTATTTACTTTTTAAAAAATTTATTTACTTTCTTTTTTTTACTTTTTAAACTTCTATTTATTATTTATTGCTTATTATTTTATTGTTTTATGATTTCTTTATTTTTTAATTTATTTATTTTATTATCTTAGGTGTTTTTTTACTGTCAGGAGGGACCCTGGCCACACCTCAGTGGGAGCCTCGTGCCCAGGGCTGAGCCCCTTCCTCTGCCCCTGGCTGGGGAGGGGCTGCCCCGCAGATTTAGGGTTTAATTAGAGCCTATTTAATTATAATCCCAAGGGTTTATGGGTTTATTTGGATCTACACCCAAGTGCCAGAGGGGAGAGACCCTTGGGGCTGATCTGTGACTGCAATCCTGAGCCTTACTGAGTCCTGCTTCTTTAAAGGAACCAAAAAAGGGTTTTGTTCCTAATTCCCATGCCAGGAACCAGCAGGGAGCTGAGGGAGGGGCATCATTGCTCCCCTGCCCGCAGTCCTGGGCAGTCCTGGGGCTCCTGGTGCCAGGCAGGGGTGGGGGGGATGGATCCACACCCTGCCCTGGGGTCCCTGGGTGTCACCCTGGGTGTCACCCCCTGTGCCCAGACACCCTCCTGGCCTGGGCACGAGGGACACGGAGCCGTGACCCAGATTGGGAAATGATCCGGATTAAGGGCAAATCCCTGAGCAGAGGGATGGGAGAGAGACCTGGATGGACAGAGCAGGGCTGGATGGACAGAGCAGGGCTGGACAGACAGAACCTGACCCGGACAGACAGAGCCTGACCCAGATGGGCAGAGCCAGGGCTGGACGGATATAGCAGGGCTGGATGGACAGAGCCCAACCAGGATGGACAGAGCCACCCCTTGGACCATGGGTCCCTGTCCCAGCCCCTGGGAGGGAGGGAAGTTGGTCTGGGAGAAACTGGAACCCACCTTGGAGGGCAGGAACCCACCACAGAGATCTGGAACCCACCACGGACAGCTGGAACCCACCACAGAGAGCTGGAACCCACCTTGGAGGGCTGGAACACCCCTTGGAGGGCAGGAACCCACCCTGGGAGGCTGGAACCCGACTTGGAGGGATGGCACCGACCACCCCAGAAGTGCCAGGGCCAGCACTGCCACCACCCCTTGGGGACAGGACAATGCCTTGTGCTGCACAGCAGAGAATCCAGAAGGATTTGGAACCATTTCCACTGGTTCTCCACAGCATCCAGGGGAATTTGGGACCAGTCCCCTCATTCCT
>VZSU01002037.1:115060-149732 GCA_013398715.1 Nesospiza acunhae | reverse complement strand
CCTACATTTCATCCCCAAACCCACAGATTAAAACCCAACATCCCCCAGCTTTCAGCCCTGAGTTATTCCCCATTTTTGGTGGGGTTTTTAGGGATTTTTCCTTCATTTTAATTAATTCTCCACTTCTCAGTGGCTTCTGCTGGGAATCTCCAAGGGGATGCCTGGCTGAGGTCCTGGATTAATCCCAATTTTCTTTATGGGGCTCTTGGTTTGGGGACCGATGTTCCTGGGGATGACAAATTCCTGCAGGGCTGAGCTGGGGCTCAGGGATCTGCCTTGGGTGCGACAGGGATTTATTTATATGGGATGGGATGGGATGGGATGGGATGGGATGGGATGATGGGAAGGGGTGGGATGCAATGAGATATGTGGGATGCATAGAATGGTGGAATGGGATTGGGAATTGATGAGATACAATGGGATACAATGTGATACAGTGGGATATGTGGGATGCATAGAATGGATGGAATGGGATGGGATTGGCATGAATGGGATTGGGCATGGATGGGATACAATGGGATACAGTGGGATAAAACAGGATAAAATGGAGTGGGTGAGATAGGATGGGATGGGAAGGGATGGGATGGGATGGAATACAGGGGATGCAGAGAATTGATGGGACGGGAAGGGATGTGATTGGCATGAATGGGATTTGGAATGGATGGGTGGTGTGGGATACAATGGGATACAGTGGGATAAAATGGGATGGGATGGGATATGTGGGATGCATAGAATGGATGGAATGGGATGGGATTGGCATGAATGGGATTGGGAATGGATGGGTGGTGTGAGATACAATGGGATACGATGGTATGCAGTGGGATATAGTAGGATGGGATGGGATATGTGGGATGCATATGTGAATGGAATGGGATTGGGAATGGATGGGATACAATGGGATACAGTGGGATACATAGAATGGATGGAATGGGATGGGATTGGCATGAATGGGATTGGGAATGGATGGGTGGTGCGGGATACAATGGAATACAATGGGGTACGATGTGGTACAATGGGATGGGATGGGAAGGGATGGGTTGGATGGCTGGCTGAGAGGACAGCAGGCTCTCTGGCCACCCCAAAGGTGCCAGCCCTGCTCCCTCGGGTTTGGAGCAGCTCCCAGCTTGGTGTTCCCAAGGCACGGCGTTTCTCCCAGGCTGGAGCTTCCCTCCACTCTGCTGTGCCTCAGTTTCCCTGAGGCCCCACTCCACGGAGCTGCTCCCTCTGGCCAGGAGAGCGGATGCTGAGCAGGAATCAGCCATTTTCCAGGGAAACTGAGGCACAGCAGGGCAGGCTCAGCCTCACTGGAACGCTGGGTCCAGCTGTGGTCACAGCCCCGTGCCTCAGTTTCCCCTTGGGGCTGTTCCCACTGCATTCCCCTCTCCCGGGACACTCCTGGCACCCCGTGACCCCCTCCCACAAGTGCCACCACCCCGTGTCCCCCCACCAGGGCACCCTGGGCTCGCCAAGGTCGCTGCAAGGTGACGCTGGGGGTGCTGAGCCCCAGCCCGGGGTGAACGGGACCATCGGGGCTCCCTCCTGCGGGAGCAGCTGCAGCTCCCGAGGGATGGATGGAGCAATTCCCGGCTGGAATATCCACCCCGGCTCCCTCCCGCGGGAGCAGCAGCAGCTCCCGAGGGGATGGATGGAGCAATTCCCGGCGGGAACATCCGGCCCACTGTGCGGGAGGGCAGCACTGCGATGGACGGCAGGGAAATTGAGCTGCTTCGATCGCCTCGGCTTTCCCTCGGCGTGGAAAAGTTTCCCGGCTGGGAGGCAGGAGGGGAAAGAGATCTCACGGCAGCGTTTGTGGGATGCTGCCAACGGGAGCTGGGGCGTTGTGCTAAAGCTCAGTGAAATATAAATGCGATATTGTGTCAGAGTTAAGGAGATGTTTTATCAGAGGTAAATCAGTTAGACCAGCCTGCTCCGGGGGAAATCAGCAATTTGTGCTGTTTTCAGGGAAAAAACCCCGAACTATCAACATTCCTGGTGTTCGTATGGGGATATTGGAGCAGAATGCACCCAGACCCCACAGTTTGGGAACTGATGGGGCTCAGGATTTTGTTTCAGGGTGGAAATGAGGAGGAGCTTCCTCCTGGGTGAGAATCATTGGGAGGTGGTCATGGAGCATCCCCTCTCCATGGGGGAACACCAAATTCCCTGGATTTCAGCGTTCCCAGCATCTCAGAAGGTTTGGGGGGCTTGGGGATGTATCTCTATGTCGTGCCTCAGTTTCCCTCTCCTGTGATGGAGCCAAAACAGGATGGGGCCAGTTTTGATCAGCAACATTTAGGGGAAATAGTAATAATAGTAATAATAATGATAATTGTTGTTGTTATTATTATTTATGGCCATTAGCCCCCCCAAGGCTGCATTTCCCAGCCCTCCCTGATGGAAGCCTCAGGGATGGACAGAGCCAGGAGCAGGGATGTGGGAGCAAGGCCTGGAGGGCACCCAAGGCGGGGTGGCACCCCGGAGTCCCCAGAGGGTCATCCCAGCCCCCAGGGCTCATCCCATGGGGCAGATTCCATCGGGATCCCGGGGTGCAGCGACCAGACCGGCGCATCCAGCCGGGGCTGCGTTCCCATGGCAATGCTGCCGGATGCGGGGGAATTAAATAAATAACTGGGAAAGGGGAGGGGGGGATCGGATGGGAGAGAGGAGGGGAAGCCGTGGGGTGGGCACTGGGTGCTGGGAGGCCCTGGCGAGGACCCCTGTGCACCCCAAGTGTCCCCAGTGCCACATCCCGGGCACCAGGGATGCTCCAGCCCTGTGTTGGGAGCTCCCACCTGGGGGGTTCTGAGGGGCTCCAAAACCTGCAGCATCCACCAGGGATGGTACCAGCAGGGGAAGGACCACATTTGTGCCTCTCTCATCCCAATTTCTGCTCCTGCCGTGGTTTTACTCCTGCATCGGGGCCTCTTTCCAGCTGGGGCCGCTGGATCCTGCCCATCCCCACCCGATGCTGGAGAGGGATTGGCGCCTTTCATTTCTTTCCATCTGTGATTTTATGAAGGCTGTTGCAGATGGAAGTAGGTCAGGAACTTGTTTCCAAGCCATTAAATGAAGTCCCTGGGTTCACGGCGGTGTTTGCACCTCCCTAATAACCAACCGTGCTCTCCTCATTTAAATCGCCGCCGATTCCCCTTCCCGGGCCGGGCTGCGCGGTGGAGCCGCTTCCCACGGCTCCTGGGGCTCCTCACGGGCTAAGGAAGGCTCTGGCACAGCCAAAATGCCCTAAACTGCCTCAAAAAGAGGGGCTGGGGGAGGGGGGGAGCCTGTTAGGGTGTCGGGATGGGGATGTGGGGTCCTGGAGCACCTTTGGGGTGTCCCTGGGGCTGGGGGAGCTCCAGGGATGCTCCATCAGCCCCGGGGCTCTGGAGAACATTCCTTATGGATCGGGCATCCTGCTGCAGGAGCAGCAGCAGCTCCCGAGGGGATGAATGGAGCAATTCTCGGCTGGAATACCCATCCCGGCTCCCTCCCGCAGGAGCAGCAGCAGCTCCCGAGGGGATGGATGGAGCTGCCCTGCCAAACGCTGCCCTGGGAGGTTCCTCTCCGAGCCCCGATGGTTTTTGGGGGCTAGAAACCCCAGGGATGGCGGAGGCTCAGGGACGGGGCGAGCGAGGAGTCAGAACGGGCAAATCCCCTCCAAACGCGGCCAAATGAAAAGTTAAATCCGCGGGGAGCCTCGGGCATATGTTGTGCAGGAGGAAATCACCCGGCTGCGGGATAATGACCCATCGGGGGGCCCGGAGCCCGGCCCGGCCCGGAGGGGAGCTCAGAGCTCAGCCCGAGGGGCAGATGCTGCTGCAGATGGGGATGAAGAGCAGCAGGAGCCAGGAGCAGCTCCAGGATCCTGCCCAGCACCAGCTCCAGGTCCTGACTGCTCCAGGTTCAGAGAGAAGAACCCAGGGAGAGCTCAGAGCCCTTGCAGGGCCTGAAGGGGCTCCAGGAGAGCTGCAGAGGCACTGGGGACAAGGATGCAGGGACAGAAGCCAGGCAATGGCTCCCAGTGCCAGAGGGCAGGGCTGGATGGGATCTTGGGAATTGGGAATTGTTCCCTGGCAGGGTGGGCAGGGGCTGGGCTGGAATTGCCAGAGCAGCTGTGGCTGCCCCTGGAGCCCTGGCAGTGCCCAAGGCCAGGCTGGACATTGGGGCTGGGAGCACCTGGCACAGTGGGAGGTGGCCCTGGGCTGCAATGAGCTGGCATTGAAGATCCCTTCCCACCCAAACCACTCTGGCATTCACATTCCTGAATCAAGGATGGAAACCAGCACCAAAACCCATTGCAGCAAATGGAGAAAGGAAAGGAAAGAATGATTTCCTGGCTGGTTGCAGGTGCCCCCAGTGCCATTTCCCACAGGGGGTTTGTAGCCTGGCAAGGCCTGGTTAGAGAGGTTTGGGCTCTGCCAGGGTGCCCAGAGCAGCTGTGGCTGCCCCTGGAGCCCTGGCAGTGCCCAAGGCCAGGCTGGACATTGGGGCTGGGAGCACCTGGCACAGGGGGTGGTGTCCCTGCCATGGGAATGGGATGGGCTTTGAGGTCATTTAAGGTCCTTTCCAAGCCAAACCATTCTGGGATTCTCTGGTTCCAGGAGGAGCTGCTGGGCAGGAAGGCTCCTGCTTTCCCAGGGTGCTGGGTCTGGGGTGTTCACCCAGCACTCTCCCCTTGCAGTCGGATTTCCAAGCTTGGTTTCTCAGGAAAAGAAACCTGGGAAGGGGTGGGGAAGGAGCTTCTGATGACCCTGCAATGCTCCCAGCACAGTCCGAGCCGGATCCAGCTCTCCCATTCTCCTTGTGGGGATTAAGGACTGGGAAACTTTGGAGTGATGGGATGAGTCTGAAGAAGGTGAGGGGGCCAAAACCAGCGGGTGATTCTGGGACAGAGGAACTCCTTCCTTCTTAAATTTGGTGCCAGCACACTGGAAAAAATGCAATTTTCCTCCAGTTCTGCCTCCCTGGTGCCACCTCCCTGAGCCCCAGCTGAGTTTGGGTCCCCATGGGTGTGCCCTCCTGTCACAGCCCGCCCCTCACCTCTGATGGAGTTCGGTCCCTCCCGCTCCCATTTCCCGGCGCGCACAAATCCCTTCCAGGCTGGGATGAGCGGGACCAGCCCCCTCCCCCAGCCAATCGCTGTGATTTGCTGCCGAGCGAAGTTTTGGGGCCGATCGATGAACTCGTGGGTGTTTAATTAAGAGGGAGCCCTAAATCTCGTTGCATTGATCAGCCGCAGGTTTATCTTAATTAGCAGGGGGACGGCGTTTGCATCCCGGCTCCGGAGGCGCTGGGGCTGGGAGGGGAGCGGGGTGTGGATGGGGCTGGGAGCAGCGGGAATTCCCATTCCAGGGGCACGGAGGATGCTCTGAGCCCACGGAACAATTCTGGCTGTGTTGGATGCTGCTGGGAAGTTTCTTGGGATGAGGCTGAGCCCCAGAGTCAGGGCTAATGTCACCGAAGGTCTGGGGGTCCTGAAGGTCCCTCCCAGGGACATTTCGGCCCCAAGGATCGGGGATGATGCTCGGGAGCTGGAGCAGCCCGAGGGACAGCTCTGGGCTGAGGGTGTTCGCTCAGCCCTGCAATTCCCTGGGCCGGAGCACCAAACCTGGACTCTCACTGGAGGCTGTGCCTCAGTTTCTCCGCTCGTGAAACACGTGGGGCTGGCCTTGGAATGCCCTTGGGATTCTTGGGATGTCCTCGGTGGGCACTGAGAGCTGGGGAGCTGCAGCCACACTGCCTTTGTGAGTCTCTGTTTGTCCCTTAACCTTAAGCTGCATCCCACAAGGATGGGAAATCCCAGATCTGCTCTTCCCGCGGAGGGAAAAAGCTGGAATAACACAGCCAGGGAGTGAGACTGGACCTGCTGGGGCAGCTCCAGCAAAGCTTTGTGGTGCAATTAGCAGCCCCTAATTAGCTCATCCATGGGGAAACTGGGGTGTTTATCCTGAATTCTGCCTCTTTGGGATGGAGAAGGGTTTGCTTCAAGCAGGGTCCTCCCAGCTCCTCCACTTTCAGGCTGGAATTAAGGAGCCACAAGGGTGTGATCCCTTCACTCCAGCTCCATGGGATGCCCTCAGAGGCTCTCCCCTATTGGATTTGTGGGGTGCCCTGATGAAGGCAGGAATGATGAATCTGACTCCATGTTCTCAGAAGGATAATTTATTATTTTATGATACCATATTATGTTAAAAAATGCTATACTAAACTATACTAAAAAATACAGAAAGGACACTTAGAAAATGCTAAAAGATAATAATGAAAACTCGTGACTCTCTCCAGAGTCCTGTCACAACTTGGCCCTGATTGGCCAAAGAGTGAAAACAACTCACAGCAGAATCCAATGGAACAATCACCTGTGGGTAAACAATCTCCAAACACATTCCACATGAGCACAACACAGGAGAAGCAAATGAGATAAGAATTGTTTTCCTTTTCTCTGAGGCTTCTCAGCTTCCCAGGAGAAAAACCCTGGGCAAAGGGATTTTTCAGAAATGAGAATGTCACATCATCCCAGCCCCATCCCTCAGCTGGGAGCATCCCTGGTACCCAAAGCTCCATCCAGCTCTGCTGAGAGCCCCCAGATGGATGGGTGCCCATAAACCCCCAGCACTGCACTCCCTGTATCATTCATAATTTCCGTTCCTCAGTTGAGCAGATTTACAGCCTGGCTGTCAGTATTTCCTGAGGCTGCTTCCTCAGAGAGCGGAACGAGCAGGGAAGTGAATTCAGTTTCAGTGCAAACAGCTTTGTCCAGGCCCCACAGACCCAGGGGCTGCTGCTCCAAGGGTTTGCATCACTTTTAATTAAAATCAGGGTCCTGCCGGCTCTGATCCAGCAGATCCTACCTGAGGGGTAGGGTAGGGGATGGGATATCACAGCCCTAGGATGGAGCTGGGCTGAAATCAGTGGGAATTAGAGCCCTCACAAAGGAAATCCAATGAGAATTTGGAGTTTGATGCATGGGGAAACTGAGGCACGGTTGGTGGATGCACATCCTCGGTAAAAACTCAGGCAAACACTTTCCCCACCTCATTAATTCTCCCCTGTAATTGGGGCTCACTAACTCAGCCAGGGATGATGCCTGGGGCTCCCAAGGGCTCTCCCCTCATTCCAGATCCCTTTGGGAGCTGCTGGTGGATGGAGGGGGGATGCAAATCCCTTTTTCCTGTGTTTTTTAGGATAAACTCCCTCTTTTTCTGGCAGAAAATTGGGGAATGGTGCTGTGAGGAGAACAGAGGGCCCTGAAGCCCTCAGGGTGAATCTGGGGCACCTCAAAGAGTGACAGGACAGGGCTGGGTAAGACAAATGGAAAAAAATTTGGGTTTTCCAGGCTGCTGCCGACCTGTCCCTGCACCTTGTGGTGTGCCAGCACCCTCAAGTTCCCTAAAACTCCTTTAAAAGAAACTGTGTCCTCATCCAAAATCCCAATTTTTTGAATTAAACCCATCACTGAACGTTCCAGAGCTCCCACCTCGCCTTTGTTCACCCTTTCCTTGGAGCTAATCCTGTGATTAGGAGCAATGGAGCCATAAATAAATGCTGGGATCAGGGCTGGATCCCCTCAGCTGCCAGCCCTGCTGGGGATTTACCCCCTGCAGCACGGCCCCGTTTGTGGATGGCAGATGGTAACGGTGATCAGAGCCCCATGGACCCATGAAGGATGGGCAAGAAATCAAAATACAGGAGCTGGAGACTTTTCCCACCATAAATTATCCTTGGGATGGGTTTTCAGCAATGCCTGAGCTCTGAGTGATGGGAAAGTGAGGTCACATCTCCTTGGTTCCCCTTTGGAACTCAAGGAGATGTGACCCCATATAATAAATATAATATAATATAATATAATATCCTTCTAAGAATATAGAGTCAGATTCATCCCTTCACCCTCATAAACACCACACAGCATCATCTTCTCCCTCCTGTGAATCTCACTGAGAATCTCTAAGGGACTCCTGGCTATTCTTTAAAAAAATTGTCAAATATTCTCCCATGAGTTGAAACTATCTGCCTGTTGGGTGACTTGTGCAGAACTGCCTGTGTACCACCCTTATGCAGGCTGTGTCCTAATTTCTCTGTTCTTTCACTTACCAGCAGAGCTGTGTGCTCAGGGCATAAAGCCTGCCATGGGTGTTTGCTCAGGTCTGCAAACCTGGGTGTTTGTACCCAGCACCTGCTTTCTCAGATGCTTTGTGCACTCGAGAAATTGGTTTCAGTTAACTCTTTCCTCAGTTCTAATTTTAATGCCTCTCACTTTGGGGAGGAGAAAATCCTCACTTTTCTTCCAGTTTACCTTCTTTCTTTCTATAGTTTGTGCTGCTTGAGGTCTGCCTAGCCTGCCCTGGCTGCTGTGTGGAGAGCTCTGGTGACCCTGCTGACAGACAGTGCTGGGAGGGGAAAGGAGAGGTGACTGACACACCTGGGAGGGAATTATCAGGGGAGGAACCCGGGGTTCTGGGGTAAACCCTGAAATCACACTGCAACACCCAATAACCCCAGTCCTGCTGGCCAGCGCACCACACAGACATTCCAGCCTACCCCAACCCATTCTTCATGGAATTCCCAGCCATCCCCAGCTGCCTCTTGCCCTCAGCACCCCGGGGGTGCCCAGCCCTGATCCCTGTCCCCTCCCTGCTCTGTTGCAGGTCGCTGCTCTGGAGAGGCAGATCTTTGATTTCCTGGGATACCAGTGGGCCCCCATCCTGGCCAACTTCCTGCACATCATGGCAGTGATTTTGGGTATTTTTGGGACCATCCAGTACAGATCCAGATACCTCATGATGGTAGGTACCACGCTGGGGGTGCAGCAGTGTCAGCCCCGGGGGGCTCAGCCCCAGGTCCCTCCTGTATCCCTGGGAACACCAAAGCTGTGGCTGCTCCATCCCTGCCAGTGCCCAAGGCCACACTGGACAGGGCTTGGAGTGGGACAGAGGGATTTGGGAGGGGTCCCTGCCATGGCAGGGGTGCGAATTAGAGCCCTCACAAAGGAAATCCAATGAGTATTTGGAGTTTTATGGGTGGGGAAACTGAGGCACGGCTGGTGGATGAGCATTCTCGGGAACAACTCAGGCAAGCACCTTCCCCACCTCATTAATTCTGCCCTGTAATTAGGGCTCACTAACTCAACCTGGGGCTCCCGCGGGTTCTCCCCTGATTGATGAACTCTAAGGTCCCTCCCAGCCCAAACCGTGCTGTGATTTTGGGATTCCACGATCCCAACCCGGACCCGCTGGACGGGCCGGGGCTGGAGGGGGAGCGGCGGGGCTGGAGGGGGGTACAGAGGGGCTGGAACGGGGCTGGAAGGGGTGCAATGGGGCTGGAAGGGGGGTGCCCTCCCCTGACCCCTCTCCTCCCGCAGTACGCGGTGTGGTTGGTGCTGTGGGTCGGCTGGAACGCCTTCATCATCTGCTTCTACCTGGAGGTCGGGCGCTTGTCACAGGTAACGCCCCCGCCTTCCTCCTCTTCCTCCCTGCATCCTCCGTCCTTCCTGCTGGCCTGCCCTTGCCCTCCTCATCCTCCCATCCCTTCTCCCCCAAAAGTGCTCCCCAGACCCGGGGGTGCCCTGGTCCCGCAGCGCAGTGGGATGGGATGGGATGGGATGGGATGGGATGGGATGGGATGGGATGGGATGGACAAACCGACAGCTCAGAGGGGCAGAGAGCGGCCGTTTCCGAACCCGAACCGAATTTCTTTTATCTCCACTGAGGGGATAAAGGAGAGGCAAACATCGGGAACGGGATGAGCAGGGGCAGGACAGCTCGGGGCAGGGTCTCTGGCAGGGATAGAGAGGGCAGTGGGTGGGAGACACCCCCACCCCGCTGTAAATTCCCAATTTTCCCGGAATTTCTGGGGATCAGCATTCCCAGCTTTGGGACATCACCCGGCAGTCCATGGGTGAGGATGTGACGGGCTGTGCCTCCACCTCACCCTGCGCTGTTAAATTTCGCTTTTACACCAAAAAGAGCAAAACCTCCCGCGGGGACGGGGCAGCACCGGGCGCTCCGAGGGAACCTTTGAGCCCAGGCTCGGGGTCCCTGCGTGTCCCTCCCCGGCTCCTGGGACATCACGGGGGCTGGGGACACCCAGCTCCGCTCTCTCCGTGCTGCCCCAAGGAGGAGAAGCCTCTGGGGGTGTTCCACGGCTGGAACTTCTCCCCGAGCAGCTCCAGGTCATTTGAGGCTCTCCCGGAGCGCTGAGTGCGCAGCACGACGGGGAGAGGGGGAGGATTCCCTCCCACCGCGGGTTTTTGTGGAAATCCCGGTGCCCGTCACAGCTCCCCCTCGTCCCTGTGCCTCAGCCGCATCCTCCAGCTCCACAAACCCAAACCCACTCGCTCCCTTTCGGGGATTTTGCCGCCTCCAGCAGCAAAAATCTTTTAATCCCAGATTGGTGATTTCCTGCGGGGGATGCTCAGCTGGGGGGGCACAGAGGGGCTGGGGGCGCTTTCTGTGGGGTGGGGGCTCCCCAGGAGTACCAGGGGGACTCTCGTGGGGTGAGGGCTCAGCCAGAGGTACCAGGGGGATCCTTATGGGGTGGGGGCTCCCCAGGGGTACCAGGGGGATTCTCACAGGGTGGGAAGAGGCAGCCAGGGGCTGGGGATTCTCCCCCTTGCAGGGGGCTGCTGCCTGCCCAAGGCCACCCCACAGCTGCTGGAGAGGACCCAGGCAGAGCCCCAAAGCTCGTGAGGGGCTGACAAGGAGGGGACACACTCCAGGGGGACCCTGCAAGGCTCCCTGGGAGTGGCATTAGGGCATGACACCCCCAAACGCCAGGGGAAGCAGCAGGGGCAGCCCTGCATCCTTGGAACACGCTGATGGGATGCTGCCAATCACAAACACCCTCCCAGCCACTCTGGTCCCACTCTGTGACACCCATCCTGTCACTGGACACCCCCCGGGTGCTGCCTGAGCAGATGCCCACGGTGCCAGCACGGGAGGGAGCCCCAAACCCCGGGGCTGGCTCAGGGAGATGCCCTGCTCTGACCTCAGGGAGCATCCTTGCCTTGGGAAAACCCATTTACTGTCCAGCCATCCTGCAAAGAGCCTTGGATCCCCCATTCTTCTTCTTTCTTCTTCTTTGTTCTCTTCTTTGTTCTCTTCTTTCTTTTTCTTTCTTCTTTCTTTTCTTCTTTATTCTTTTATTCTTCTTTCTTTTCTTCTTTCTTTTCTTCTTCCTTCTTTTCCTCTTTCTTCTTCATTCTTTTGTTCTTCTTTCTTTTCTTCTTTCTTCTTCATTCTTGTCTTCTTCTTTCTTTTTTTCTTCTTTATTCTTCTTTCTTTCTTCTTCTCCTCCTCCTTCATCTTCTTCTCCTTCCCCTCCTACTCCTCCTGCAGTGCAGCACACTCCATAGACATGGGTAAAGCCCCATGGAGAATTGAATAATAGGGAGCTGACGCAGTAACCTTAGTCTGTCTCTCCCTGACCCCTGCCCCAAAGCGTATCCCTGTAACCCTATAGGCTATGTTACTTTAACCCTTACCATTGGTCAAATTTGGATCCTTTCCAACCCTATAAAAGGGACATATTTTAGCCCATTTGGTAGAAGAAGAGCGGACTTGGGACACTTCACAAATGCCTGAATCGCTGTGGAACACCCGAGCCTCTCCTTCTTCTCTCTCCGTCTCCTGCAGCCTCAGCCCAGGCAAACTTACCTAGCGAGCAGAGCTGAAATCACTAAAGAGCTTGTAATCACTATCTCTATCAGCTCGCTAAGGGAGTTTAGCCTGCGGCCTCAGCCTGAGCTATGCCTGGCACCTCGGGCTCTCTGTTCCCCTGGGGACTGGGCTCCTGATATTAACAAGGCCATAACAGAGGCTTTATTAATACTGCAGGACCGGGATTTCATCATGACCTTCAACACGTCCCTGCACCGCTCGTGGTGGATGGAGAACGGCCCTGGCTGCCTGGTGACGCCGGTGCTCAACTCGCCGCTGGCTCCCGAGGATCACCACGTCATCACGGTCAGCGGCTGCCTGCTGGACTACCAGTACATCGAGGTGGTGAGCAGCGCCACGCAGATCTTCCTGGCGGTAAGGGCGGCCCTGCTCTCCTCCATCCCACACAGGGAATGGGACGTGCGGGGTTGTAGGAACCCGTGTGTCCCAGGGCTGTTGTATGAGCCCAACCCGGCTGGCGCTGGGCTCTGGCCCACACGGTCCTACATGGACAAAGTCAAAGACGAGAAGCGCTCTTCTTCACGTGGGGACGAGTGTCCCTTCTATTGGCTTGGCCAGGGACACCTCCGGCTCCGGGAACCACCCGGAGGTGGCGTGGCCTCCTTGCAGGGGACTTTTATACCCGAGGAGGGGGGCGGGGGAACAGGACCGCGGCCAATGGGATGCCATGGAGGAAGGGCGAGGGGAGGGGTAACCAGGGCCAGACCACCAGGGGGTACAGCAGAGGGGTGCATGAGGGACAGACCATGTGATGGGAGAGGGGAAATAACATAAATGTTATGCGTGACATAACATACTCAGTACGCATTTCCCATCACCCAGTGCAAAACAACAACTAAATAAACTATTTAGTGCAATACAACACGGGGTGGAGGGGCCGGGCTGAGCAGAGGAGCCGTGGTGCCCCCGTCACGCATTTCTGTCACCCAGAGAGGAGCAGACAGAGCCCTGCCAGCACCCCAGGGGTGTGTCCCCCCCAAAACTTGTCATGTTGAGGGCTGGATGCTGCAGGGATGGAGGAATCACTCCCTGAGAGTGAGCTGCTGGAATGTGCTGCCTGCTGGGAGGGAGGGTCCCCCCTCGCCGGTGACTGTCACCCCTGTGACAGAGAGGTGGCAATGGGACACACCTGGAGGCAGAGCTTCCTAAAATGGAGCTTTAAGGGGAATCAGGGTCCCCAAAGGGGCTCCCAGCCCTGTGTGGGGCTCAGCACCCTCTGTGGGATGCCAGCTCTGGCCCCCTTAGGGCCCCCCCCTTGTGCAGCTGAATCCACCCAACCCTGCTGCACCCCAAACTGCCCTGGGATGAGCTCTGGTTGTTCCCGGCACCCAGTTCACTGCCAAGGCCCCAAAGTCACTCCCAGTGCCCCCAGGTCACTCCCAGGGCCCCCAGGTAACTCCCAGGGCCCCCAGGTAACTCCCAGGGCCCCCAGCTCACTCCCAGTGCTCCCCAGGTCAGCCCCACTGTCCCCGAGGTCACTCCCAGGCCCCCAGCTGTGCCCCCACTGGCACCGTGCCCGTTGTGCTGCCCATGCCCCCATAACCAGCCTCTTCCTGCCCTGTTTTTCCCCAGCTTTTCGGCTTTGTCTACGCCTGCTACGTCAGCAAAGTGTTCCTGGAGGAGGAGGACAGCTGTAAGTGTCTTGGCTGGAGGGACAGGGGCACAGGGGCTGGTGCACCCTGAGCGGGATGGCAGCTCCCAGCAGGGTCTGGGGAAGTAATGCCTGGGTCCCAGGCAGCTGAGGAAATCCCTTTATTTGGGCTTTTGCCCTGTTTTCCCATCCCTGGTGAGGCAGAGCTGCTGGGGTGTGATGGGGCCGCTGTCACCTCCCTCCCCCCTTGACAGCCACAGCGACTTGGGGACACTGTGTCCCCTGGGCTGTGTCCCCACTGCTAGGATTTCACCCCAAAGCAGGGAGAAAAAAAAATTTTAGGCAAAGTGAAGGCTGATTTTATCCAATCTGTGCTGCTCCCCCTGATCCCACCCCGATCCCTGCAAACCCCCCTCGGGAGCACCCTGGCCCCGTGAACCAGGTGGTCGAGGCTGAGCTGTCCAAGGGCATTAAAAGCTCATTTGCCATTAATTAATTCCCACCAGCTGGCAGATCCCTGCAGGGCTGGGCCACAGCCAGCCGGATGTGCCCCTTCCCTGGAATCAGCACCGGGCTCAGCACTGGGATCAGGACTGGGATCAGGACTGGAATCAGCATTGGGCTTAGACTAGGATCAGACTGGGCTCAGCACCAGGATCAGTCCAGGATCAGATCAGGCTCAGCACCAGGCTCAGACTGGGCTGAGACCGGGCTCAGCACCAGGCTCAGCATTGGGCTTAGACTAGGATCAGACCGGGCTCAGCACCGGGATCAGACCAGGATCAGACCAGGATCAGACCAGGCTCAGCACTGGGCTCAGACCGGGATCAGACCAGGCTCAGCACTGGGCTCAGCACTGGGATCAGACTGGGCTCAGTACTGGGATCAGACTGGGCTCAGTACTGGGCTCAGCACTGGGATCAGACCGGGATCAGACCAGGATCAGCACTGGGATCAGACTGGGCTCAGACCAGGCTCAGCACCAGGCTCAGACCGTGATCAGACCAGGCTCAGACCAGGCTCAGACTGGGCTCAGCACTGGGATCAGACCGGGATCAGCACTGGGATCAGACTGGGCTCAGCACCAGGCTCAGCACCCGGCTCAGCACCAGGATCAGACCGAGATCAGACCGGGCTCAGACCAGGCTCAGACCAGGCTCAGCACCGGGATCAGACCGGGCTCAGATCAGGCTCAGTACCGGGCTCAGACTGGGCTCAGCACCGGGCTCAGCACCAGGATCAGACCGAGATCAGACAGGGCTCAGACCGGGCTCAGCACCCCCGCCATGCCCACAGGTGGTCCCAGCCCAGCCCGGGGCTGCAGCACCCCCGTGTTTTCCCTCCTTTCCCATGGAAATAAAACATTTCTGCGAGGAATTGGCCTCTGCCTGAGGGAACAGCTCCTTTCCAAAGGGTTTATCCAGCGCTGGTGGCCCTGGAACACGTTTGCACTCCCACAAACTCTGCATCCAACACAATTTTAATATTAATGCTGCCTCAGCCCGGGATGCAAATGCATCTTTTTAATGGAATATCTTATTAGATTTGGAAATGGATGGATAGCGTCAAAATTGAGAGGCGGTGGAACATTGAGTCAGGAAGGGAAATATTCCAGGAGAGGGGGGCTCTGCCCTGGAGCTCTCAGCTCTTGGATACCCACGGATAACCCCCCCCCAGTGTGGGATTTGGGAACTTGGGTGGTGCTGGGAATCCTGGAAAGGTTGGAATTCCCAGCCTGGCTGCACCTGGAGTCCATCCGTGTGCTGGGGAGAAGGGTCGGGTCTGGGGAAACACGGGGTGATCTGCGAGAAGCTGGGGCATGTCCACCCACCCAGGGCACCCCCAGAACCCCCAGGGCACCCGCAGCCCCCCAAAGCTGCCCCGGCACCGCTCGGGATGAGGGGCCGGGCTCTGATCCCTCCGGGAACGGGCTCGGAGCGGGATGAGCCCCCAGGCTGGAAACCTCGGCGGTGAAAGCTGCTCTATCGAGCCTGCAATCTCCGAGGTGACAGCCCCAAAGGAGCGCTAATTCCCCCATAACTCTCCCGAAATGCTGAAATGCCAACTCCGGGGCAGCGGAGGGAATGGCGCCCTCTCTGTCCAGCGGGGCTGTGCCGGGGGAGAACGGAGCAGAACGGACCGGACCGGACCGGAACGGAACCGCCGGGATCGCGGGAGCTGCTCCGGCTCCTTCCCCCCGGTGTTTCCCGGGATGCTGCCGCGATCCCGGCTGCTGTTCCCTGGGGTGAAGCCCTGGCCGGGGGTGCCCCAGTGCCTCCCTGCGTGCTCCATTCCAGGCTGCCCAGAGAGCCCGTGGGGTCTCCAAAGCTGCCTGGACAGAATTGCAAGCGCCCCGGGAGGTTGGGCTGGGTGACCCCCAGCGATCCCTTCTGATCGGATCCGGTTTGTGGCTCTGATTGATTCCCTTGGGAATGCAGCACTGGGATTCCTTGGGATTCAGGGGTGGCTCAGGATCACCGAATCACGGGACGGTTTGGGTGGGAAGGGACCTGAAACCCCATCCAGTGCCACCCCTGCATGGCAGGGACACCTCCCAGTGTGCCAGGTGCTCCCAGCCCCAATGTCCAGCCTGGCCTTGGGCACTGCCAGGGCTCCAGGGGCAGCCACAGCTGCTCTGGCAATTCCAGCCCAGCCCCTGCCCACCCTGCCAGGGAACAATTCCCAGTTCCGAAGATCCCATCCAGCCCTGCCCTCTGGCACTGGGAGCCATTGCCTGGCTCCTCCATCCTTGTCCCCAGTCCCTCTGCAGCTCTCCTGGAGCCCCTTCAGGCTCTGCAGGGGCTCTGAGGGTTTCCCAATTCCACACTGAGCAGTCGCATTTCCCTGAGGTGTCACATTCCGCTGGGTGCAGCTTCAGCCCGGGATGTTCCCCATCCCACGGGGATCTCCCTGCTGCCCTTCCCGGCTCACCCCGCTGCTCTCCCGGCTCTCCCCAGTTGATTTCATCGGTGGCTTTGACTCCTACGGGTACCAGGCACCCCAGAAGACGTCGCACCTGCAGCTACAGCCGCTCTACACGTGAGTCCCGGGGTGCTCAGGAGTGCAGGACCCTCAGTGTTCCCAGACTTGGGGCTGCGCATCCTCCCCGCAACTCCCCAGGCTCCACCCGGGCAGGGCTGGGAGCTTTGGGGAGGATCCGCCCGCGGTTTGTGTTCGCTGGGTTTTGTTCGCTGGATTTGGTTTTGCTCACTGAGTTTGGTTTTGCTGGGTTTTGTTCACTGGGTTTGGTTTTGTTCGCGGGGTTTTGCTCACTGGGTTTGGTTTAGCTCGCTGGGTTTGGTTTGCTGGGTTTGGTTTTCCTCACTGGGTTTGGTTTGCTGAGTTTGGTTTTGCTCACTGGGTTTGGTTTTGCTCGCTGGGTTTGGTTTTGCTCGCTGGGTTTTGTTCGCTGGGTTTGGTTTTGCTCGCTGGGTTTGGTTTTGCTCACTGGGTTTGGTTTTGCTCTCTGGGTTTGGTTTGCTGGGTTTTGCTCACTGGGTTTGGTTTTGCTCGCTGGGTTTGGTTTGCTGGGTTTTGCTCGCTGGGTTTGGTTTTGCTCGCTGGGTTTGGTTTTGCTCACTGGGTTTGGTTTTGCTCGCTGGGTTTGGTTTGCTGGGTTTTGCTCGCTGGGTTTGGTTTTGCTCGCTGGGTTTGGTTTTGCTCGCTGGCATTTGTTTGCTGAGCTCCCCGCCGGTGCCTGGGGCAGCATCCCTCCCTCTCCTGATAAGCGCAGCCGACTCCTCCTCGCTCTCCGTTCCGTTCAGCCGAGCTCCATAAACACTCCAGCGAGATAAGGCTCGCAAATCTGAAGGGATTAACCTCGAGCAGGCTCTGCCCGCTGCCAAAAATTAATTATATTTTAAGCCTTGTATGCAAATTGAAGGGCAGGCGATGCCATTGAGGAGGCAGAGAGGGGCTGGGAGGGGACAAATCCATCTGTGACACTGCTGGGCCCTCCCTGGGGACACTGCTGGGGTGGGGGGCACCCATGGGTGCTGTGTCCCCTGCACGGGGCTGCTCCTTCCCTGAGAGCCCCCCGAGTGTGGCTGGGACACGGATGGGGACATGGATGGTGGCATTGGCACCTCCTGGCACATCCTGGGGGATACTGGGGTCTCCTCCCTCACTTTGAGGATCCCAGGAGTGTTGTCCCATGGATGGAACACGTCCTCTGTGTCCCCTCAGCCCTGCCTGGGTGGGACTGAGCAAAGCCACCATGGGCAGAGGGACGGGGAGCTACCCTGTCCCCATGTCACCCCCAGGGCACAGGGGAGCCTGTCCTGTCCCCATGTCACCCCCAGGGCACAGGTGGTGCCAGGGGTGCTGCAGGCCCAGCACACCCCGATGGCTGCGGGGTCAGGGCTGAAAGCTGCAGGATTTGGGGAAATCAGCTCAAAAATGGGTTTGAAGTGCTGGGGACAGCAGCTTTGGACACCCAGGGGACATAAAAGCTGCTGGCACAGAAGGCTGGGGCTGTGTCACCAGCTGGGGACACCTCAGCTCCTGGGGGTCCCTGTCCCTGTCCTGGGGGGTTGTACCCTCCCCGTGTCCCCCTGACACTGCCCCGGCTGCCAGGGACCCGGGCTGGGCTGTTGGGTGACACCAGGACACTGTCACCGCCCTGCCAGCTCCCCCTGTCCCCAGCAGCTCGTTAATGACCCACTGATTAATTAATGCAGTTGTCACTTCCATGTCCCCTCCATCCCCCTGACAGCAGGGGCAGCTCAGGGACTCAGGGGTGCCCCTGTCCCCAAAGGAGGGGACACGTGGTGGCTCAGGGAGGGGACAGGGACAGGGAGGGGACACCGGGAGGGCTCCTCTCACCAGCCAGGGGACAAACAGGGGCTGGCCTGGCTCTGTGGGGCAGGTCACTCGTGTCCCCAGGGTCACTCATGTCCCCAGAGCCAGCCGGGCTGCAGCAATTACAGCTCATTCTGCAGTTTCTAATTAGCTGTGATTGAATTAACGGACACGTGAAGAGCTCCGGGAATAATTACTATAATAATAATAGTAATAGTAATAGTAGTAATATTATTATTAATAATAATAATAATAATAATAATAATAATAATAATTCATATATTCTATATTAATTTTTATTTTTTATTTTTATTTTATTTTTATTATTCTATTGTCGTTGTTAACAATAACAACAATAATAAGGAAAACCTGTGATATAGCAACGGTTTGATAATTGAAATGAAGCAAAATATAATAACAAGAATAATAGCAGTAGTAATAGTGGTAATCGTTGTAGTAGCAAGTGTATTATTGTTATTAATAAAAATAAAAATAGCGACGACAATAATAGGGAGAACTTGTGGGGTAACAACAGTTTAATAATTGAAGTTAAGAAAAGTATAATAACAAGAATAATAGTAGTAGGAGGAGCTGTATTATTATTATTAATAATAAGAAAAATATCAACAATAATAGGGAAAACCTGTGGGGTAACAACAGTTTAATAACTGAAATTAAAGAATATATAAATATATAATAACAGGAATAATAGTAATAGTAGTAGTCATAATAGTTGTAGGAGGAGTTCTACTATTTTTATCAAGAAAAATAAAAATAGCGACAACAATAACAGGGAGAACCTGTGGGGTAACAACAGTTTAATAACTGAAATTAAGCAAAAGATAACAAGAACAATAACACTAGTGATAGTAGCAGTAGCAACTGTATTATTATTAGTATTAATAATAACAACAATAAAATTATTAATAATAACAACGATGACAATGCTGATTATAATAACAACAATAATAAAAATAAAATATAAAACCTGAAAATAAAATAAAAATAAAAATAAAAATAAAAATAAATAAAATTATAATAGACACACCAAGAAGAGAGAGGAATGAACCCCAGGAACAACAATAAAGTTATTAATAATAACAACGGTAACAATGCTGATTATAATAACAACAATAATAAAAATAAAACCCAAAACAAAAATAAAAATAAAATTAAAATTTAAATTTAAAAAACATTTAAAAAATCATAATAGGCACGCCAAGAAGAGAGAGGGATGAACGGCAGGAGCACCACGGTGTCCCCATGTGAGGGGACACCCGCCCCGCTGCTCTCTGACATTTTTGGGGGTGGAAGAGAGCAGTGACCCCATGAGAGGTCCCTGTCCCCCGCTGGCCGCGGCTCTTTGTCCCCACGTGGGGACACCCGCGGGGTCTGTCCCAACCCCTCCTGTGCCTCCCTTTCTGCCTCTTTGTCCCCACGTGGGGACATTCCGCCGGCTCTCTCCCAGCCCTTGCTGTCCCCTCTTTTCCAGCTCGGGATAACCGGAGCCAGCGGCGCCAGGACCCCGCGGTGCCACCACCCCCGGCGCGACGGGGCCACCACCCTGCTGAGCCCGGGACATGGCGAGGGCTGTGCCACCCCCCGGGCACCCCCTGCCCGCCGTGGGGACACGGGGACAGCGCGGAGGTGGCAGCGCTCACGGGACACCGCTGGATGTGTTTGTTCCAGCCTGGCTTTTCCTTGGAGCGGCGGAGCGGGCTCGGGACAGGGACAGCACCGCCCTGGGGACAGGCGGGCTCGGGACAGTTTCCCGACGCTCCGGATCTGGCTCAGACTGGCTCCAAGCACGGGATTTGTGCCCCGGCAGGAATTCTCCCGCCCCACGCCCGGATGAAGCCGCAGTGCCGGGACTCGCTCTGGGACGCTCCGAGGAGTTGGATCCGTCCATCAGCATCGCCCCGACCCCAGATTTGGGGACACGGGGGACACACAGGACCCTGAACCCCCTGCACCCCCTCCCTGCCACGTTTTGGGGGCCTCGCTCCGAGCTGGGAGCCCCGAGGCTGCTGCAGCCCAGCCCCTCCCCGGCCCTTGGAACGATCTGATGAATGTTTGGGTTGCTTTGGGATTTTTTTCCAATCATTTCTTTGGGTTTTTATTTAATTTAAAGTGCCTGAGTAGACTCTGGCTGAGCCGGGCCCCCCCCCAAGGCTGACACCGTGCCTTCAGCAGGGCTGGGACCCCCAGGGCTCCCCCAAATCTCACCCAGGGCTGGGGGTCCCACCCTGGTCCCTTCATCCGTAGGGGGCTCGGTGCCAAATTCATCCATCAGCTCCAGTGGCACAGGGACACCGGCACTGGGGGAAGGATTTTGGGGGCTGTGAGGTGGGCTGGGCAGGGATTGCTTTGCAGGAGGAAGATCAGCTGGGAATGAAAAGACTTGGAAGGAACTAGAAGGGAAAAAAAAGGAGTTTCCTGGAGTGTCCCAGCTCCCCAGAACCTCCTCGCTCTCCTTCCCGTGGGATGCGGCTCCTCCAGGATCCTGGATCTGCTCCAAAGCCCACCCTGCACCCCTGGGAGGGAGCTGGGCAATTTAGATGGATTTCACCTCCCAGCTGTTCCTCCAGTGCCAGGGGAGTTTTTTTCACCCTGGAATGGTTTTTGGCCCTTCCCAACAGGGAGTCCTGGAAGTGCCAGGGCCCAGAGTTGAGATGGGCTGAGCCACTTCCAGCCAAGCTGTGAACTCTACAGGCAATAATTTTCCACCCTTTGCCCCTCTTTTTTCCACGGAAATTGTGTTTTTTTTCAGGCAGTGATCCCCCTCATCCCTCAGAACATATCCCCATTCCCAAGCCCTGGGGCCAGCAGCATCTTTGGGGTGTATTTTCCTCTCCAGGACCAAGGGTGCTGCACTGACCCACTCTGGGATGGGATGGGATGGGATGGGATGGGATGGGATGGGATGGGATGGACAGGCAGACACTCCCCTGCTCCCAACCCTTCCCAAACCCAGCAGGAAGAGCTCACTGCATTAAAGCTCTTGGGAAGAGCCTCCCTCCGTCCCTCCCTCCTCTGGGCTCCACAGGGGCCGGGCACGGCACTCCAGGACCTTGGGTGTTTCTGTTCTGTTGGCTTGGTTTTCTATGAGCCCGTCTTTGTAACGTGAATCGAGGATTTCTTTTCTATTCTGTAATTATAAAAGTCAAAGGAAAGTTTCAGCTGGTGCTGTTCTGCTTTGGGGCACTTCCCTTCCCCAGGCAGTTCAGGTGATTAAGGTGGGGGTGGTTTTAAATTTTTTTTTGCTTTTTAATTCTTTTTCTCTTTTTCCCTTCCTTAATACTGCCACCTCCCTCCTCCTCAGGGCTCTGAATGCCCCAGATTTCCCCATTTTATATCATGGAATGGTTTGGATTGGGAAGAGAGCTTAAACCCTGGGAAGGGATCTTCAATGCCAGCTCATTGCAGCCCAGGGCCACCTCCCACTGTGCCAGGTGCTCCCAGCCCCAATGTCCAGCCTGGCCTTGGGCACTGCCAGGGCTCCAGGGGCAGCCACAGCTGCTCTGGCAATTCCAGCCCAGCCCCTGCCCACCCTGCCAGGGAACAATTCCCAATTCCCAAGATCCCATCCAGCCCTGCCCTCTGGCACTGGGAGCCATTCCCTGGCTCCTGTCCCTCCATCCTTGTCCCCAGTCCCTCTGCAGCTCTCCTGGAGCCCCTTCAGGCCCTGCAAGGGCTCTGAGCTCTGCCTGGAGCCTTCTCCTCTCCAGGGGAGCACCCCCAGCTCTCCCAGCCTGGCTCCAGAGGGGCTCCAGCCCTGCAGCAGCTCCGTGGGTTCCTCTGGGCCCTCTCCAGCAGCTCCAGGTCATTGATTTCGGAGGTTCCAGGGCTGGGGGCAGCTCTGCAGGTCGGTTCATTCCATGGCCACAGCGCTCCAGCATCCCACGGGCCCCCAGCCGGGGCGTCCATCCCACCGCGCTCCTCCCCAGCCAGGCGGGAGGGGCGACCCCGCTTCCCTGCCCCCACCACGGCTCTGCCTCTTCCCCAACCACCTCCCAGCCCAGCCTGGCCCATCCAGGCTCCGCTGCGGGCCGGGCACGCCGGGACATCCTCCAGAGGGGGCGGAGCTGCAGCTTTGCCCTCCTGGGAAGGGCGGGAGAGCATCAAACTGGCGGCTGGAATGGACTCCGTAAAGTGGTTTTCCATTAAAACCTTTGATTTTGGGACACAACTCCGAATTTATAACCGCAGGTTTGGTTTTAGAGCCAGAACAGTCTTTTGAGAGCAGCAGGGGGAATTCTTGGGACGGGGCCAAAGCTGTCCCAAATGTCACCTGTGCCGTGTGATGTCCCCACCCTGCCCCCAGCAAAGCCTGGAGCCGGGTGCAGCGCCCCAAAAAACCATCGGGGCACCCCAAATGTAAAATCCAGTGAGTGTGGGCATTGCATTGATACTCACAGACACGGGGGAGTCTGGGGGGGTCGCTCTGAACGCCTCCCACCCCCCTGTCCCATTCCCACAGCCCCTGCCCCCTCCCCACAGCCCCTGTCTCCTCACCAAAACCCTGTCCCCTCTCCTGAAACCCCTGTTCCCTCCCCAGCCCCTGTCCCTCACACAGTCCTTGTTCTCTCCCCATGCCCCTGTCCCGTCCCCAGCCCTGTCCCCTCCCCAAACCCCCGTCCCCTTCACACAGCCCCTGTGCCCTCTCCAAATCTCCGTCCCCTCTCTACAGTTCCTGTCCCCTCCTCAAACTCCTGTCCGCTCCCCAACCCTGTTTCCTCCCAGCCCTGTCCTCTCTCCCCAGTCCCTGTCCCCTCCCAGCCCTGTCCTCTCCCTATAGCCCCTGTCCCCACCCCAACACTGTCCCCTCCCCAGCCCTGTCCCCTAACACAGCCCCTGTCCCCTCACAGAGCCCTGTCCCAGCCCTGCCCCCTCTCCACAGCCCTGTCCCGTCCCAGTGCTGTCCCCTCGCCTCGGGGCCGCGCTGTCATTCCCGAGTCCGAGCAGTGCCCGGGCTCCGCGCAGAGCCCCGAGCGGGCCGTGCCCGGGAAGGACAGCAGAAAAAAGCCGATTTTCTTCCATCCCCAGCCCGGCAAAGAAACGGCGGAGGAGCAACAAAGGATGAATTTTGCCTCGCGCAGCCGCCGGAGCCCGGCGAGGCCCAGATGTTCAGGAGGAAAAAAGGGGCTTTCAGAGCCTCCAACAAAGGCACAGAGCCGCTTTTCAGGGCTCGGGGATGTGGGGAGCCAGCTGGGTGCTCCAAGGTGTGCTGGGACCCGGGGAACGGAGCACTGAGGTGCTCTCACCAAACTAAACCATCAAGGGACACATTCGGGGCCGGATCCTTCCTGCATTGGCTCGGGAGCAAGGAGGGATGGAGAGAACATCCCTGAGCAAGGAGGGATGGAGAGAACATCCCTGAGCAAGGAGGGATGGAGCAAACATCCCTGAGCAAGGAGGGATGGAGAGAACATCCCTATTTTATTTGCTGGGTGCCCCTGCCAGGGAGGAATGATGAATCTGACTCCATGTTCTCAGAAGGCTAATTTATTATTTTATGATACTATATTATATTAAAGAATGCTAAACTATACTGTACTAAAGAATACAGAAAGGACACTTACAGAAGGCTAAAAAGATAATAATAAGAACTCACGATTATCTCCAGAGTTCTGACACAGCTTGGCACTGATTGGCCAATAAGTCAAAACAATTCACATGAAACCAATCAAACAATCACCTGTGGGTGAACAATCTCCAAACATTCCAGATGAGCAAAACACAAGAGAAGCAAATGAGATAAATATTGTTTTCCTTTCCCTCTGAGGCTTCTCAGCTTCCCAGGAGAAAAATCCTGGGCAAAGGGATTTTTTCAGAGAATGTGAATGCCACACATCCCTGATCAAGGAGGGATGGAGAGAACTCTTGTGGTGTTTGTGAGGGTCCTCAGGATGAGGTGAGAGATAAGAATTTGACTCCAAGTTCTCAGAAGGCTGATTTATTCTTTTATTATATTATATTAAAGAAATGATATACTAAAACTGTACTAAAGAAAGAGAAAGGAGACATCAGAAGGTTAGAAAAGAATGAATAATAAAAACCTGTGACTCCTCAGAGTCCAACACAGCTGGCTGTGATTGGTCATTAAGAAAACACAATTCACATGGAACCGATGAAAGAATCACCTACCACATTCCAAAACAGCAAACACAGGAGAAGCAATCAGATAATTATTATTTACATTCTTCTCTGAGGCTTCTCAACTTCCCAGGAGAAGAAATCCTGGCAAAGGGATTTTTCAGAAAATATCATGGTGACCGAGAACATCCGTGAGCAAGGAGGGATGGAACAAACATCCCTGAGCAAGGAAGGATGGAGTGAACATCCCTGAGCAAGCAGGGATGGCTCTCCAGGGGTTCCAGCCAGCTGGAGACGTGACAGCCCCAAGGACACCCCCCTAAAACCACATCACCATGACATGATGTGGGTTGGGTGTCCCCAAAATCCCCAGCCCTTCATCCCCAGAGCAATGCCCTTTTCAGGGCTCCCATCATCTCTCGTCCTGGCTGGAAGGTGACACCTGGATGGGCACTGCATGGATGTGACACCTGCCTTGGTGACAGATCTGGAGTTTTCTCTGCTGCCTGTGGTGCAGCCACAGCACGGGCACAATTTTTCACTCCATGTATCTCTATCTCTCTTTGTCTTTATATATATCTATATCAAATATATTTTATGAAAATAAATATAGAGAAAATAAATTTATAGAAACAGAAATTTATAAATAAATATAAATATAAATATATAAATATAAATATGTGGCCCCATCAGTCCCCAGGATGAGCAGCCAGGATGGCCTCGCTGGAGCACAGCAAGGTCCTGCCCTAGACCCAGCTCAGCATGAGCCGGGTTTAGTCCCAGAGCCTCGGGGCGGGGCTGAGGACGGGGCGGAGGCAGCTGGAGCTCGGCGCGGGCAGGGAGGGTGGATTTGGCCCGGATTTGGCGCCAGAGCCACCGTGGGCAGGGCTGGGGACACTGCTGGGAGCAGGGGGAGGTGGCAGCTGGCACGGATGGCAGGAGAAGCTCAGGGTGTTCCTGCACCATTCCCTGCCCTTTGCTGCTTGATTCCCTGGGCTGTTCCTGCACCATTCCATGCGATTTTCCCTGTGCTATTCCTGCACCATTCCAAGGGATTCCCTGGGCTGTTCCTGCACGATTCCCTGTGCTGTTCCTGGCTCCAGGAGCTTTGGTCACAGCTCTGGGCTCTCCAGAATCCCCAAACTCGCCCTGCAGACCCCACTCACGCCTGTGGCTCTGCCCTGCTCCTGCCACGGCAGCCAGGGGGGTTTGCAGGGGGAGGCGATGGGGAGGCAGCACCTGAAGGGAAGGGAAGGGAAGGGAAGGGAAGGGAAGGGAAGGGTGTCAGGAGTGGCAGAAGGATTCACATCCCTTTCCCACCTGAGTGTGGGCTGGAGTAAATCCCTCGGTTACAGCCTGGATGGCTGCAAGGACAGGGAAAATCAGGCAAATTCCCACCTGGGACTGGCTGAACAAACCCTCCCAGCCGGGTTCTGAGGTCCCTGTGATCTGTTGTCCCTCTGTGTGAGCAAAGCTTGGCTCCTACTAACTGTAAAAAGTATAAATTGTAACAATGATCTGCAGGTGGAACCCCCAATTGCAGACGGTGCCACCGCCACCCCAAAGCATCACCTGGGTCACTCTCGGGGGTGCTCCCTGCCCTCCTCCCTCTCCAGCCTCACAGGAGGGGCAGGGAAGCTCCAGAGGGTGGCTCAGCCCTGCTCAGCACGGATTTGCTGCCTCCAAATCACAGCGAGGGGGACCTGAGCTCCAGCAGGAGCAGGGAGGAGCTGGGAGCTCCAGGGAGGATGAGGGAGCTGAGGGATGTCAGCAGGGCACAAGGGTCGGGATAAATCATTCCTGGCCCAAGGGAGCTGCATCTCTCTCTTCTTTCTCCAAAAAAAAACCAGTGAAACCATCGAGCTCCAGCTGCTGCCAGGCAGCTCCTTCGGGCTGGCAGGGCCAGGAGGGACAGGAGGTGTCCGGGCTGTGCCCCGGGCTGTGCCCCGGGCTGGGCTGCAGCAGGAAGGAGAAACAGCAGCCCCAGGGAGAGCTGTAGGAGCCGGAGGCAAGGAAAAGTGGAATAAAGCGGCTTCCACCTGCCCTGAGGCACAGCCGTGCCCAAAGCCCGGGTACGTGTGGCACAGGGATGGCAGGAGGCACAGCCCAGGTGTGTGTGTGTGGCACAGGGATGGCAGGAATGGCACAGCCCAGGTGTGTGTGGCACAGGGATGGCAGGGATGGCACAGCTGTGCCCAAAGCCCAGCTGTGCATGGCACAGGGATGGCAGGAATGGCACAGCCTGTGCCCAAAGCCCAGGTGTGTGTGGCACAGGGATGGCAGGGATGGCACAGCCCAGCTGTGCATGGCAAAGGGATGGCAGGAGGCACAGCCCAGGTGTGAGTGGCACAGGGATGGCAGGGATGGCACAGCCAGGTGTGTGTGTGGCACAGGGATGGCAGGAGCTCTGCTGGGCCAGGGGAGAGGGAGGAGGCAGCAGGGAACCCTGGGCAGCACAGGAGGTGCTGGGGAGGGGTCTGGGGGGACCCTGGTGGCAGCAGGGGTTGGGTTTGGGAGCAGAGTGGCTCAACCTCCACCCCTCACCCTGCATTGCCCAGCAAACCCTCCTGGGTTTCTGCACAATTGCTCAGACAGAGGAAAAGCAAGAACATTTCAAGCACCAAACTTCTGCTCTTCAAGCTCCTTCCAGCTTGGCCAGGAGTGGGCACATGGAGTGGGCACATGGAGTGGGCACATGGAGTGGGCACATGGAATGGACAGGGGGGTCCCCTTGTTCCTCTCTGCCCTGGGACAGAGCCAGCCCTGCCCGGGCCAGGGGTGTCATGCAAAAACCCCTCATTTGTGAACCTGTAATTAAGGAGTGCACAGCCTGAGGGGGCTGAATTAAGGTTTCAGGCCAATGTAACGCTGCTATTTCCTAAATTTGAGCCCAGGAGGGTGCAGCTGGCAGGGTGGTGGCCTTAGAAACGCGGCAGTTTTGGGGCTGTTGATTTCTCTTAGCTGGGAACACAACAGCAAACGTCTGGAAGGTGCAGGGAGCAGATAGCTGTGCCCTGGGGAGGGCCCCAGGGCCACCCCAGCAGCCCCAGCTCCTTGTCACCCTCTCCACTGTGACAAGGACGAGAGCAACTTGGAGAAATTAAACATCAGTAAATAAGGTCTGGGGAGCTGGAAGCAAAGAGCAGGGTTGGGGACTAGGAAAACCCAACTGCCAGAACAATAGTGCAAAATCAGAGAGTCACGGAATATCCTGAGCTGAAGGGACCCCCAGGGATCACCCAGTCCAACCCCTGGCCCTGCCCAGACCCCCCAACGACCCCACCCTGGGCATCCCTGGAGCTCTGGCAGGTTGGGGGCTGTGCCCATTCCCTGGGCAGCCTGGGCAGTGCCAGCACCCTCTTGAGTCCCCGCTCACCCCTGGCTCCTGTGTGAGCTTTGCTGCTCTGTGACTCTGCTCCAGGAATGGTAAATTTTGTCCAATACACACAGAAATTCCAATCAAGAGCTCTGGCTGCAGGGGGAGGGTCTCCTGGTCTCAGTGCTGTGCTCTAGCCCAGCTTAGCTCTGGAGATATTGAAAAAGAGGAAGACAGCCTTTCTGCAATGAGAGAGAGAGAGTGGAAGAACAAAGGGGAATGGTTTTTAACTGAGAGAGATTGAGATTAGATATTAGGAGGAAATTCTTCCCTGGGACAGGTTCCCAGAGCAGCTGTGGCTGCCCCTGGAGCCCTGGCAGTGCCCAAGGCCAGGCTGGAGCACCTGGCACAGTGGGAGGTGTCCCTGCCATGGCACTGGATGGGCTTTGAGGTCCTCTCCAACCCAACCCAGCCCATTCCAGGATTCCATGATCCTGTCAGAGCAGCAGGAGGAAGTCAGAGCATCCCTCCTCCAGTTTTCCAAGGAAGGGCTGATGCAATGCAAATGAGGAGCTGGCAGAGGGAAATCACTCCCCAGAAATGCAATCAGGCCGTGGGGCTGTGAGAAGTCATGCGGACAGGAGGGCAGGAGGCTTCCAAAGGGCTGAGTCACGTAATTGCCTGGTGAGAAAAGCCAGCCTCCATGTCCTTAATGATAACAAACGAGCTGGAAACCTTAATCAGCCTCCTGTTCAGAGCGTTGATGACAGAACCTGGGACAAGGAACGGGGTGGGGGATGATCCTCAAGGAGGGGAACCTCAGCAGCCCCTCTGAGGAGCTGCTGTCGCTCCAACCACGGCAGCATCTGGGGACAAGTTGGCAGCTGTGGGTGGGAAATGACCCCAGGCAGGGTCAGCCCCCGTGTCCCAGACACCCCTCCTGGTGCTCACAGAGCAGGTGGGCAGGGGGAAGGGTCCAGATGGGATTTTGGGGTTGATGCCTCAGATTTTACCTTTTTTTTTTGTTTGGTTTTTTTTTTTTGTTTTTTTTCAGATTTGCTTTGGTGTGTGGGTCTGGGCTTCACATTAGGGGATGGTGAGCTCTCTGCACAGAGCAGGGAGACAAAACAATTCCTGCTCCAGCTGGGGACGGAGGAGAAATGATCCAAATCTCAGGTCCAAGAGCAGAAACACCGTGGGCTGAAGAGAGAAAAACAAGAAGGATGGGACTGCATGGGCTGGGGCTGGAATTAGACCATTAACTCCAATAAGCAAATGGACCAAAACTCATAAAAATGTGAAATCTTGTGACCAAGCTCTCTTTTGCTTCCATCTTGGACTGTGGCTCTGGTACTGCCAGGGTGTGGCCTTTGAAGGCTCTGCAATAAATATCCACTTTATTCCCCTTAACTCCATCTGGCCTCTGTTCTAGCTCCCGAGGGCGTCAGGGTGACCCAGCGAGGCCGGACTCGGGGCCAGCCCTGGCTATGGCAGCCTGGGGTGTTTGGAGGGACAGGTGCTGCAGGTGACATGTCCTGAGCAGGGACAAGGCTCCTCCAGGTCCTGGAAGTGCTGCCCATGGATCCTGCAGCTCCTTCCCAGCTGGATCTCAGCCACGGGGACAGCAGGGCCACCGCAGCCACCTCCCCCGGGGTGAAGCTGCCACCGCCTGAACCCTCCTGCCTAGAGCTGCTTTGTGGAGGCACAGGAATTGTCACTCCCAGCAGCCCCCAGCTCTGCGCTCCATCCCCTCAGCCCAACCCTCCCCTGTCTGCAGGGAGCAGCTCTGGCACCCCAGCCTCTCACTTTTAACCCTTCAGCCTCTCTCCCTGCCCCTGCTCTCTGTGCCCAGATCCCTGCAGGCTTTGGCAGCTGCTTCAAAGGGCTGCTGGAAGGTGGGAATGTGAGCAGGGCTGCGACACGTCTCAGCAGCAGCACCAGGGGGGAAAACCCAGGTGGTTTTTAAACCAAACACAAATTTCCTTTTTCCTGGTTTAGAGCTCTGTCAGGTGTTTGCGTGGCTGCAGTTCCTGCAGGTTTCTGAACTCCATCCTCATTTTCAGTGTGGCAGGGGGTGCAGAGGGGCACTCGAGGTTCCCTTCCAGGGACCCTTGACCCCTGTGCCTGCCAAAACCAAAAACTTTTTTCTACCAAGCCTTTTCCTGACCAAAACATTCCTTGCTGCCTGGGCTCTGGGGAAAACACCTTCTTGACCCCACAGAGGGAGAAGAAGCCCTGTGTGTCTCTTATCCTGGATTTAGACTATTGTGGATCCCATAAATCCATCCTGGGTTTATCTCCACTTCCCCAGGGCATTTCTCACTGCCAACCTCTGGCTGTCTCCTGCAGTGGCTCTGTGAGCTGTGACAAACTGGAGGAGGGACAGCAGAGGACATGGCTGGGATCACAGAACCATGGAATGGTTTGTGTTGGAAGGAACCTTAAAATCTAAATCCAGCCCCCTGCCATGGCAGGGACACCTCCCCCTGTGCCAGGTGCTCCAGCCTGGCCTTGGGCACTGCCAGGGCTCCAGGGGCAGCCACAGCTGCTCTGGGCACCCTGGCAGAGCCCAAACCTCTGTAACCAGGCCTTGCCAGGTTACAAACCTCATGTGGGAAATGGCACTGGGGGCACCTGGAACCAGCCAGGAAATCATTCTTTCCTTTCCTTTCTCCATTTGCTGCAATGGGTTTTGGTGCTGGTTTCCATCCTTGATTCAGGAATGTGAATGCCAGAGTGGTTTGGGTGGGAAGGGATCTTCAATGCCAGCTCATTGCAGCCCAGGGCCACCTCCCACTGTGCCAGGTGCTCCCAGCCCCAATGTCCAGCCTGGCCTTGGGCACTGCCAGGGCTCCAGGGGCAGCCACAGCTGCTCTGGCAATTCCAGCCCAGCCCCTGCCCACCCTGCCAGGGAACAATTCCCAATTCCCAAGATCCCATCCAGCCCTGCCCTCTGGCACTGGGAGCAATTCCCTGGCTCCTGTCCCTCCAAGCCCCTCCTTAATAATCTCTCTCCACTTTTCTTGTAGCTCCTTCAGGCACTGGAAGGTCACAATTTGGTCACAGTTTGGAAGATGCTTCTCTTCCAGGCTGAACAATCCCAGCTGTCCCAGCCTTTCCTCCCAGCAGAGCTGCTCCATCCCTTTGTCCATCCTGGTGTCCTCCTCTGGACTCTCCCAGTGGTCCATGTCCATCCTGCACTGGAAGCCCATTCCCCTGGGAAGCAGAGGCATTGGCATGGCTCTTTCCTCACCATGGGATGTGGCACAGCTTTGCCAGCAGCTTCCCTGAGCACAGAGAGGAAACAGTGGGATCTGAGCAGCCTCAGGACGTCCCCCAGAGCAGCTTTGTCCTTGCACCAGGGACTGGGGACTCCATGCACAGCCCTAAGCCCAGCTGGTGGGTGGGAGCTGCTCAAAAACTTTAATTTTTGGGGTGGTATTTTCACAAGAAAAAGCAGCTCTGTGGCCAACACCAAACTCTCAGACCCTGCTGCTGCCAGGTGGGTCCACAGCCAGAACTCCCTGCAGCTTCCCATAACCACAACATTTCAGCAGCCACTTTTAGACACTTGGCGGGGAATCCTGAAAAAAGAAAAACCCATCTGCTCTGGGTGTCTCAACATGAGCATGGAAAGAAACCCGTGGGTGAGAGGTGTTGGTGGAAAGCAGGGGTTTCAGAGCTGCTGCAGAGCCCAGGGACCTTCCCTGGCTACAGCTGACAACAGGTCCAGCTCAGGAAGGGTTTCTGTGGAGGTGGCACTGGGAAGGGCCCTGATTTCAGGGCTCTGGAGCAGTGGATGTGCTCAGGAGCAGCGCTGGAGCTGCCCAGCTCAGGGCTGGTCATTGTTTTGTGTCTCAAGGCACTGGGCTTTGACGAAACACTGCCCCAGTGATGCAAATCAATGATGCACTTGGCTCTGTAAGGGTTTTTTGGTCAAGCCAGCACACTCTGAAAATATTCTGCATAAAGACCTCAGCAGTTTTTGGCTTGGCTTGGGAAAAATTGAGTCAGTCAGTGAATTTTAATTTTTTTTTTTTTCTGGTGGCCAAGGAAATGTTGATACCCCACAGAGAGGGAGATCTTCCTTCAATTTAGCTTTCAATTGCAGACATCAAATTGTCATTGAAATAAAAGTGTTGGATATCCCAAGGCTGGGCCAGACAGGCCTCCTTGGGCAGCACTGAAGCCACTTTTAGGAGCCCCCCAAGCTGTTTTTTCTCCCAGGTGAACCCCCTGTCCTGTGCAGGTGTCTCCCTTGTGGAGCTGTGGGAAGCTCTGCTCCCAGGAGGATGAATCACAGCAGCAGAGCTGGGTTTGTTTGCTCTTAGACTCCTTCAAAGAGAAGATTCTGTGGTGTTGGGCATCGTGCCACCGGGCACAGCATCTGGGCAGAGCAGGGAGGGAGGGTCTGGATTTGGCCATTTGGTTGGGGTGTGGAATTTTGTTGTTCAAAGTGATGTTCACAGTGGATTGAAGCCCCTTTTGTGGGGCAGAGAGGGAGAAATGCCTCCCTAGAAGGGCCTTCGGAGGTGGGAGGACATCAGTCACTCCCTGGAGGTTCCTTTTCCCCTCTGCAGATGAAGATGTATCCCAGGATAACTTCTGTCAGCACTGCTATGGGGTCAGCCAGGGCCAGGCAGCTGGGGCAGCTCTTGGTGGCCAACGGTGCAAGGAAGATCAGAAGGATATTTCCACCCCCAGAAGGTTTTTCCCGTGGAGGTGGAAGTTATTTCACTGCCTGTTCCTCTCACTCTGGCTCTGAAGCTTTTGGAGCAGCATGTTCTCCCAGTGGGAGACTTTTCCATGGATGGCAACAAGCTGGGAGCTTGGGCAAGGTCTGAGGCAGAAGAGAGGATGGCAGTGGTGGGAGGGATGGAAGTGCTGGAGATGAGACCCAAACTCCCCTCAGCCTCACAGCTGCAGGACTTCTCCCTAAATCCGGCAAAACTCTCTGGCAGATGAGGGTTTGAACCACTCACATTTCATCGCCAGCAGGACTCCTTCCCTCCCCCTCTCATTATACCGGCATAACTGTAATTATCCCAGGTATAATTAACAGAAAGCACGTTCCCAGTGTCAGCAAGCAGTCTGGGCGTGCGCTGAGCCCACCTGGCAGAGCTCTTATCTCTGCCTCACAGCAGAGGCACAGCACTGCTGGGGACCCCAGGGCCACTGCCAGCAGGACAGCTTAGGGACAGCCTGGTGGGGAGCTGAGGGTGGCAGCTGGCAGGCACAGCACCCCAAAAGTGGCCAGAAGAAGTGCAGAACTGCAGGGACACCCCAGCCCCCTGTCCCCAGTGAGGACGTGGTGTGGGAAAGAACTCCTGACCTCTCAGGCTTTGCAGCCCAAATCTTTGTCAGCCAGGAGCCATCGCTGGTGCCTTGTACCAGCCCAGGGTGCCCAGGCAATGGGTGGAACCAGAGGAGAAGGGTGTGCAGGCAGATTGAGTTGGTGCAGTGCCCAGATGACACAGTCCCACCAGTCACATTTCCACCCCAGCGAGAGGCTGGCCTTGCCCACACAGTTGGCATTTTGGGGACACTGCATGGGCCCCCACAGAATCATGGAAATATTTGGGCTGCTGGAAAACACCTCTAAGATCATCCAGTCCAACCATTAACCCAGCACTGCCATGTTCACCACTAAACCACATGCTCAAGTGCCACATTCGCATATTTTTTTAACACTCTCAGGGGTCGTGGTTTCACTTTCTGTGCCAATGCCTGATATCCAAATTTTTACTGATTCAAACCTCCATTGGCACAACTTGAGTCTATTTCCTGCCATGTTGTTCCCTGGGAGCAGAGCCTGATCTCCCCACGGCTGTCCCCTCCTGGCAGGAGCTGTGCAGATCCACAAGGGCCTCCTGAGCCTCCTTTGCTCCAGGCTGAGCCCTTTCCCAGCTCCCTCAGCCTCTCCTCACAGGGCTCCTTCTCCAGCCCCTTCCCCTCTCCAGGGAATTCAAGACACTGGAGCCACAGGAATGACCCAGCAGAGTCGCGTCCACTTCTCAGCCACGCGTGGGTCCGTGCCCATGTCACGGCAGAGCTGAGCCCAACAGAGCCGAGCCCAGCAGAGCCGAGGTCACACTAGCCAGGCTGCTGCTGGCCAAAGCCACCTCTGTGTGTCTGCACAAGGCTCGGCTCCAAACCCACCCTCAGCAGGGAAAACCTTTGCTCGCTGTTTATCTTGACTGTCCTGTCACGCCCGGCCTGGGGCACCCACACCAAAGCCTTCAAGCCGTGTTTCTCCAGGGTTTTGGGGGTCGGGGTGAGGCCCTGCAGCCCCACAAGGGAGTGCACGCTGGAAGAGGCAGTGAGGTGATGGAAACACCCATCAATCACCCCGGCAGCCCATCGAGCAGAAAATGGATGCAAGGCAAGGCTGGATCCAGCTTTGCACGTGTTTTAATGACCGAGAACCCGGACTTTAAGTGATTTCTTGCACCCTCATAACCCACAAAAGCTGCGGCTGCGGGACCCGCCCGTGGCGCGGGCTCTGTGCCCACGGCCGGCCGGAGCCCTTGGGAGCAGCTGCCGCTTCTCTGTCCGTGCAAGTGCGGGCACGTCCCGAGCTCTCCCCAGCGCAGGCTCTTCCCTCCTGTTCCCTGCATGGCCCGCCAAGACAGAGAGAAAATATTCCATGAGCGCATCAAGCGCTCAGCCTCCCCCCAAGGGCCCCGGGAGCGCAGCACGGCGGGACAGGAGGGGCAGGAGGGCACAACGGGGCTGCCCACGGGCTGCCCCTTTAACATGGAGGAGCCGGGGCAGAACTACCGCTCCCAGCGGCCAGCGCCGCCCGCCCTGCCCTGCCCTGCCCGGCCCTGCCCGCTCTCCGCACGCCGGGGGCTGTAGTTCCCCCGCTGCCCCGGCTTTGTGGGCAGGGGACGTGGGGAGGGGGAGGCACTAAGGCAGAAGCGCCCCAAAATTGGGTTTGTGTTGTTGGTGGAGGGTAAGGAGGTGCCGCTGTGCGCTCGGTGCCCCCGGTGCGGTTCTGGGGCAGGAGGGGGATCAGCGCTGTTGGGGGCCTCGGTGTGAACGAGCTGGGAGTGCCAAGGCTGGGGAGACTCGGGGTGCTCAGGCTGGGGGGGGGCTCGGACGGGGAGCGCTCGAGGTGCCCAGGCTTGGGGGGCTCAGGGTGCACAGGCTGGGAGGTTGCCCAGCCGGGGGGGCTCAGGGTGTCCCGACTTGGAGGGG
>VZSU01002037.1:78126-114699 GCA_013398715.1 Nesospiza acunhae | reverse complement strand
GCTGCGCCGGCGCTCCCGCCCGGCTCTCTGTCGGGGCCGCGGCCTGGGCCCATTGTTAGCGGGGAGGGGGCGCGGGGGAACCCCCGGGCCCCGAGCGCGGCCCCGCGGGCGCTCCGGTAACGGGGACGGGGGTTATTGTTGGGGGGGTGCGGGCCCATCGCAGCCCTCAGCCGCTTTGCCCCGGGCCCAGCCCGCCGGGGGCTGCCCCTCGGTCTGTGGGGCTCCCACTTCTCCTGGGGAGGGTCTCCCCTTTCTCCTGGACGGGTTTGATCCCGGGGGGGCTCCCCCTTGTCCCGGGCCTTCAATCCCGGGGGGCTCTGTCGCTCCGGCCGAGGCCCCGCTTTGTTGCCCCCAGGGCTCCGGGGGTGGTTGGGTTTCGTTCCCCCCTGGTTTTGGGGGGGGTTTCGGCGGCTCTGGGGGTCCCTGGAAGAGGAGAGGGTCGGGGCTGGCAGAGGGAGGGAGGGGAAAAGCAGACAATCCTTTCCGATGTGCTGGGTGACCCTGGGGGTTTTGTGTTTGTGTGGGGTTTTTCTCCCCCCTTGTTTTTATCTCGTGCTCACATAGCGACAGCCTCGGCCCTTGTGAGCTGCAAAGTTGGAATTTTAAGAGCCTCTCGGCCCAACCTGAGAAATGCTCTGGTTTTTTTTTGTTGTTGTTGTTATTGTTGTTGTTTGCTTTGGTCAATGTTTAATAACTTTGTTCGGAGCAGAGATTTTATTAGGGAGATCATGAGTAAGGAATTTCCTTTATTAAGAGGGATGGAGGTGGGGGAAAGGGGGACCGTGGGTCCTTTTGGGTTTCAGTGCTTATTTTGGGAATCCCATGGGTCAGGAATTCAGTGCTGCGGCTCCCCAGGTTTTCAGGAAAACACAGGGATAACGTTAAAAGTTCTGCTAGGCCACACAGCTCTCAAACAATGGCTCTGCTTTCATTTCCAGTGGAACTTTCCAAAAAAAACCCACCCAACCCAAACTCCTCCGCTTTGGGGTTGAACTTTTTTGGAACGATCGTTTTACATCGTGCTAATTTTGTAATAATCTGTGATTTTGAGGGTAATACGGAACCAGAGCCGGGAGGATCTGGCTGTGGAGCCGGGCTCTGTGTGGATTAAAGCTCCTTTATTCAGTGTTGTCACCAGCGGTACTTCAGACTCGCAGGGAGATTCCCCCGAAGTTTTTTGTTGTTTGTGGAACGTCCCATAACCTGCAGTGTTCTGCCTGCGGTGACAACACGGAGCAGCAGCTCATTTCCCCACCGCATTTTCACGCAGGGAAGAGCAGAGCCGCCTGTCCTGAGCGCGGTGGAGCAGCGTGGAAGCCTTTGTTTGCAAACCCGGGGTTTCACCTGGGAAAAGTTGATCCTCTGTGTTCAGGAAGAGTTTGGGAATGCGAGAGGCTCTGGAGGCCCCGAGCAGCTGCGGCTTTGCAGTGCCTGTGTAGGTGACTGCCCGTGTTCCCGGCGCTCCGGGAGCTTTGAATGACAGGATTCAGCTGTCCCGCTGCTGCCTCGATCGCGGCATTCCCGTAAAAACACGGCTTGGAACTAAACTTGAACTACCCACAATGCTCCATTCCCCTTTGCTCCCTTGCAAAATGTCGCCTTTGCCAAGTTTTCCGCTCGTGTTTGGAGCAACCCAGAGAGGAAGCGCCTGGGAGCAGCCTCTCCTTAATCCATTGACTGAGATTTTCTGGACCCTCCTGATTTTTAAGATAACACCTTTATTAACTCAGAAATTAATTAGTGTCTGCAGCCTTTTGAAGGAGCAAAGACCGTGGCAGTGCGACTTTGTACCTTGTTTCTCACTGGAAATGGGCTTGTCACAATCTATAGATACTGGAAATTTTTTGGTGGGGATTCATAGTATCTTCCTTTGTTTTTTTTTTTTTTTTAAGTCTGCCCTGAGATAACTTGTAACTTCCTTTCAAGGGACTGCTCAGATTTCATTGCTGCAGCTAGTACACACCTCAGTTTGATGAGAAATTAATTTCTTAGCATTAATTACCTAATTTTTTTCTTTTTGCATGGAGGAGCTTGAGTGCTTCATGTGATGTTACTGAAGAATTTTGATATTGTTTGCTAAAGGGAAATTAAGAGGAAAATGCCATTAAGATGAATTGTAGTCTCAAAATCAGTCAAGATTTAGTCATATCGTGTTTTCAGTGTTTTTTCAAGTATGTGGGGAAGGTGGTGATTTCCAGACTCTTTGAAAGCTGGAGGAGTGAGTCCTGTTGGATGTCCCTGGTATTTAAGTTGTGAGTGTATAAAAAGCCCTGTAGAGTGGCCCTGGGGGCTGTGTGTGTGTGCAGCACTGAATTATGTTGGAGGTGCAATTAAAACAACCTGATCTCTGCAGTTTTCATACTCATTTTCCTCTGAATATTAACCCCATGCTTGACTCGTGGGGCAAACCTGACAAAGTTTGATCAAAGATAGGACTGATATTTTTTATTTTGGTCTCCCCACCGTTAGTAAATTGTTCTTGGAAGTTGTTTGTAGTAGTGTTGTTCAGGGCTACTACGAGGAGCAGGGAGGGAGCAGAGCTGCCTTTCAGGCCCTCGGAGGCGCTGGCAGGAGCAGGGCCAAGCCCTGCAGCCACCAAGGTACAGCAGTGGAACGTCCTGGGGTTGCTCTGCCAGGAGCTTCTCAGGGCTCCACCACCCCACTTTCATCCTCAGAACTCTGCGGGGCTGCATTTAGGTACCTCAAGTGATAAACTCTTGATCTTTTTAATGAAGATTAATTCAGACTATCCCATGCCTTAAAAAATAAATTTGGCTTGTTGTGTGAGCGTTACATAATGGGGGGAAAACACTTTGCTGTTCACACCTGTAGTGTCTCTATTGCTCTGATAGTCCTGCCTTAAAATAACAAACAAACTTCTGTGGTTTTGTGCTGCTGGAATGTTATCAAAATATTTGGGGAATAGGAAGTTAGTGAGTTGCTGTCAGCTTAATGTGCAGGTTTTCCTCCTGCTTGCAGATCATTTGCATCATGTAAAACATTTAGGGTATTTCATTTATTGGGGTATTTTATTGAGGTGATCAGTGCTCTGGGCGCTGAAAGTGTGCTGGAGTTGTCCAAATTTGCCCTGGTGCCATCGACAGCAGGACCAGCAGTGCTGGCTGTGCCTGCTCTGGAAAGTTCTGCTGAGATCCCAGATCCTGGTTTGCTAGTCTTTCTCCAGGGAATTCCATAAAGCATGTCTATGGGTTTTACTGCCTCCTGAGCACAGCTCCTGAGTTAGCAGGGAGGGCACACGCTGTGTTTGGGCTCCATGAACTGTACGAGCAGAAATCCAGGATTTGAAGTTTGCATTGAAAAACAAAAACCAAACCAAAAGCAAACCAAACTGTTGCTTTGCTGCTTTGCATGACTGAGGGAGTACTTTGGGATACAGTGGGATACAGTGGGCCTTGAGTGTTAACAGGGATGGGGGACCAGGCTCCTTTTGCCTAGTGGAAATGGACACAGCAGGTTCTGGTGTCACTGCCTTCCATGGGTTTTTTGGGGGCTTTTCCCCAGCAGTTTTCCAGTTATGTGTTGTCCCTGGTAGAAATTGCCATTGTGCTGTTGTTTCATGGGCATCCTGTGCATCCTGCTAAGCCTGTGCTGCACAGAAAGTGGGATCCCTGCGGGGTTTTTGGCGGGATCCCTGCGGGGTTTTTGGCGGGATCCCTGCGGGGTTTTTGGCGGGATCCCTGCGGGGTTTTTGGCGGGATCCCTGCGGGGTTTTTGGCGGGATCCCTGCGGGGTTTTTGGCGGGATCCCTGCGGGGTTTTTGGCGGGATCCCTGCGGGGTTTTTGGCGGGATCCCTGCGGGGTTTTTGGCGGGATCCCTGCGGGGTTTTTGGCGGGATCCCTGCGGGGTTTTTGGCGGGATCCCTGCGGGGTTTTTGGCGGGATCCCTGCGGGGTTTTTGGCGGGATCCCTGCGGGGTTTTTGGCGGGATCCCTGCGGGGTTTTCGGTGGGATCGCTGTGGGTTTTTGGTGGAATCCCTGCGGGTTTTCGGCTGGATCTCTGTGTGTTTCAGTGCTGTTCTAGCTGCTGGGTTCATGGAGCGAGTGAGTGTTGGAGGAGTCACTTTTGCCACAGCGGTGTTCCCCTGCCAGTCACAAGATGGGTGTGTTATTTAACGCCCAAAGCTGCAGCTGGGAGGATTTCATGTCTCTTTCCCCTCTCTTTCCCCCATGTCCCCCTGCAGGTGTTGGTGGAATGAGCGTAGCGTGCGTTTTGAAGAGAAAAGCAGTTCTGTGGCAGGACTCGTTCAGCCCCCACCTGAAGCAGCACGCTCAAGACACAGCCAACCCCACCATGCCTGTGGTACTGACATCTGGCACAGGCTCGCAGGCTCAGCCACAGCCAGCTGCAAACCAGGCCCTTGCAGCAGGGACACACTCCAGCCCCGTGCCCGGATCCATAGGAGTGGCGGGGCGCTCCCAGGACGACGCCATGGTGGATTATTTCTTCCAGAGGCAGCACGGGGAGCAGCTCGGGGGAGGAGGCAGCGGCGGCGGCGGCTACAACAACAGCAAACACCGCTGGCCCACCGGGGACAACATCCATGCAGAGCATCAGGTAGAAAACCACTCCCAGCTTTCCCAACTCAGCCCTGCAGCCTTCTCAGAGATGCTTTTCATGGTGCTCTTCTAAAGCTGGAGCTGGTTCTGGTGGAGTGGCCACAGTGGTGCTGTTTGTTTTCTCTTTTCAGGGTGGTGGTGCCCTGGTAGCTCTGAGTTGAAAGGTTTCAGCTCTTGAGGGTGTTGAAATCCCAAATCCCAATCCACTCTCTTGTCACAGTCGAATGCATGTTTACAAAATTCATCACTCCCTTTATTGATTTTTTTTTCTGATGTGTGAACCAGCATAGCCGTGACTACTGCTGCTGCTGCTTTTCAAATCTGTTGCTGTAGTTAAATAATTCTTATGTAATGGTATTACAAAACTGCCAATGCATGTAGGTTGGGCTTTTACCATTCCCAATATTGGAAAACACAGGAGTGGAAGTTGCTGGTGGAATGTTTGACTGGGTTTCTTTGCTTTGGGGTTGGGTTTTTATGGTTATCCTGTACAGGGGAAGGTGGTGTTGATGTGTGTAGCTGAACTGAGAAGAGCAGCCTTAAGAGTGTCACCAAGCAGTGTTTTTAGGAACTTCTTAGAGCCACTCAGTCTCTGGAGGGATGGTGGGCCAGGCTGTGTGCTAGTGGTGTTTACTAGAAGTCTTTTCAGCAGTTGCATTGTCACTCGTGCTGCAGTTAAATGAGTGGCTGACTCACTCCACTCTGTCTGTGACCTGTAGCTCACTCATCAAAGACACACGAGCGCTTCCTCTCCGAGGCAGCAGAACCCAAGTGTAAGCACATTTTAAAGCAGAATGATCCCCACAAATATTGCCAGGGCAGCATACACAAAGCTTTTGCAACCTTTGTGAACATCTCCTGCCTCCAGTTTCTGGAATCAAAGCGGTCAAGCCCTGGCTCCTCTGCTGTGCCTCCCCAGGGGATGTGTTGCCAACCAGAGCATTTAAAAGCAAACATTGCAGGGAATTTTGCAGCCTCACCAAAGGCAGTGTATACATCAACAAAGAAATAAACCCAAGTGCTCTGTTAATTTGTTCTGGAAGAAAAATCACATAAAATACTGCAATATGAGCTGAAGAGCTAGAAAAATGTTGTTGTTATTCCCTTATGGAGAAATGTAGTATTTAGGTATCAATTCAGAAGAAATAACTTCATTGAAACAGATGCATAATTTTTCTGTTTATTATCCAAGTTTTCAGTCACTAACTGTAAAACTTGCTTCAAGAGATATCAGTGCCAGAGATCTTAATGTTCTAAGTTCTGAAAGAAACCATAAGCAGTAATTTCTTCCTGCAAACTAGTAGGTTTTTCAAATCAAAGCAGCCATGGAGTCTTGGGGTGGAGATGCCTGGGCAGGGCCTGCTATTGTTTGGGCATTTTGTGGCAAGATGACTTCATGAATTAAAATGATGTAATAAATTCTCAACCTAATTTTCCTCCAGCTCACACTTTGATCCTTCTTTTACTGCAAATCCCTGAAAGCAAAGACAACAAAACTCTCTGGAGATAAGGGGTATGGGGACAGGGCACTCCAAGCTTGCAGTCATTAAAAACTCTGCTGGTATTTGAACTTTTATTTATTTAATAATGGAAAGACTTAAACTTTCACTCAAACAAAAGAATCTTGCCTGTTCCAGAGGCTTGTCCTGTTGTCAGCAGAAGTGTTGCTCAGCTTGATTTTCTTCAGTAACTAGTGGGATGAAATGATCCTAATAAATAAACCACTTAATGAAAGGAAAGCTCATTAACTTCTGCTAGTTTAAAGGAATTTTTCAAATCCAGTTCCTGTGAGAGTGGACAGTGGAGAGAAGGTTGTGTGGACAGATCACACCTGCAGGATGGAGCTCACAGATGATTCTGTGTGGTGCTCTCAGTTTCCCCTGTGAGTTCTGTGAGCTGAGGCTCAGGAAATACCCACCAGGCCAGAATTAACGTCGGGGTTTTTATCTGCTCTGCTTCCTGCTGCTTTTACACTCTGATAAATGGGGTACAGCTGTAGTTCCAATGGTTTTGCATTCAGTGCTCATCTCCAAACCAATCTTTGTGTCTGTAATTTCTTCCAGGTCAGCTCTGAGGTGGGACACTAACCCTGTTCTCCTCAGTCTTGTTTTGATACTGGTGCTCCAGTGATTGAGGGGCACTTTTATCAGAGTTTGGTGCTCCATCTCTTTTTCCATAGTTCTCTGCTTGCCTCAGGGTTTTGCTCCTGGGAAGCAGAATGCAGGATATGTGTAATCCTAGCACTGCCATTCTTCTTGACTTCTTGGCCACCTCCACATCTGCTGCTTAAATTATAAATTCCTTGGAGCGAGGACTAATCTTATGCATGCAAAATGATTTAATTCAGTTTGGGTTTAGCTGGGGTAGAATTGAATTGGCCTTGCAAGAACAGAAGTGGAAGGAAGTGCTGGGACAGGCAGGGAGGTAGGGAATCATTAGGGATGTCTCCTGACTCTGTTTCTTATGGATGCACTTTTATTACTGTACTTTTCATTTTAGACTTTCAGAGATGGTTCAGCGAGGGCCCAGCCTTGAAGACTGGTTGGGAAACTCAGTAGCTAAAAGATAATGGGAAGTCAGAAAAAAAAATAATTATAGGCTAATATAGGTTAATGTCTGCCTAGAGCTTGGGAGGTCGTAATTAAAGGTAGAAGGATTTTAATCGTTGAATCCCAGATTCTCTTTGTTGCATGTGTAGACAGACGTGCGTCTGTTGGTGATAACACTGCAGTGGCTTTTACCAAATGATGACATTTAATGGTGGCATTAAACAGCCAGGAGTGCTGTGAGTCACACCTGAGCTGCAGTATCCTGACTTTCCATGGGTTTCATTGTGCTGTTCCTTCTGGTCACTTTTCCTCCTGGAAGCTCTGGGAATTGAGCTGAGAGTGGCTTTAGCAGGGATGGCTTAAGGAAAAGTTCCTCCCGAGGAAGGAAGGAGAGGAGCTCCTTCCTGGTGGTGTCCTCTCCTTGTGAGCAGCAGGAAAATGCTGTGTCTTTTTTTTTTTTTTTTTTTTTTTTTTTTGCTTAGAAACTTTCTTTTCCTGTTGCATTTTCCCCTTCTCCTCTGGAAGGTGTGTTTGGGGCCAGGTTTTTACATAAAATGAAACAATTAAAGATGCCTCTGTCATTTCACAAATTTAGGTGTCGAAGCGTCACCATCCACACAAAATGCTTGTGCTTACAAGATCTTCTTTGTCCCTGCAGACACTGAAGTGATGCTGGAATCAGACTTTTGATTTCCTGACTTGGTTTTTCAGATCTCCTGAGCAAAATTCCAGCTGTTTGCAGCTCCAAATCCTTAATCACCAAACTTCCATGGAAGACCCTTAACTGCAAATTTTTCTCTTTTTATCCGCCAAAAGCAGCAGGATGAGGCTGAGGTTCAGGGTCCCCAGTAATTTTAATATTGGAGTGAGCAGGTTTGGGCTGTCTGATGCCTGGTTGGTGTTGGGCAGAGCGTTACCCTGGCTGCAGGAGGGTGTTTGTGTGCTGTTTATCCTGCAAAACCATGGGCAGGGATCAGGACATCATGTAGGGAGGGCACAGGATGGCTCCAGGTGAGGAACGGCCTGGCTTGGCTCTGCCTTGGTTATGAAAGGTTGCACAGATCTCCTCACAAACCCAAACAGCCTCTGCTGCTCCTGGGGGCAGTGCAAAGACACTCGGGATATTCAGCTGGGACAAGTTATCAACACTGAGCAGGTTTTTAGGAAAATTGGCTGGGTTTTCTTGGCTGGGGTCTCCTGGTGTGTGTGTGTGTGTGTGTGTGTGTATGCCTGAACTGGAGTGAAGGGAGAGTTCTGTGGTGTGTCCCTCTGTAATTGTAGTCACTGGATCTGCTTAGGCTGTTGGAATTGCACTCGGGTAGTGTGGGAGTTGCTTGGTAGAAGCAAATGATTTTAGGCATTTGCTTTCTCCCAGAGCATGTTTAATTAATAATTGGAGACAATAGAACTCTGCAGGGATGGTCTTGTTGAATGTGGGGAATTTTTCACATGGAGTTGCTGAAGAATAGTCAGCACAACAGGGCTGGGACTGGGGTTTTGCTTTTTGGCAGTGTGACCATGTGAGTTCTTCACTGGGAGCTGGATTCAAGCGGAGGCAGGAGGTAATTCTGGTAATTCTGCCCTCGTGGGGTGCAGCTCCTCCAGCCAGGCTCCTTCCTGCCCTGGGAGTAGCTGGATCTGAGCACGTTTGATAATGCTGGGTGCTGCTGGCAGGCACCGTGGCCAGAGCTTGCCTGAAAGTTGTGGCAAGAGCCTCTGAAAAGGTCCTGGAAGCAAAGGCAGCCCTGGTGTTTGTTCTTCCAAAGGGAAATCCTGGCTAAGTGATGCTTTACTCCTTAGGACAGAGATTTTGCCCCATCCCTGGAAATGTCCAAGGCCAGGTTGGAGCAACCTGAGACAGTGGAAGGGGTCCCTGCTCATGGCAGGAGTGGAATGAGCTGGGATTTGGGGTCTCTTCCAACCCAAACATTCCATGATTTCTGATGTGCCTGTGGATATGTGCTCCACATAATTGGATGTATTGTCTGTGCTGGGGTTGAAGGCATGGTGTGAGTCCCTTGTCACACAAATCATGTGACAGCACCTGTGGCTCAGCTCTGGAAGGTGGTTTCTGACCTCTGTTTCATTAAAACTGTTTTCATGGGAACTTCCTTGTGTTCCAGTGAACTGCTCAGGGCTTTCCTTTCCCTGACACTGAAAGTGCTGTGCTAATTCGATACCAGGTAATTTGAAACATAATTCCGTGCTGAAATGGAATGTCTGGTTTGGCTGATCTGTTTCACAGAGATTTCTCCATAGTGGAGGGGTAGCTTGGGAGGGGAATTGGAACATTTAATTTGGTTTTCTGCTTTGTGTTGCTCCCTGAAAATTTCTCCTGAGGTAGAAGGGGCACGAGTAGATTGGCTTAGTTGGAAATTTCAGGTTGGAAAATCCTTGTGATATGCAGGGGACAGAAAACTCTCTGAAACATTCAGAAAGATACTCTGAGACTCTGCTTCTTTCAAATCCATGGATTTTACTGTTCCTGATGGGCAGCTACAGATAAGATTGTCCAGCTGGGATTGCCCAAGTGACCGGGTGTGTTGGTGTTGGGATTTCTCTGTGGTTGTTGCTGTTCTGCTGTTTCCTTGTCATGGTGCTCACTCAGGAGGAGCAAAACCACTTTCACGTTACTGAATTTGCAAATTCAGTGCTTCCAGAAGACTTCAGGTATTTCAGTGGATATCTTGTACGAGTTTGCTTTGAAAAGAGGTTTATTACAGAACTTGTCCTGCTTGTTTTCTCCTCCCCTCTCCCCAACTTTACTCTCCCCTTAGCAGCTCATTTGTGGTTTGCAGAGTTGCTGTGACCTCCTTGTGCTTCTGCAGAGCAGGTTGTGATCCTGGGAGCATTTTTGCAAATGGGTGAAGCTTTACAGTGGATCTGAGCCCCACAGTCCCTCCCCAGCCACCCCAATCCATCCCCAGTCGCCTGTTCCTCATGAGCTGCCACAAATTTCAGCTGATCAGAAATGTCCTCGATGAAGAGCTGTTGCAGGGCATTGTCTCTGGCCTGCCTGGCTCAGAGAACTCCCTCTTAGGTGTATCAGGGACGATTTCCAGGCTGTTTTCCCTGAGTGCTGATGTCAGGCTGAACAAACGCTACTTTGTGCTGCTGCCATGTGATGCTGCTCCCTCCCAGCAAGGAGCAGCTCTCAGCTCTCCTGTTACTCCTGCCTTTGTTAGGGATAACTTCTGTTCCAGGGCAGTCGTTTTTATTGGGAACATCTGGCTTTGCTTCTTGCCCTGTTCAGACTTTTCATTCTGGGGTGAAACTCGACTGTTGCTAAACCCTCAGTGAGTCCCTGTCAGGGTGGCGTGAGGCCACTCTCATCTCTCCTGACAGAGGTACAGTTAAACACTGCTGCATCCCTTCTCCACATCTTTTTCCCTCCGAATTTAAACCTGGGAAGGTCACAGTGGGGCTGGGGGTAAAAGGAGAAGCCCCCCAAGGTCAGATCTTAGCATGGCCCCGAGCTCTGGTGTAAACCCACGGTTCCAGGCACACACCTGGGGTGCAGAAAATGGTTTTTCCAAGGGATTGCCAGCTCCAGCAGGACAAAACTAAGGTTGTTTCTTCCCTAATCCAGTATTTTTCAATCCTGCACCCCAATATGTGCCTGAGACATGGCAGGGTAACCTAAATTCCACATTAATGAAAGCGCTTCCCTGGGTGGATAAAATGGGACGAAAAACATAATTAGCTAAGGAAGGAGAGCCCCTCTGCAAGGCTGCCTTTGCTGCAGTTATTTCTGTCCCCTGAATCATTAATCAGCCTGGCCCCATGCCAGGGAAGGCATTAGCCAATCTGCAATTTCAGTGGCTTTTTGCTTCCAGTGCTAATGGTGGTAGCAATTCTAACCATGAATCCTTTACTACAAAAATAGTAGTTAAACCACCTAATCCTGTCTAATACTTGTGACTTCACATTCTTTCTTTACCCACTATTGTTATGGGAGAAGGCTAAAAATAGGGCAGTAATCAGTTGATGGAACAGGGTATTTTAACCCAGGCTCTGGTTGTCAGTGCAAACCTGTTGTGGAGTGTGTGATGCTTTCCTTGCTGTCAGCTGGGGAATGCGTTTCCCCTCTCCTGGATGCTGTAAATTGTCTGACTGCACTCAGATCTGGCATTTTTTGGAAATAACCTCCCCTGTGAGCTGTTCAAACTCAAGCAGCCTCCCCCAGCTGTAGGAGGATTTGTTTCCATCTGAAATTTGTAAACCTTTAGTTCATTTAAAGAGTTTTAACAATTGTGAGTATATAAATCAAAGTCTTCAGCTAGAGCTTTTGATTTTCTCCTCTCCATTCAAAGGACATTTTTTTTGGTTTTGATTTTCTCCTCTCCATTCTAAGGATGTTTCTTGGTTTTGATGATTTTTGTTCTTCCTGTCTCAATTCTGGTCTTCTTGTAATAATGTTGCCTTTTTTTGAGGGATGTTTTACTAGAGAAGTGTTTGGTTGGAGGTTTTTTTTTTTTAATTACAAATTGAGCAAGACTTAAAATATAGAGGCCAAATGGATGGAAATATTATATTCCCACTGGCAGAGTGCACAGGAGTTAAAAATAAATATCCAAGGAATAATCACACTGGGGGTGCTCTGGGTAAGCACCTGGCATGTACAAATCAGGAGAACTTGGGATCTCATCTTGTTTTCTCACAAAGAAAACAAATGCTGTTGGATCTTGCAGCTTGGAAAGAGATTGGAGCAGCCCGGGGCAGTGGGAGGAGTCCCTGCCCGTGGCAGGGGTGGAATGAGAGGGGCTTTAAGGTCCTTTCCAGCCCAAATCACTCTGGAATTCGGGGATCTTAGAGCTGAGAAATCAGGACATTTGTCTCTTCAGAGAAATATAACAATGATATAATTTGCCACATTTCTCTGCAGCAGTGGAGGAGCAGAACAAGAGAGATCCCCCAGCAGAGCTGAAATCTTGGGAGGCTCCTCAGGCCCTGCAGGAGCTCAGGCAGCAGCAGGAGAGTCCTTCCCACCATTTGTGGTCCCAGCACCCATCCCTGGCCATGCCTTTGTTTGCCAGGGTGGCGGAGAGGAGCTGAGGGCAGAATTCCTTGTGGAAGTGTCTGTGGGATTCCCTGGAGCTGGTTTGCAGGGCTGAGGGCAGCGCTGGGCCCTGTAATTTAGTGCAGATCAAAGGAAAATTGAAATGATCCATTTGCATGTTCCAGCTTCAGGAGTTCCTGGCTTTGCAGGGCCCATCCTGGGAGCAGATCCCTCCTGGCCAGGAGGGGAACTGGGGGGAACAAATGCCCCAGTGTGAGGGAGGGAAGGTGGATCCTGGGCTGAGAAAGGGCTGGGAGAGGGGAATGGGGCCAGGTGAGGAGCAGGGGTGGGAATGGGAACCAGGAGAGCTGGGGCTGGCAGAGATTTGCTTTGGTTCTCCTCTAAGAGAATTGGCTAAGTAGAAACAGATAATTTAAACCCTCTTCAGTCACTGCTACCCCCAGTAAATACAGGTATTTTATCTATTTAATGTTCAACATTAAAATAAAAAATCATAAATCCGGCTTCACAGTGCACTTTTAGAGACGGTTTAGATCATCACTAGAATATTTCTTAGCTCAAATATTTATTAGCAAAAATTTTTTAGATTCTTTTTCTCCAAAGAAATTTCTAATTAGTTTTCTGGGGTTTTTTTCTCCTCCTGTATGCCAGATTGTTTTATTTCTTTGTTTAATTCCACTTGCCTTTTGCTTCCTGTGAAACATCTCTTGGATAAGGAGAAAGAAAAAGAATCCTTTGGGGTTGAGAGTGAAATTTAGCCTTGGATAGTTTGGCTGCCTGTCTGCCTAGGTGAATGTAAATTCTACATAAATGAGGATTCCTTAATATATAAAAAACTGGTGTACAATCCCCTGGGATACCTGAAATGTGATACAGCCCTGCACTTGGAATTTGTATGTAAAGGTCATTTTAGCAACCATATTTGCTTAATATAAGGTGCAGTATTAACACACACTGTTGACATTAATATTTACCTAAAATTACAATTCTCATGCTTTGCTGGTTGCTCTCGGGGCATGAAAACCCCCGTTGGATTATTCTAGAATAAAAATACGGTCCTGGAAATCTGCAAGGTAAATTCCCTGTTGTTTTCATGCTAATTTGTTGGGTCTTCAGCTCGGTGTTTAGTAATCAGAAGGACAGTCTGAGGCCCTGGCTGCTGTTAATTGACCCGAGTGCAGAATCCCTTTTGACAAGTGCCATTCCCCGGGGCCTGGGTTTGCTGGGCTCCAGTGAGCTGGAGTTTGCAGCACCAGCAGTGCCCTGGCTTCTGGCAGGAGCCCCAGTCTGGGGCTGCTGCAGGTTTGGGATCCTGGCATTCTTGGGTTCATGGAATCTCAGGTAGTTTGGTTCAGAAGGGACCTTGAAGCTCATCCCACCCCACCCGTCCCATGGCAGGGACGCCTCCCACTGTGCCAGCCCAGCCTGGCCTTGGGCACTGCCAGGGCTCCAGGGGCAGCCACAGCTGCTCTGGCAATGCCAGCCCAGCCCCTGCCAGGGAACAATTCCCAACTCCCAAGATCCCATCCAGCCCTGCCCTCTGGCACTGGGAGCCATTGCCTGGCTCCTGTCCCTCCATCCTTGTCCCCAGTCCCTCTGCAGCTCTCCTGGAGCCCCTTCAGGCTCTGCAAAGGCTCTGAGCTCTGCCTGGAGCCTTCTCCTCTCCAGGGGAGCCCCCCCAGCTCTCCCAGCCTGGCTCCAGAGGGGCTCCAGCCCTGGAAGATCTTTATGACCCCTTTGCTGTGTTGCAGTTTTTTACCCCAGGGGACACCAGGGCCTGTTTGGGGTGCAGTGTTGGAGCTGGAGCAGGAGGGGCTCAGTCCCTGTCCCTGTGTGGGTTTGTTCCTCCACTCTCACTCTCCAGGCTGATCCAGACCTGTGGATCTTTGGTGATGTCTGTGATGAGCATCTGAGTCTTTGCTCTTCTGCATGAGATAGCTTGGAAAATTTAAATCTATGACAGGGTGTGTTCAGGGGGCCTGGAGACAGGGCAGGGCTCTGCCCGAGTTTGTGGGGTGCTGGGTGAGCAGCAGCTTCCACAGAGCATCCCCACCTGCTGGAATGGTGATTTGTGCCTGTCTGCTACAGCTCCATCCATTCAGAAATGTTACAGACACAGACAGGGGCTGGTGTCTGGGCAGCTTTGGGACAAGGAAAACATTTGCTTCTGAGTTGTTGTCACTGAGTTTTGCGATGCTCAGGCTGTCTAATCTTATTTAAAAGGAAAGGAAGTGCAGTTGTCCTGTGTGAGGTGGCTGCCTGACATGAATGAGCTGCTTGAGGGGCTGGAAAATCCCCATGAATGTGTTTGGTTCAGAGCTGCTGAGAGGCTCCTCTGCAGTGTGTGAGGTGTAAAGTGACCATTGACCACGGGAGAGATGGGTTTGGGCTGTTGCAGTGTGCAGTACAGGAGAGCTGAAAGCATTCCATGCTTTGTGTCCTCCTGGAGTAGGATTGGGTGGCTGCTGTTGTGATTGTGAAAGGTGCCTGGAGCAGCAGTGCAAGGCCAGGGGGGCTGGGAGCATCAGTAGGGTGAAATGCAGGGTCCTGCCCGTGGGTCACCACAGCCCCCAGCAGCTCCAGACTGGGACGAGGCCTGGAAAGCTGGGAAAGGCCCTGGGGGTGCTGGTGACAGTCTGAACATGGGCCCGGGTGTGCCCAGGTGTGCCAGATGCTGCTGCCACCTGGGTGTGTCAGCAGCTGTGTGACCAGCAGGAGCAGGGCAGTGACTGTCCCTGTGCTGCCACTGCTGGGGCACCTTGTGACAGGAGAGACACTGAGGGGCTGGAGAGTGTCCAGTCCTTGGAGCTCTTTTCCCACCTCATCTCTGGCATCCTGAGCACCAGAATCCCAAAGGCTTTTCCCAGAAGGGAATATCCATCCAATGCAAGCCCCAGCAGCAGAGGTGTCCCTGCCCCAGCCCCTTCTGGCAGGGAACATTTCCTGTTCCCCCACAGCTCCAAACCCCTCACACCAACAACAGAAAAGGAGCCCCGGAAGTCCTTAAAATCCCATTTTTGCATATTGGGGAAAATTTCCCCATGGAAAGGGGGCTCAGGCCTTGCCAGGGGCTGCCCAGGGGTGTTTGGAGTGCCCATCCCTGGAGGTGCCCAAGGAAGGGCTCAGGTGGTGGCACTGAGTGCTCTGGGCTGGGGCCAAGGTGGGCATCAGGCACAGCTGGGACTCGATGGTCTCAGGGATCTTTTCCCACCTCAGTGATTTGGGAGAATGAATGAGGTTTGGAGGTCTGACAGAGAAGAATTTGCAGTGAGGAATCCAGCTGTGCCTCAGGGATGTGAATGAGGAATCCAGCTGTGTCTGGTGGGTGTGCAGTGAGGAATCCAGCTGTGTCTGGGTGTGCAGTTGGAATCCAGCTGTGTCTCGCTTTGCCTTGTGTTTTTAGCAGAGAGGTGGAGCGGGTGCAGAGCAGGGCCTGAATTCCCCCCCAGCCTCAGGAGGTGCAGTGATCCCCTGGTTTTGCTCCAGTTTCTCAGCATGGCTGCTGGTGAATCCCACTTTGGGATGTGTTCTCCCAAGGGGCAGGCAGGGAATGATTTCTGAGTCAGTGGAGTGGCTGGAGCTGGAGTGTGTAACAGTGACACACATTCCTGTGTTTGTGTGTGGAAATCGTTCTTGAATAAGATTTACATAAGTCCTGAGTGCATCCACACGTTCATGGTGAGGGGAGGGATGTCCTTGTGCAGTGAACTCCTTCCAGAGCGTGGCGCTCCTGTCCAGAGCCTTCATTTCGTGAAGTGGGGTTCCACGGTGTGTGTGAGCAGAGGGGAGGAGCTCTCTCATCCTCAGGGACTCAGCAGCTCCTGTGGGATGTGCACTCTGCGTCCCTTCCCAGAGCACAGCCTGCCTGGAGGAGCCTTGGGGTGCTGCTGGCTGAGGGCAGAGGGAGTCAGGTTTGCTTGGATCACTTCCCAAGGGATTGAGACTCCAGCTGCCCTCTCCTTGTGTGATTCCTGATTCCTGAAGTTTGTGGAGCTCACCTCTCCCTCCCAGGATGTCACATCAGCTCCAGGTGTCAGGGCATCGCTGCCTCGTGCAGCCGATTGATCCTGGCATTGTCTTCTGGATTTCTTTCAAATCTCTGCTTCAGTGGTGAGCCACATTTTCTGCTAATCAAATCTCATCAGCATCAGTGTTCATCTGGAGAGAAGTTCTGTCTCTGTGGACCGCCTTGTCTCTTGTGTTTACACCGCCCTGGCTCTGCTCTGTGCTCCTCAGAGCTCAGGGATCAGGAAGAGGAACAGATCCTGATGAGGTGGAAGATCAGCTCTATTGTTTAATGGCCATTGCAGAGGAATCCCTGACAACTGGAATGCAGAAATGTTGGAAGGCATGGCTCTGGCTTTGTGTTCTGCTGTTTGAGACGCTTTGTTCTTGAAGGAGCCCTGTGATATTTGTGTGCAGTGAGGTGAAAATGTGTTGCTGTTTAACATTACAGGCACTGAGAAATGGAAAAAGGATCCTTTGGGTGCAGTCTTTGAAAATCAAATAAATAGATCCAATGATCAATGAAGGTAAAGAAAGTGTGTGAGAGAAAGAGCTGGAGAATTGCTGTTTATGGACACTTTGAGCACAGAGTGGCCAAAATCAGGCACAAAGACCTGATTTAGAAAATGCTTTTATCCATATTTGTTAAGATTCTTGAAAGAGAGATGATAAGGGATGTGAAATATCTGTGAATGAGTGATTTCTTCATTTCCTCACATCTGGTAGCTGATAGAGAAGGCAGTTTTTATTTTCTGCTTTTCATCATGGCTGGGGTGAGGGATTCTGGGGAAGGGGATGGGGACAGCCTGTCCCTCCTGTGGCATTGTCCTGTTGGATCGAGTCCAGGAGCCACCAAGTCATCTGCAGGGCTGGAGCACCTCTGCTGAGAGAATTGGGATTGTTCAGCCTGGAAAAGAGAAGGTTTGGGGTGATTTCATTCTGGCCTGCAGGGAAGGATGGAGAAGGGACTATTGACACGAGCCTGGGGGGACAGGGGGAGATGGCTTCAAACTGACAGAGAATATGTTTAAATTCAGTGTATGGGAGAAATTATTCCCTGGCAGGATGGGTAGGGGCTGGGATGGAATTCCCAGAGCAGCTGTGGCTGTCCCTGGCAGTGTCCAAGGCAAGGTTGGACAGGACTTGGAGCAACCTGGGACACTGGGAGGTGTCCCTGCCACGGCAGGGGTGGCACTGGAGGAGCTTTAATGTCCCTTCCTACCCAAACCATTCCATGTTGACCAAATCAGATAAAAATATCACTTAATATCCTCTTGGATTTTGCTGGGAATGTAGTGATTGGATCTTTGTAGCAGCTTTGTTTTGAGGTTCCCCCAGCTCAGCACCCACTCCTGGGAGATGATTTGTTTTGGGGAAGCTGCTGGGCACACTCTGAGCAGCCTTTGTGTGGCTTCTGTGGTTTGCTGGGACATCACTTCAGCAGCTGTGATTTGTGTGGCTTCTGTGGTTTGCTGGGACATCACTTCAGCAGCTGTCTCTGCTGAAGTGTTCACATCACCTTCTGAATCTCTCTCTGCAGCTTCTCCATTCCTCAGATGTCTGATGGAAATAATAATTTGCTCTCTGCCAGCTTTTGTGGTTTGGCACATCTGGAGGTTGCAGCACTTTCCATGAGTTCAGCTTGAAGTGCTCCATGGAAGAATTTGGTCCCTGTGACGTTTGTGTGGCACCAGGCAGCTGAGCTGTGTCAGCTGCAGAGCAGGGATGGAGCTGGCAGGGGAGGGAAGCCCATGTGGCTGCAGTTTTGGGAAGGGTTTCACTTGGTGTCGGTGGCCCACGTGACAAATGTCACTGCAAAGGGTGGCAAGGCTGAGGCAGAACTGAAAATAACAGATACAGTAACAAGAGATTTTTAACCTGATTTTTAAACTGGGATTCTGAGTGAGTGACCCCTGAGGATTTGCAAATTATGTAAATATCTAATAAATAATTCACTAACATACTATTAATCTTTTGCAAAGTGTGATGGCCGCAGAATAGAAGAATTTAGACTGGAGGGGATTTCTAGAGGTGGTGCTTTCTTCTGTCTGATTCTTAGATGAGATCTACAGAATATTATCTTAGTTGAGATCTACAGAATATTGTTTTAGATGAGATCTATAGAATATTATCTTAGAATAGAAATAAAACATAATCCCAAAGTCTCGGTCCTGCCTGAAGTGGTGCTGCAATATCAGAAGTCATGGTTGAGGTCAGTGGTGGTGGTGTAACATTCCAGTGCTGGTCACTGGTGGGCCATGAGCATCTGAACAGTTTTTGGGATTTTTTTGTCCTGTAACTCACCCAGCAGGCATTGCTGAGCTCCTTCCTTGGCCTGGGAGGGCTCTGTGCAGAGCCAGCACTACACCCTGTGTGTAAACCTGCAGCATGCTGCAGGGAGCCTGGATCTGTGTGGGCATTACCCATTTAAAAGTGCTTTATAAACTCCTTTTTAAAAGCTTTATAAACTCCTCCCTGCTGAGCACAGAGGTGCCTCAGCCCTGCTGGGCTGCAGGGAGTGTGTAAACACTGAGTAGGAGGGGAGTTTGTGCTGCTCGTGCAGGGTGTTGGTGGCTGCTGGGACACTGGAGTGGGGCAGGGGAGGGCGGTCACCTGCTCCAGTCCCAGCACGTGCCTCAGCTGCTGCGCTTTGGCCTCCAGTTCAGAGTTGGGGTTTCTTTTTGAATTTGCTTCCTCCTGTGTGCTCAGCGGCTGAGATTTGGGAATGAGAAGCAGGAGAAGGATTTTCCTGCAGTTTCAACATTTCCAGTCCATGTCAGGTACTGATCCCTGCTCTGGGCCAGGGACAGCAGCCAGGGCACGGCTGGAGCTGGGCCAGGGCAGCTCAGGCTGAGCTCAGGGCAAGGTTCTTCCCCCAGAGGGTGATGGCACTGCCCAGGCTGCCCAGGGAATGGGCACGGCCCCGAGGCTGCCAGAGCTCCAGGGATGCCCAGGGTGGGGTTGTTGGGGGGTTCAGGAGCTGGGTCAGTGATCCCTCTGGATGTTCCAGCCCAGGATGCCCAGGGTGGGGTTATTGGGGTGCAGGAGTTGGATCAGTGATCCCTGTGGATGTTCCAGCTCAGGATGCCCAGGGTGGGATCACTGGGGTTCTGTGCAGGGACAGGAGCTGGATTTGGATCATCCTTGTGGATCCGTTCTGTGCTTCTGTCAATTTATTTATCCAACAGTTTCGAGTTTATGCTTTATTTTTCTCTTCTAAATGACTCAGTTTTCATCAAATCAAAAGTGTTGGTTTTTTCTGCCTCATGTCATTGTAACCTGTAAATTTGTAAAGGTAATTTACATTGTAAATTTGCCAGGTTTATACAGGAGATTTTCCTTGATTCCCACCTGAAATGATGCTGGCTCCTCATGCCTTGAGTCCCTCACCTGAAACCACTGTGAAATATGAGCAGAAACAGTTGTGTTAAGGCTTTGTGTGTCTTAAAAGTAATTGCTGGTTGTTCCTTTCCTGTGCATGTATAAATCTAACACACAGAAAAAAATCTGTGTGTAATAATACATGTGTGTGTATAATAATGAAAGTATATAAATGTTGTAACTGCTGGGAGTGTTAAAGGTAAGCCATCCTCAGGAGCTCCATAACCTTGTTACAGGCTCTCAGTCTGGAGCAGAAAAATGGCTATAAACTGTGATTATAATAAAAATAGCAGCAGAGAAAAGCATTTCCTCATGGCCTTTTCTCCCCCTCTGTGAATAGGTGCGTTCCATGGATGAACTGAATCACGATTTCCAAGCGCTGGCTCTGGAGGGACGGGCTATGGGAGAGGTAAGTGAGAGGCCTGGAGGAAAAAATCTATTTTGGGAGGGGGAAGAAATGAAATAGCAGCTTTTTGAGGCTGCTGGGGTGAGTGTGATGCTGAGGGTTCTCTGTTCTGTCTGCGTGTGTCTGTTTGTCTGCTCTGTGTGTGTGTGTGTGTGGTTGATCCAACCCCAAACCTGCCAGGCCCCAAACCTGCCAGGTCCTAAACCTGCCAGGCTGGAATCCATCTCAGAGGGAGGAACAGTTAAACTTCCACCTGTTGGCTCATCCAACACACACCAACAGCTCGAAATCCAACTGGGGACAGGTGTCCCAACCCTTGGAGCAGGTTTATTTTGGGATTCACTGAGCTCAGACCTCGTTGGGCTGTGGGACATTGTCTGCTGCTCTGTTTCCAGTCCTGGCCACCTTTTTTTGGCTCTTGCAGAAAGGCCTGGGCTGTGTTTAGGGTTTGGAGTAACTGGGCAGGGTGAGCCAGGGCTGCAGGAGGGATAAGAGCAGGGCACAGATAATGGCCCTGCAGCTGGAGCTTCACAGACCCCCAGCCACAGTTAATTTGATCTCTCACAGCAGCAAGGAGGTGGCAGATTTAGGGGGAAATGCCCACTGGTTTTCTTGGAAAAAGGAGAATTTATCTGTGTTTAGAGTGACCTGAAAGAATAGCTTGTTCCTGTAGGTTCCTGGAAGTTGGATGGAAAGACTTCTTTGCCTTGCCTGGTTCCTTCTGCCTTTAGTGAGTCCCTTGTGGAAGGACAGAGTCATGTCTGGTAGGAGGGTATTCATGTGTGGCAGCTGAGCTTGATACAAGTCTGATGCTCCTCTCAAGCTCAGACCAGTTTATTTCCTCCATGTTTAATCCATCCTGTCTGTTACCCAGTGCATGAGCCAGGTGTAAAAAATAAAAACCTTCGAACCCTGAAGTTGCTGTTTTGGAGAAAAAGAGCAAACCAGGACTGTGGTGTGGTGGGATTCATAGGGAGGTGCCCTCTCTCAGGTCAAAGACCTCCTTCCTTCCCCTGTTTCTTCCTCCGTCCTTGCTTTCCATCCCTGCCTTCCTTCTCTCCCCCTTTCCTTCTTTCTCTTCTCCCTTTCCTTCTTTCTCTTCTCCCTTTCCTTCTTTCTCTTCTCCCTTTCCTTCTTTCTCTTCTCCCTTTCCTTCTTTCTCTTCTCCCTTTCCTTCTTTCTCTTCTCCCTTTCCTTCTTTCTCTTCTCCCTTTCCTTCTTTCTCTTCTCCCTTTCCTTCTTTCTCTTCCCCCTTTCCTTCTTTCTCTTCTCCCTTTCCTTCTTTCTCTTCCCCCTTTCCTTCTTTCTTTCCCTCTTTCCTTCTTTCTCTCCCCCTTTCTTCTGTAGAAAACCATAATCCACCGTTGGATTTTGATGTGACTTGAGAGGAAAATCCGTTTTTCCAGGTTGGGATAATTTATCCCAAGACTATTGACTAAAAGGAGGTGAAAATGATTTTCAAAGGAGAAAACCTGACATTAAAAACCTGCGTGAAGCTGCTGCACAGCAGCTGCTGTGCTCCATGTGCAGCTTGCCTGTGGAATGCTGGGGGTGGGAATGTTCTGAGGAGATGAGTTTGTGACACCTCATTTGGGCAGGAGCTTCATTCCCAGAGAGAGAGCCCAGGCTGGCTGAGAGCAGGTTCACAGCGAGCACAGCACTCGTTGGCTTGTCAGGACACAAGGTCACAGAGCTGGAACGCCTGAAGGAATTCCTAAAAATGCTGAGTTCTCCCAGCTTTTGGTTTATTTAGTCATTTCTGAGAGGAGCGAGTTTGGGTTTGCATTTTGGAGCTTTGCCTCCCAGTGATGACTCATTTTTTTCCCTTCTTGTAACTGTGATGCAGAAAGTTTTGGCAATGACATCCTTTTGTCACTGGGCTTTTCCACATGCTGGAGTGAGCGGGTTTTTCTGGGAAAGGTGACATCTCACCCTTCTCTTTCAGCTAAACCACCATTTCTTGTTTCTTTTGGGGTTTTTCTCCCTCAGTCTCACAGTTTCCATTCTTTACCCATTGAATTTTCTCTGTATCTCTCCAAGGCTGATTTCAGGAGATCCCACAGGATCTGTTTTGGCTTTCAGGACCATGGTCCTCACCTGAATGTTGTGCAGTTTAGATGCCTTAACAAGGCACTGGTGGTTTCCACCCCTTCTGATCCTGGAATGAGAAGGAAACTTGGGGAGAAAGTCAGAGAGTCTGGAATAATTGATAGTGAAATAAATTGATAGTGGAGAAAGATGAGGAAGAGCATTTCTGCATTTAGTGTTAGATTTCTTTTATCTTCTAATTTTCTTGCTCCTTGTTAAGCACTGCTGTAATTTCAGTGATGGAAGGAGTTTGTGAAGACATCAGAGCAGTTTTTTAAAGAGCACTGTCAAACAGTTAAATCTCTTATCTGTCCTGCTCTCAAAATGTAGATAATGCTTGGAGATCAACAGATATCCTTATCTGGTAGCATTAAGAATAATTTAGAAGCACCCACAACTTTCTTCTCTCTTGGGGCTGTTTCCATCCTCAGACTCCCAGCCTCACATTCCTGAATTTCCAGCGAGTGCAAGTACAGTATTTTCTCAAGCAGGAATAAAAGGGTCCCAGAGCCCCCTTTTCTCCACTCCTAAACTGTGAAAGCTTTGTGCTGTTGGTCGTGACTGGTCAGGAATGCTGAAAGCAGCTCTGGGGCAGGGGATGTTGTCCCTCTGTTCCAGCACCTTGCCCAGGCTGTTCTCTGGGATGAAGAACTCACTTGGAGCTTTGTTTGGCATCTCCATGTGGGATTTTGGTGCTGTGGCTCAGCCCAGCTCATCTGGCCCTTGATCCCACAGCCCTGACCCTTACCTTAGCCTTAACACAAGTCCTGCAAGTTCCCTTTCTCCCCCAGTCGCAGGATGGGGAGCTGCATGTCTGCTTTTCCTCGCTGAAATCCCTTGGCTTTCATTATCCCTTTGCAGCAGGGAATATGGCTGCAGCGTCTCTGGGGACAGTGGGCAGCACAGAGGGGCTCTGAGGTGCAGCTGGGTTTGTCCCCAACCCCTCACAGGCATTTGGGACCTTGGATTTGGAGTAGGTTGTGCAAAGTCTGTGTCTGGAGTCAGGAGCAGCTGGGTGAGGTGCTGATGAAACCTAATCCTGAGGGTGGGAGGAGGATGGGGACACCGAGCCATGAGGCAACTGGAGGTGCTTAACTCAAACCTGGACTGCTGGGGGTAGCAGGGAATTGCAGCCTGCCCTGGAAGAGAAATGCTGCTAAGAAATAATTGTGCATTTCACTGAAAGTGTTTCATTACTGCTGGGCTGGAACTTGCTGCCCTTGCAGGTGGCAGTGCTGGGATCACTGAGTGTGGGCAGTGAAATTCCTGCAGCCCCTGGGGATCCTTGTAGGGGAACTCTGGGACATCAGAACATGGAGAGGCAGGGACAGGGATAGGGAACAGCAGCCAGGGCACGGCTGGAGCTGGGCCAGGGCAGCTCCGGCTGAGCTCAGGGCAAGGTTCTTCCCCCAGAGGGTGCTGGCACTGCCCAGGCTGCCCAGGGAATGGGCACGGCCCCCAACCTGCCAGAGCTCCAGGGATGCCCAGGGTGGGGTTGTTGGGTCCAGGAGCTGGGTCAGTGATCCCTGTGGATATTCCAGCTCAGGATATTCCATGATTCTGTGCCCATTTCCATGGTTAATGCCACATTGGTGCAGCTGGGCAGGTTCTGGAGAAGCCCCTGCACAGGGACACAGTCCCAGTGGTGGTGAGACGGGGGCTGGACACTTCTGCACCTGGATTAAAGAAAACAACCACAAACCAAACAAAAGCGAAGGAAAAAACCACTCCAAATTAAACCCCTGTGCCTCTGCTTTCCTTGCTACTGATGTGCTGTGTTCCCATAAATTTATGATTTATTGGCCCCATAAATTTATGATTCATTGGCAGCTGGGGAGTCCTGGCAGTTGGGAATAATGTTTGGGTTGCGTTTTTCAGTTTCCCCAGCACTGGCAGTGCTGAAAATGGGATTGGAGCCAGGATGGAGATGGGATCAGTGGGGTTGGGATGGAGATGGGATCAGTGGGGCTGGGATGGAGATGGGATCAGTGGGGCTGGGATGGAGATGGGAGCAGTGGAGCAAGGTTGGTGATGGTGCCAGAGCAGCTCTCCTGGCACTTCAGGAAAGCTCAGGGCAGGGGTGGGGAGCAAAGGAGCAAAAGGAATGGTTGGACATTCCCAATCCTATGCTGCCTTTCCTGTTCTCTCACCAGAGCTGTGAGCAGCGTGAGTCCCAGAGTGGGCAGGGAATGCCCGATCCTTGCAGGGCAGTGCCAGGGATGTGCAGGGCAGTGCAGGGATGTCCCAGGGATGTGCAGGGCCATGCAGGGCTGGCACTGCTGCCAGGTGCTCCCCTCCCTGTGCAGGGCTGGCCCCAGATAACATCTGTGGTACAAAGCAGGACCTGTACACACCCATAAACCCGCTCTGCCTTCCCTACCTGTTGCTGCAGACAAACCCAGTTCTGCACTGCACAGATGGCTGCTTTTATCTTAATATTTGCCTTGTGTGAAGGGGATCAGTTTTCTTAATTTGTCTAATTCATAATCCCATCTCAGTGGGATCTCTGTGCCCTGGCTGCTGGAAGAATTGCTTTTGTTGATGATGGGTAAGTCCTCCCCTCCTCCCTGCTCTGCCAAATTGAATATTGGCCTAACTGGTAAGTCCTTTGTAAGAGGGCTTAGCAGGATTATTTTCATGCTGGATAGGGTCAATTTTAATAAAAACCAGGGAATGAATAAACCACTCTGATTCTAAACCACTGCTTGTTCTTTTGAAATTTCCAACCTGCAGAACTGCATGAGAGTCACTTAAAATACCCTTTTTTTTTTTCTTCCATTGCAACTGACAACTTTCCCTGAGGAAAAATTCATTGTCTTAGCAGCCTGTTGCATAATTGCAGCTGCTTGCTGCTTGCTAATGCTCTGTGTTGGTTGGAGCAGCACTTGACAGAACAAAGCCCCCTCCCCTCGTTAGCATCTGTTAATACTGGCTTTGGGGTTTCCCTGGTATCTGTAAATAGCTCTGGAATCTCTGTGTGAGGTAAACTTCTCTCTTCTGTTTGTTGCTGCTGATGGTGCAGAAATTCCAGTTGGAAACTTGGTGCTTCTGGTGGGGAAAGATGAAACTGGAGGGGACAGAGCTGGGGTTTGTGCAGGAGCAGGGGGTGTGCAGGAGACAGAGTTAAAATTTTGTAACCCTTGTGTGTGAGCCACTGCAGAATTCAGAACGTGTTGGGGTGCAGTTCTGCAGGATTGTGCTGGTAAAGGTTTTGTTTTCCTTAGGAAAGGGGTAGAGGAGAGCAGGGCAGAGAGGGCAGGGCTGGATGAGCTGCAGATCCCTCTCCAGCAGGAAATGCTGGTACAGCCCCGGGTGTGCCGGAGCTGCTGCAGGTGTGGGAGGATCCCAGAGTGCGGTGGGTGGGGAGGGATCTCAGAACCCACCCAGTTCCACCCAGGGACACCTCCCACTGTGCCAGGTGCTCCAGCCTGGCCTTGGGCGCTGCCAGGGCTCCAGGGGCAGCCACAGCTGCTCTGGCAATTCCAGCCCAGCCCCTGCCCACCCTGCCAGAGAGGGATTTCTTCCCAGATAGAAATAAAGGATGAGAGGGGTTTGGACCTGCAGGACAGGGCTGAGGTAGGAAAGAATGAGCAGAACAGAGTCATTTCCAACCTTAGCAGGTCCATGGTTTTCTTTTCAGGGATAGGAGAGGAGAGGAATTTCTACAAGGCCTGGAGGGACAGGAGCCAGGGAATGTCTCCCAGTGCCAGAGGGCAGGGCTGGATGGGATCTTGGGAATTGGGAATTGTTCCCTGGCAGGGTGGGCAGGGGCTGGGCTGGAATTGCCAGAGCAGCTGTGGCTGCCCCTGGAGCCCTGGCAGTGCCCAAGGCCAGGCTGGACATTGGGGCTGGGAGCACCTGGCACAGTGGGAGGTGTCCCTGCCATGGCAGGGGTGGGCTGGGTGGAATTTAAGGTCCTTTCCCACCCAAACCATTCTGGGATTCCATGATTGGAGCTGTGGCTGCAGAACATTTTGTGTTCTGCACTGTGAGGTGTTGTCAGGGGAAATGGGAAGTGGTTAATTGCAGCTAAAATTCAGTTCAATCAGTTTGTGCTGCTTTCTGTTCAAAATTCTTTGCAATGCCATGAGCAGAGTTATTTCTGCACTGTGGCAAGAGCAGGAATAAAAATAGCTGCATTTGAAAAAATATGGGAATGACAGAAGCTTAAAAGAATTTGCAAGACACCTGAGGTGTGTTGATGTTTATAAATACTGGAGAGCAGTGCCTTGGCTTGTCCCTCCCTCCTGGTGCAGATGGAGGAGCGGGTTCATCTGTGTCTGGGAATGATTGCTGCTCATGGCAGCCTCCTGCTCTCCCATTTGGGGTTATTTTGGGATGGCAGGAAGGGGAGCATGGGGCAAGGTCCCTGCTTTTATCCTTGAGCAGCCTGAAACACGCTGAGGGTGTGAGAAATCCTGTCTGAAATCACTGCAGACTGATTGGTTTTGTAAACAAACAGCTCTTTGAGTTGGGGAGGAAAGGAGAGCACAACTTTGTGATTGTGCTTTAAACCAGCCCAGGAGAGCTGTGAAATCAGTTCTTGCTGTTTCCTCTGCATCCAGCAGCTGATTCACTCCTCAAGTTCAGCCTTAGATTTGCACTTCTGCTGCTGGAGTTATCAGCAGGAGTTGATATCAGTCTGGATATTGAATTTAATATCAACCAGGGCATGGAATTTGATATCAAATCGAGATACTGAAGTGGTTATCAAGATACTTAATTTGCTATCAGTCAGAGTATTGAAACAGATACAATCAGGATTTATCACCACTTCTGATCCAGAGGGGAGATCCCCAGAGCTGATGATGTTTGGTTGTTCCATGGTAATTTCAGGCACATTCAGGTTCTTTTCATCTTCAGTGCCTTGAGTTTTATCCCAGCTTGAGGCAAGGCTCATTTCATGGTTAATTTGCTGTGAATGTGCTGCTCCGAATTCCATCCATCCCATCCAGAGGATTTATTGGGATATTGTCCCCTTGTCACCTCAGGGCCTGGAATTCCCAGTGTGGAGCAGATCCCTGGCGGAGCTGTTCCCAAACCCCCTAAAGAACGAGAGGAAGGATTCAGGAGAGGGATGGAGGGACAGGACATAGGGAATGGCAGGGCTGGATGGGAGATTGGGAATTGGGAATTGTTCCCTGGCAGGGTGGGCAGGGGCTGGGATGGAATTCCCAGAGCAGCTGTTCTCTCTGTCCCCTCCAGAGCCAGGACCCCTGGGCTGTCCCAGCTCAGGGTGGCTCTGTCCCATTCTACACATGGCAGGTGCTGCCCTCCCTCCCATCAATGTTCCCAAAGAACCCCTGCAGCACCAGAGTCCCCAGCAGAAGGAGAAATGGGAATTCCTGAGCTTTCCTATCCCTCCTGAGATTTCCTGTCCCTCCAGCAGCAGCTCCCATTGGCAGGCAGGAATTTATTCCCAGGTGACCTGAGGAAAACTCACAATATTTTCCCCCTCTTTTATTTTCCTGTGAGTGCAGAGAGGCTGGAGAGTGTCTGTGAGTGTCTGATGTGTGGGGGGCTCCTGGAGCTGGGAGGAACATCAGGAATGGGGGGATGGAATTGTTCCCTCAGCTTTCACCTGGGAGATGTCAATATTTGATTATCTCAGTTGTGTTTAATGGTTGATACCTGATAGAAGGGAGATGCTTATGGGGTTTATGTTTGCATTTTATACTTATTTTAATCATGCTTTGCTTTGTTTCGTTCCTTTTTTTTTTGTTTGTTTTTTGTTTTATTTTGTTTTTTTTTTAATTGCAGCAGCTGTTGCCGGGTAAAAAGTTTTGGGAATCTGATGATTCCAGCAAAGATGGACCAAAAGGGATATTTCTGGGAGATCAGTGGAGAGACAGTGCTTGGGGAACATCAGGTAGCTCAATTATTTCCTTAATTTAGTTGGGGTTGAATACAGAAATGTGCAATTTATTTACTCAAAAGTCCATGGCCAGGCTGGGTGACCCAGCTCTGATAAGATTTAAAAACCCATCTGGCTTATATAATAAAAACAAATAGGAAACCTCACTTTGCTTTGTGATAAAATTAGGATATTCGTGGATGTCAGAATATTGTCTAATGTTAATATGTGTCAATTCATGTCTATCTGCTTAAAACCCTTAAATTACCCTTAAAATTTCAATTTCTGATGTGTTTTCTGCCTTGGGATGGATCAGCTGAAAGTTTGAACAAAGGTCTTGGACAACAAGAGGAATAAAAAAAATCCCTTAATTTTTAAAATACTAAACCAACCAAACAAAACCCATCATTCAGTTAAAAAAATAAAATGATGTTTTGAATTAATGTTGAGTTAAATCTGCCAAAGATTTTTGTTCTTGCATCAGAGACTGTCCCTGATTTTGGACTTCATGGGAGAGCAACATTCAGTTTAAAAAGAAAAGAAAAAAGGTTTTGAAAAAAGATTTTGAATTAATATTGATTTTTATCTGCTAAAGATTTTGTTCTTGGCTCAGAGACTCTCCCTGATTTTGAACTTTGGGGGAGAATATTTAGGAAAAAAAAAACAACCTGCAAGTGCTGGGTTTGAAATGCTGATCTTTAATTTGTTCTGTCCATGGATTTTATGTTATGAATCTGCTCCTGGAACTCACCTGGGTGTCTGGTGCAGCTCCCAAACCCTGCAGCTCCCAGGAAATGGCATTTGCAGCTCCCAGGAAATGGCATTCACCTCACTGTTGTGTGGCGTTTTCCCTGATGAAATTACCCATTTTTAAAGTAGTAATAAGGCATTGTTTTATTATTTCCATTGAAAAAGGATTTTTCCATGAATTATTTCCATGAAAAGGGAACAGAGCTTCTCCAAATGTGCCTGGTGGATCAGTCTGGGCCCTGGGGGGATTTTGGGTGCTGCTGCCTGTCCCACCCTCAGGAGCACCTTGTACCTGGCTTAGTCCAGCCTGGAGCTGAGGGGGATTAGGGCTGAGCCAGGCTTTGGGACCAGCTGAGCTTGGGATTTTCTCCCCCCAGGCCCTTCTCATCCCTCCCTGTGCTGGATCCATTCATCCCACAGCTCTGAGTTTCTGGAAGTTTCCCTTTGGCTCCCCCAAAATAAGGGAGCAGCACCTGAGGGCTCTGCTCCCAAACCCCCCAGTCCATGCAGCCCCCATGGGATGGTGAACCTGGATCCTCCCTGGCTCCATCCTTCCCACAGGCTGCACTGCTGGAGTTGGGGTTTCACTCCTCTGCCTCAGAGTTGGGGATTTAGGACCTTTAAAGGCTTTTCAGAACCTTTAAAATCTAAAAGTTCTAGTCCTGCCCTTCCTTCCACTCCTGGGACATGGAGTTGGGCAGCAGTGCTGGGTTAAAACCAACTTTTCCCTTTTTTTTTGAAGCTTTTTGCCCCCACAATCCCTCCATGGGATGGTGTAGCCTGGATCCTCCCTGGCTCCATCCTTCCCACAGGCTGCACTGCTGGATTTGGGGTTTCACTCCTCTGCCTCAGAGTTGGCGATTTAGGACCTTTAAAGGTTTTTCAGAACTTTAAAAGCTACAAGCTGCAGTCCTGCCCTTCCTTCCACTGCTGGTGCAGCAGTGCTGGGTTAAAACCAACTTTTCCCTGGTTTTTTTGGGAAGCTTTTTCCCCCCACAATCCTCCCAGTCCATCCAGGTGATCTGGATCTTCCTTGGCTCATCCCTGCCCACAGGATGCACTGCAGGCCTCCCACGTGGATTTGGGGTTTTACTCTAACCCAAAGTTGTGGATTTAGACCCTTCAAAGGCAGCCCAGCTCAAAGCTGCAGTCCTGCCCTTCCTTCCCCTCCTGGGACACAGAGTTGGGCAGCAGTGCCAGGTTAAAACTGGCTTTCCCCTTTTTTGGAAGCTTTATCCCAAAAAAATCTCCCCAGCCCAAGTCCCTTTGAGGGCACACTGAGGGGAAAAGGAAGGAAGTTTAGCCAGGAGCAGTGAGAGGATGGAATTCCCTTCAGCTGCTTCAGGAGGAAACTCCAGTGTCGATATCCTTGGGTTTTGATGGTCCTTCCTCGTCCCACCAGCCCCTGGCAATTCCCGGACCTGCTGCCTGCTGGTTTTCACTCCCTGCCTGTTGCCAGGAGCAGAGAATTCCTTTTTTTCCTCTCCCCTTTTTTTCCTCTCCCCTTTTTTTCCTCTCCCCTTTTTTTCCTCTCCCCTTTTTTTCCTCTCCCCTTTTTTTCCTCTCCCCTTTTTTTCCTCTCCCCTTTTTTTCCTCTCCCCTTTTTTTCCTCTCCCCTTTTTTTCCTCTCCCCTTTTTTTCCTCTCCCCTTTTTTTCCTCTCCCCTTTTTTTCCTCTCCCCTTTTTTTCCTCTCCCCTTTTTTTCCTCTCCCCTTTTTTTCCTCTCCCCTTTTTTTCCTCTCCCCTTTTTTTCCTCTCCCCTTTTTTTCCTCTCCCCTTTTTTTCCTCTCCCCTTTTTTTCCTCTCCCCTTTTTTTCCTCTCCCCTTTTTTTCCTCTCCCCTTTTTTTCCTCTCCCCTTTTTTTCCTCTCCCCTTTTTTTCCTCTCCCCTTTTTTATCCCCCTTTCCCCCCCCCTTTTCCCCCCTTCCCTTTTGGGGTCTCTCCCCTCCCCAGGCAGGGATTTTTGCAGAGCCCAGCAGGATTTGGAGCCCCCAGGTCTGCCCTGGTTGGATCTCAAAGCCTCAGGGATGGCAGAGGGCTGGGGTGTGCAGGAGGACAGAGGGATGAGGAAGGAGAAATGAACTCCTCAGAAACCTTTTCTTGAGGAAGGAACAGCCAAAAACATCTCTGATCTTGACATGAACACAACAATTGGTGGAACAAAGGACACAGGGCTGGTGGAGCAGCAGGATCATGTTTTAAATGACAAGCCAAAACTTGTTTTCACTGTACTAATGCAAGAATTGTACTAAAACTAGAAACTAAACCTTTGGTTTTTTAATTGCAGCCTTTAATTAGTTTTAAATTTCTGACATTTTATGAGTTTAGATTTTAAACCTAGCTCTCACTTGCAGGTTTACACGTTGTAGTATATAAAAAATGAGAAAGCCATCCTGGTTTAACTAATGGACATCAGCAGAATCACAGAGTTGGCACTTCTGAGTGCAAATAAGCCCCTGGGGAGTACATATTGAATGATTTAATTTGCCTCCTTTGAATAGTTGGATCTGCTTGTGAGAGTTTCCCATGTTTTGTTCCAGATCATTCTGTTTCCCAGCCAATTATGGTGCAGAGAAGACCTGGGCAGGGCTTCCATGTGAACAGTGAAGTGAACTCTGTGCTGTCCCCACGCTCTGAGAGCGGAGGGCTGGGGGTGAGCATGGTGGAGTATGTGCTGAGCTCATCTCCTGGAGACTCCTGCCTAAGGAAAGGAGCATTTGTAAGTGCCTCATTGCCTCAGCTCTGTTCTTTCCTCCCTTTGCTGCTTGGTTTGCTTGGCTGTGAATCATTTCTAGGGCAGAGGTTTCTCTCTTTGCTCTCAGTTGAGCTCTTCTCTCAAACAGGGCAGGTTTAGTCCTTGGCTTGGGGGTGTGGGGTGGGAGATGGGAAGGTGCTGGCATTCCCTGGATGCTTGGAAAAGCCCCCCAGCAGAAACAGCCCATCCGGGCTAGTCCTTGGAAAAGGTGCCACAAACCTGCACTGGGCCTGTGGCTGCCTTGGTGTGTGCTGGTGTCACAGGGGTCTGAGGATGAGGGAAGAGACGAGGATCTGACTCCATGTTTCAGAAGGCTGATTTATTATTTTATGATATATATTATATTAAAACTATACTAAAAGAATAGAAGAAAAGATTTCCTCAGAAGGCTGGCTAAGAATAGAAAAAGAAAGAATGATAACAAAGGTTTGTGGCTCGGACAGAGAGTCCCAGCCGGCTGGGCTGTGATTGGCCATTAATTAGAAACAACCACATGAGACCAATCCCAGATGCACCTGTTGCATCCCACAGCAGCAGATAACCATTGGTTACATTTTGTTCCTGAGGCCTCTCAGCTTCTCAGGAGGAAAAATCCTAAAGAAAGGGTTTTCCAGAAAATATCATAGCTTCATTGGTGCTCATCCCAAAAATGGGATTCCAGCTCCAAACCCTTTACCTGGTGATAGCTGTCATGGCATAATGCTCATCCTTGTCCTGGAGGATTTCCTCATGCTGTTTTTTGGGATAAACCCCCCTAACAAATAGATTAGTGTCTGCCACCTTTCCCTGGAGCTTCTGCTTGTGGCTGGATGTGTTTCCCAGCTGGGGTTGCTGGGCAGGCTGTTTCCCATGGGGAATGGCACCCCCCTTTTGTGGGCTGGGGAAGGGGCACAGCCTCCAGTTCATGGACGTGGGGAGAGCTGTGATACTGGAGCTCCCAGCCTGGAGTGGGGAAAGGGCTCCAGAAATGTGGGAGAGCCTCCTTTGGCTGCTGCCCTCAGCCCTGCTGGAGTTGCTGGTCCTCACTGAGGCTGCCCAAGGAGCTGGGAGAGCCCTGGGAGAGCAGGGAGGATTTCTGGGATGTGAGCTCTCAGAGCAAGGAGCCAGTTTGTCCCAGCTGGGGGCCAGGGAGGGGGTTTGCTCCCAGCACAGTCAGAGTGACCATGGTGACACAGCTGTCACTGCTGAGCACCCCCTTGTTTGGGGTTCGATTTACAGGTGGCATTTCCAAGGAATATTAAGGAAACACAATTCTGTTTTCCTTTAGAAGCAACACCAAAACATTTTTGCTTTCAGAACAATTTCTTTTTCTCTGAATATGAGGGAAAATCCCTCCCTCCAATCAGAGAGAGTGGGAAAAGGGTTCAGTGGGTAGAGGCAGAAATGCTGTGTGCAGAGCACTTCTCCCTCCAGTCAAGTGGAAGGCAGGCTTTGCATGTCTGTCCCTGTGACAGCACCAAAGCTGCCTCTGATAAATATGTTTATATGCCCCTTGCTGGTTTTTATTATAAATTATGTTGTTTTTCCTCTCCCTTTTGTTGTTCAAAACACTGCCCCAGGCATCATCACCCTTTATTCTCCTCCCAAGTGCAATAAAATGCAGACATGCTGCAGATGTAACAGCACTCATGGAATGCTCAACAGAACAGAAATCCTTGTTTTCCCTCTTTTTTTCTTACCCCTTCTCTCCCAAAGAAATGTGCTTCAGGATTACAGGGGCTAATGATTGAGGCAGTAATTTATTTGAGTGTTTCTAAATGAGCTGTGCTTTGGAATTCACTGTTGATGCCTCCAAAACTGAGGTGATTTTCAGACACTTGTCCAGTCAAGAGCTGTGTCTGACACTGAGCCAGGCACTTCAGAGAGGCACTAATTCACTTTGTGCCCCTGCAGCATTTGCTGGTGTTGATTTTGAAGTGTTTAAGTCCCATCTAGAAAGAGAATTCCTTAAAATTATTTTGGGATGGGATTTTTAGAGCCTTTAAAAGCAAACCTTGAGTTACTAAATGAAGAATCCTGAATAGATGAAACACCTCTTGGAAGAGTGAGAACTAATTCCCTTATTTCTTTGATTATTATTGAATATTTTGGATTTTTAGTGATATTTTTGGTAGGAATTAATGTTTGCAAGTGACTTCTTTTCTGGTGACATGTGTCTTTGATTTGTTACCATCTTGGGGTAACAGGAAAATTGATCTGAAAACTCAGCTTATTAAAGCAATGTGTCTTTTGCCCAGGGGCCAAGAGATGCAGAGAGTGATGAGAATGACAAAGGGGATAAGAAAAGCAAGGGCACGTTTGATGGAGATAAATTGGGAGATCTGAAGGAGGAGGGGGATGTGATGGATAAATCCAATGGTTTGCCTGTTCAGAACGGGATCGACGCCGACGTCAAAGATTTCAGGTATGTGCATGGGGGCTCAGTAACTAATCAGTTAATAATAATCACTGTCGGGGTGTAAGCTCAGCCCCTCCAGGCTCTCACTGCATCCCCTGCAGTGCCATGGGGGGAGAATGGGAAGGGGAAAAGTGAAAATTTGAACATTTGAATGGGGAAAATTAAAACTGGGCCTGGAAGTGAAGCTAAGGCAGGAATTCATGGAGCACATCCAGGGAAGGTGCCAGGGATCCCATTCCCAGGGAAGCTGGGCTCCATGGGGTCACTGGAGCATTTCCCTGCCCAGGAAAGGCTGAGGGAGCTGGGGCTGCTCAGCCTTGAGGGGAGCCCCAGCTGAGAGGGGCCCTGAGCCCTGGATATCACCGAGCGTCCCTGTGTGTCCCTGTGTGTCCCTGGCTGTCCCTGTGTGCAGAGCTCAGAGCAGGCCCAGGCTCTGCTCCAGGGACAGCGATGGCCCCAGAGCCATGGAGCTGCCCCTGCCCAGGGGGCAGAACTGCCCTGGGCAGTGCCAGCCCTGAGCAGAGCCCAGAGAGGGGCTGGAGTCTCCTCCCTGGGACATTGCAGAGCCACAGGGACACTCTCCTGTGCCCTGAGCTCTGGGATTGCCCTGCTGGAGCAGGGGTGGCACCAGTGACCCCATGGGATCCTCCCAGCCTGACCCAGTCTGGGATTCTGTGACAGGGATTGGTGAAGACCAAAAACCATCCCTCCAAACACCCTCCCCTTCCCTGTTCCCTCAGCTCTGCTGTGTGGGCTGGGATATCACAGAATCCCAGAGTGGGTTGGGTTGGAAGGGATCTTAAATCCCATTCCTGACACCTCCCACTGTGCCAGGTGCTCCCAGCCCCAATGTCCAGCCTGGCCTTGGGCACTGCCAGGGCTCCAGGGGCAGCCACAGCTGCTCTGGCAATTCCAGCCCAGCCCCTGCCCACCCTCAGTGTGATAAACTCCTTCCTCTATCTGGTCCAGATGATTTGATAAATGAATGATAAAATCTCTCATATAAAACCCCTTGGATCAGTTGGGATCAGCTGTCCCAGCTGTGTCACCCTCCCTTGTGTCCCCCAGCCCCTCCCTGGTGGGGTGAGGAGCAGAGCAGCCCCTGGCTCTGGGCATCCCTCTGGTGGTGTTTGAGGGTTCCCAGGAAGGAAGAGATGAGAATCTTGACTCCATGTTTCAGAAGGCTGATTTATTATTTTATCATATTATATGAAAAGAAAAAGATATACTAAAACTATACTAAAGAAAATGAAAAGGAGACATCAGAAAGCTGGAAAGGAATGATAATAAAATCTTGTGAGTGACCAGAGTGTTCAACACAGCTAAACCATGATTGGTCATCAAGTAGAAACAATCCACATGAGACCAATCAAAGATGCACCTGTTGGTAAAGCAGCTCCAGACCACGTCCCACAGCCATCAGATAATTATTGTTTGCATTTTTTCTCTGAGGCTTCTCAGCTTCTCAGGAGAAAAATCCTGGCAAAAGGATTTTCATCAAACATGTCAATGACACATCCCTGTGCAATCAGCCCAGTGCCAAACTTGCCCATGCACTCCATGGCTTTGGAGAGGTTTTTCCATCCTGTAGTGTCCCCAAGATGTTCTGAATGTCCTCAGGGGGAGAGGGTGGGAACACCTGAGAGCTCAGGGCTGGGGGTGATCCCAGTGATTTTCACACCCGTTTTTAATTGCTCTGTGTGGCATTCCCATGGAAGCCCCCATGGGAAGTGTTGGCTCTGCTCCTGTCCTGTCCCCACCACAGCTGGGCTTTGGGTTTGTTCTTGCAGCTCTGCAGGGCTGAAAACCTCCTGAAATTGTGGCCATTGATACCATTGATACATTTGTGTTCCTTGCTCATTTCTGCATCTCTTGTGGTTCCTATGGCCTGTAGGAAAACTGGAGAAGCCAAAGAAATGGTAAAATAAAATGTAGAAGCCAGAGTGCTGGGAAATGCCCATTCCTGGCTCTTCCATGGATATGAAGCATTCCCATGAAGTCCAGTCCCTATTTTGGGTGGTCAGGAGCCCATGGCAGCTGCCTTAGAGTGGTGTTAAGTGAGATTTGGTGCCAGAGCTCCACACAATTAAAAACCACCAAATACTCCATTAAATATAAGTATCTGGGGAGACTGGGGCTTGTTCTGTCTGACTCTCAATTGAGCAGAAAACAGAAACTGAATTTCTTACATTTTTACTGTAACAGGTGTTTGAGGCTGGGGGTTGTGGGTTATTTTTGTTTGTTTCTAAAATCCATCAATTTCTTTGCAGAATTAACTCAGGGAGCTATTTCAGCCCATGGTTTTTACTTACCCCCCTTTATTACACCACCTGCAGGCCCTTCGGGTGGCTCTGATGCTGGGCTGGAGCGTTCCAGCTTTTATATTTTTTAAATACATCAACTTCTGTGTAGAATTAACTTAGGAAACTTTTTCAGGCCATCTCTTTAATTTTTTTTCTGTCTTCTACAACACTTTTCCAACTTCCAGGGGGTTCTGCTGGGCCTGGGGGTGTATTGCTGCTGTGATGCTGGGCTGGAGCATTCCTGGTTTTAGTTTTTGTTTATTTTTTTAAATACATCCATTTCTCAGTAGAATTCACTCAGTGAACTATTTCAGATAATCTTTTTTATTTTTTGCCCTCTTTACTCCAACACCTCCAAGCAGTTCTGGTGGGTTTAGGGATGTGATGTTGGGATGGAGTATACCTGGTTTTATTTATTTAAATAAATTTCTCAGTAGAATTAACTATTTCAGATCATCTCTATTTTTCCCCTCTATTCTACAACAC
>VZSU01002037.1:60307-74850 GCA_013398715.1 Nesospiza acunhae | reverse complement strand
CCCCTGAGCCTCCTTTGCTCCAGGCTCAGCCCCTTCCCAGCTCCCTCAGCCCCTCCTGGGGCTCCAGCCACTTCTGAGCTCCATTTCTGTGTTGTGAAGCCCAAATCCCCTGAGATCTCTCCCTGATTTTGGGGGAGCAGTGGGGACACAGCTGCTCTCCCTCAGTCCCACCCAGGCCCTGCTGGGCTGTCAGACAAATCTGTTCTTTTTTGTTTTCACCCTTGCTGCAGCTTCCACCTGCAGTGAAAGCAAACAGGAGCCTTTAGTCAGCCTGAGGTGCTGTAGTAAAGATCAGGAATTATTCCCCAGCCAGATGTGCCCTCTCAGGGCAGGTTTGTGTAAATCCAGGGGGTCTTGTACCCATTCCCTTAATTCCTGATCCCCAAACCCGGGGGTCCTTGCTGCCCGCTGCCACTCTCAGCCCGGATTAAAGGAATCTGACTTCTGCCATTCTGTTGGCAGCAGGAAATCTGTCCTGAACAAGGGATCTCATCCCTGAAAGTGCCTTTTGGGGCTGTGGGGAAGTGTCCTGTCCTTGGAAGGGATTTCAGGCGAGCACAGCTGCAGGCAGTGTGAGGAAGAGGAAGGTTTTACCCAGATCTGATCTGATTAGAGATGTCAGATGTTGATATTGCAGAAGAAACTGGCTGAGGGAAATCTGATCTTCCAGAATTCCCATAACTCTGGAACTTATACTCCCTTGGAATTCCCTCAGTGAGCTCCTCCACGTGCTGGAAATCATCCTTCATTTGTCTGCACATGGAACAACCTCACTGAAATGTTGGATGATCTCCCTGAACTCCTCCAGATCCGTGTCAGGCCTTTGTAGCTTTTCACTCCAAATGCATTTTCCAGCAGCCTGAAACACCCCAGGTGCCCTTTCCTGATACCTTTGTCAGTTCAGGTTAATGTTCCAGTGCAGAGGTTCCTGTCCTTTTTCTGCTCCCTAGTGCCACCTTCGAGCACTGATCCCTGGGTTTGGAGTGTGGGGCTGTGCTCTCAGCAGATGGACACAGCCCAGCAAGGCTTCAGCAGCTCTCCCTGAATACCTGGAGCTGATGATTCCCAGAGCTCCCCTGGTTATCTGCCTCAGGAGAGGCTGCACTTGGGATGGTTTTTCTTGGCTCTGATTCCTTGGACAGGCTGCAGGGTGAAATCTGCAGCTGGGCTGTTTCTTCTGAGGGAGCTGAGCAAGGCTATGAACTAAGGGAAAGGGAAAGGTCACAGAATCCTGAAATGGCTTGGGTGGGAAAGGACTTGAAAACTCATCCAATTCCAACCCCTGCCATGGCAGGGACACCTTCCACTGTCCCAGGCTGCTCCAGCCTGGCCTTGGAGACTGCCAGGGATCCAGGGACAGCCATGGCTCCTCTGGGAATTCCTTCCTCACCCTCCCAGGGAACAATTCCTTCCCAAGATCCCATCTAAATCCCTCCTCTCTTAGTTTAAGGCCATTCCCCCTTGTCCTGTGCTGTAAAAAGTCCCTCTCCAGCTTTCTTGCAGCCCTTTTATGTCTGGAAATCAGATTTTGCAGGGACTAGATGAGCCCCCAGAGCAGGCAGACAGCAAAAAGAGCCAAGAGCAGCAAGTGAAATATTGATGGTGAAGTACTGAGGCTCTGAGTTGGTGTGGATTCCTTTCTTCCAGTTTTTGTGATTCCCAGGTGGTTCATTTGGGAAGTGTGGAAGTCCTCACATGTGTAAAGTGAGCAGAAGTGTTTTTAGGGAGAAAAATGCTTTTTGTGCCCTCAAGACAAGGAAATAATAATGCAGCCATTTCCTCTCTGCTTCACTGTGATGGAGTCCACATCAGCAGGCTGGAAAACCATGTGAGAACTCAAGGGTTTGGTGAAATTGTGCAGCTGAAGAAAGCTAAAAAGCTCAAATTGCTGAGCTGATACAGCAGACCCCAACCCTGAGGATGCTGCAGAGGAATCCACACTTCAGGAGGAAAGAGTTTAGGGGATTTATAGGATTTTTTCCCCCGTATTTGCTGATCAGTAAAATATTGCTGGTCACTCCCACAGAGCCACTGTCCCTCATCGCATGTTCTGCAGCTCCTGTTGTCCCGTTGTCCTTGGTGACAAGGATGATCTTCGTGGTGTTTTGCACTCAGTGATGCTCACAGAATTCCCAGGATCACTGGGTTGGAAGAGACCTTCAAGCTCATTGAGTCCAACCCAGCCCCAACACCTCAACTCAACCCTGGCACCCAGTGCCACATCCAGGCTTTGTTGAACACACCCAGGGATGGTGACTGCACCACCTCCCAGGGCAGAACATTCCAGAACTTTCTGTAAAAATCCTTTCCCTGATATCCAGCCTGTATTTCCCTTGGTGCAGCTCCAGGCTGTGTGCTCTGGTTCTGTCAGTGCCTGGAGAAAGAGCCCAGCCCCAGCTGAGCACAGGCACCTTTCAGGAGCTGCAGAGTGATGAGGGCAGCCCTGAGTCTCCTTTTGTCCAGGCTGAGCACCCCCAGCTCCCTCAGGGGTTCCTCTCAGGGTTTGTGTTCCAAGATGTCAGTGGAGCTTTGCCCAAGCTCCTGGTGACCTGAGCAGAGCTGCCACCCTGCTTTGTGTGACCACAAAAAACACCTTAACAAAAAGGGCAGGAAAAGCAGGTGTGTTGTGCACCCAGACTGCTCAGGGTGTTTTATGGCCCAGGAGGCAATAAAGGAACTGTAGATCAGATATTTTCCTCCACAAGGAACGTTCTGATAGACCCTGAGGGATGAGCAGACAAAGCCATTGTGAGGGGGAGGGCTTGGCACACAGCAGGTTAATTCTGCCTGCCCTAACTCTGCTGCATTTCCACCTCATAAACCCAATGCTGATCCCTCAGATGTGTTTTCTCCACCTGAACTTGTAAAAAGACAAAAATAAAGGTGGATTTTCTCACACAGCTTTGCTCACCCTGCTCTCAGGAGAACCAATTCCAGTTTTTGCCTGTAAATAAAATAAGTAATAGAGTTTTCTTGATGTTTCTGGGCTTATTCTTGATGGTTGTGGGTTTCTGCCAAAAATTTGGGCAGAATTATTGCTGTGTCTGCCAGCAGTTCACTTGTCTGAAAGGAGGGCAGGATAATAGGTGTGAAAATTGTAGGCATTTGGGCATTCAAGTCTGTTCTGAGGGAGGGGAGGGAGAAAACATTTCTCACAGTGCTTTGTGAAGTCATTCCCACCTCAGAAATGATCCCTGGAAGTGAGGGGGGATGGACATGCTGGATAATTTCAGAGTAGATATTCAGCTGGTGTGTCCTTAAATGTTTTAATTAGAGCTGAAGATGGGTGAATTCAGGGATTTCCTTTAGGGAGAGGCAAAAGAAGCTGGAAAGGAAACTTTTAGTAAGGCCCTGAAGAAAGGAAAAAAAACCCAAACCTCAGCAAAAATACTTCAAGGGAATCCTATTATTTTTATTTAGTGAGGAATAAATTCTCAATAACCTTGAGCAGTGAGCAGGTAAAGGAAGTGTTTGGTCTGGGGTTTGTGATCCTGGGGCTGTGTCCCCTCTCTGGCTCTGAAGGCATTTTGGGTGTCCCAAACTTGACTGTGCATCCCTTGGCCATCCCCTTCCATCCCATTTCCCACTTCAGCCAAACTGGGAGGGCACATTGGTGACACTGGTGGCACTCCCAACACCTGGGAGCGCTCCTGGGACCCCCAGGCTGCAGCTGGGGCTGAGCAGGAGCTGGGATAAATCCTTTGGGATTGAGGGAACAGCAGAGGGAAAAGCTGGGCTGGGGCTGCCTGTGGGGTTTTGTCAGGTGGGTTAACACAGGCGTTGATTCCAGAGGAGTTCAGGTCCTTTGGAGGTGTGGAGTGGAGGATCTGTGGGGTTAAAGAAAATGTGCTGGGAAGGGATTGCTGGAAAATGAAGGAGTTGCTGCCTTTTGTGCCAGATTTCAGCGGGGTTGGTGTGTTTGTGCCCCAGTTCAGCAGCGTTGGTGTATTTGTGTCTGATTTTAGGACAGTGTTTGTGTTTCTGTGACTGAGTTAAGCAGTGTTGGTGTGTTTGTGCCTGATTTAAGGGGTGTTTGTGTATTTGTGCCCAGTTTAAGGACATAGTCTGTATTTTGTGCCTGATTTAAGGACACTGTTTGTGCTGCCTGCCTGGTTTCAGGGCAGTTTGTGCCCACTTTCAGGGCTGTTTGTGCCCACTTTCAGGGCTTTTTGTACCCACTGTAAGGGCTGTTTTTGCTCTCCCCACAGCTGTTCCAGAGGCCCAATGCACTGGCAGTGCAGCAGCTGACAGCAGCCCAGCAGCAGCAGTATGCCCTGGCTGCTGCCCACCAGCCACACATAGGTGAGTCTGTCTCTCCCCAGCCTGTTCCACTGCCCTCCTCCTGATCCATGGGGGAACTCCAGGGAAAAGGATTGGGAGGGTTCAAAGTATATTTTACAGCTGATAATCAATGCCTGAGCAGAAGTGCATTTTTACAGTTTTGCTTGTGGGTGTCTCTTGCACACTTGAGAAGACTTTTAAAGGAGTTCCCTGTGTGGCAGGACTGACATTCTCACACTCCTGAGGGTGCTGTCAGTCAGGAGAGGCTTTGGAAGTCTGAGTGAAGCATAAATCAGAGTGACAGCACAGTGAAGTCAGGGGAAATGCACAATTTAATATCAGCTGAATGTGCTGCCAGGGGTCTCATGAGTTAAAAATGTAATTTATGCAAACACATGATTGATATAAAAGCAAAGTTATTAATTAAAAATATTAATATATATATATTTATTAACTGGGAGTAAAGCACTTAATCGTGTAGAAGCCCAGGAAAACAATGCATTAATGTTTTTAGCACAATAAGCAATTTGTCATGGCTCTTCCTGCCCAAAACCCCAGTATAAATGTGTTGGGGCTCTCCATGCTCTGTGCTGTGCCCCTGTGTGCTCAGTGCAGTTCAGGGATTGAAATTATTCAGCTTTTTAACTTCCTCCCCTTCACCTTCACCTCCCCTGCACGCCCCTCTCCCGCCCACCTGGGCTTTCTCTAATGATTAAACTGTTTTTCCACTGGGAGTCCTTTCCAGACTGACCAGCTGCAATGCTGGGGTGCTGTGGTAGGTGTGGAGCTCAGGATGGGGGTGGTTTGGGTCCTGATTTACTCACTGTAGGAAATACAGAGTAGCAACAAGCTCCAGTCTCCTGAACAGGGTCTGTGTGCCCTGCAGAGGCACCTGAGCAGTTGGATATAAAGGATTTTACCTCTTAAGGAGCATTGAATCCTTGGAATTGGGGTTTTTTTTTATGCCAGATGTCTCCTCTGCCCATCAGCCCTCACTGTCACTCCCTATAGAAAACCACCCACAAACAGCTTCAAACCACAAAACCAGCCCCAGTTTGTCCAGGCAGCACAGCGGGGTTGTGGTGGGGCTGCAGTCCTGTTGAGTTTGTTTTCACTGACAGGAATGTTTTCAGCAGGTTTAGCTCCTGCTGCCTTCGTTCCCAACCCCTACATCATCAGCGCAGCGCCTCCGGGGACGGATCCGTACGCGGCCGGGCTGGCGGCAGCTGCCACGTTAGGTGAGAGCTCCCAGCTCCCTCTGCATCCCCAGCCCCTCCCTGCTCTGCATCTGGGGCTCTGCAAGGCAAACATCAGCATCCTGGGCTGGGAGAACTGGTATCATGGTGTGGCTGTGAGTAAAACCAGAATTTGTCGTTAAAACTGGAGATGAAATGGGATAATTTTTGTTTAAGGCTCCCAGAGCAAATGGGGAAGGGAACAGACACAAATATTGCTCAGTTTTTGAGGTGTTTTGGTGACTGATAGTAGCAGGGAAAACCTCTGAAACTAACTCAGCAGGGAAAACCTCTGAAAACAAATTTCTGAAAGGCTGGAAAGACGCAGGGTGTGTTTCCTGCCAGGAAAGTTGTGTCTTCATTCTGTTCAGCTTGTGGTGCATCCTGCAAATTAACTCTTCCCTGAAATTCTGCTGGGAATTTCCGCTTCCCAGGAGATGAGCACATCCATTTCTGCTGGGGCTCACACTGGGACTGTGCCCTTTTCCAGATGGCAGCAAAGATGGAGCCTCTGCTCTTTCTGCAGCATCTTCCTCCAGCCATTCATGTATCAGTTCCCAAGTTCCTCCCAGCTGTCACAGCCAGAACTGATGGTTCTGGAGGTGCCAGCTCCGTGCCACAGCTTGTCAGGCACTGTGGGGGACACGGTGAGTGTGGAACTGCTGCTGGGGGTGCCAGAAAGCTCTTGCCCAAGCACTGGGGACAAAGCAGGAGTGTGCTCGTAGGAGAGGATTTCAAAGGAGGAACATGATTTTAGGAGTGGATTTTTAAAGGAAGAGTGTGCTTTTAGGAGAGGATTTTTAAAGGAAGAACATGATTTTAGCAGAGGATTTTTAAAGGAAGAATGTGCTTTTAGAGGAGGATTTTTCTTACCATGCCTGGCTTTCCTTGAGCAGGGCAGAGGGAATGTTCTGTGCTGCAAATGAGCACTGCTCTGTTTAGAGTGGGGTGTTTGTGGGGGCTCTCACTGCTGCCACGCTCCATTTACAGCTTCTAAACTCACTTCAGTCCTCTGGTTTTGGGTGGCTTGTCCCAAATCAAAGCCACAGGCCTGGGCTGTGTGTGGATGTGACTCTCTGTGGTTTGGGACACAGCTTTGGTCCAACTCCTCCCAAACCCCTGCTGAGCTTTTAAGCTTTGAGGCCATGGTGGGGTCAGCTCTGAAGTGGGAATTCAGCGACTGCTGCCCACTTGGATGGAGGTTTTCGTGGATCATGCAGATGTGTGTGAAGAGTTTGGATTATAATTTGGGTTTTGGCCTGGGCTGCTGGGAGTTCCATGCTGGGATTATGCAATGCCATGGGGAGATTGGGTGGAGGCAGCACCAGGCCTTGGCAGACGATGGTGCCATGTTCTGTGGGACAGAGCCAAGGGCAGGGGCACAGGGACGTTCCTGATAACCCTCCTGGGACGGTGAATGGAGCAGGGAGTGAATGAGCTGAGCTGCTGCTGGCCAGTGCCACAGGGAAGTTCAGTCAGGAGGAGCTCCAGGGCTCTGTTCCAGGCGGAGGAGGAGATTTGTGAATGATTCCTGTACAGAGAGGCTCCTGCTTGGCCTTTCTGCATCACCTCAGGGCCTTCAGAGCTCCTTTCTGGGTAGCAGCAGAGTGCAGAGGGAGCAGCAGGTCAGCAGCTTGATTTCATAGAAAGACCACATGGAACTGGGCCACGTTTCCAGGAAATACCAAGTGCTGGCCACAATGTTTTTTTCTTTTCTCAACTCTACTGAAGCTGAGCTTCCTGAGCTTTTGCAGCCTCCAACCAGGAGAAAACCCCGTCTAGGCCGTGCTTAACTCGGGTTTTAGACATTTGAACTGGAAATAATCCAAGGAATAGCTAAAGCAATAGGTATTAATAACCCCAGGAGTACCTAAAGCATCCCAAAACTTGGCATCAGGGCCTCTACTTGAGTAATTCTAAATTCATGACTCTTGAAAGAAACCAAACAATGTGTGATGTGCTGGGTGTATTTATAGTGTTACACTACTGAGAAATAGGAGTTATTTTAACCCTCTCATCAGGCTTTGGACCCTAGAAATGACAAGATAAACTTCGTGTTAATGTTTATTTCAGATAAACATCTTTCCTGTCTAGGCCTGAGCAGGTTTGAGAACCCTTTTTTTTTCTATCATGACTGAGAGCAGCACTGGAGGAACAGGAGACAATTTAAATGTTTATACAAAGCCAAAAAGCCTCCTTGATGTGCCTGGGAGTGTTAAATTGGGAGGACTTGGAGGGGCTTCTGAGATGGAAGAAATTAGATTGGAGTTTATTGCTCACAGTTCCTCTCCGAGCAGAGAGGAGACTTTGGTGTGTGTTTTATGGCAGAGATAATCTGTCAGTTAAAGTTCTGCCATTATGGCAGGTTTGTCATGACTGTGAGACTGGCAGCTCTAGGATAATGCTCTTCTCTTCCCAACAATAGCAGCATTTTAAAGAACAAATTTGAATGCAGAGGGAAGAACTTCCTAAAAAAAAACCCCTCATTTAGATTTTAAACTGTGGGGAAGATACTGCTACCTTTGAATTGCCTTCCATCAATTGAGAAAGATGTCACTCAAAAAACTGAAAACTTGCCTTTTTTAGGCCAGTTGGGAAATGATTCCCTCTGGAGTGGAGTGTTGCAGGTAGAAAAGTGTTCCTGTTCTTTGTGGGGAGGTGGATGAATGCTGGGATAACAATGCTGGGATAACCTGGATACAGGAAAAGCAGAGGCCCCCATAGTAGGTTCTGGGTTTTTTTCAGCCTTGGGGGTAGGAAATGATTCCCTCTGAGGTGAAGTCAAAGTGTTCCTGTTCTTTCTGGGGAGGTGGATGAATGCTGGGATAGCCTGGATACAGGAAAAGCAGAGGCTCCCACAGCAGGTTCTGGGGTTTTCAGCCTTGGGGGTAGGAAATGATTCCCTCTGATGTGAGGTGGTCAAGGTAGAAAAGTGTTCTGTTCTCTGTGGGGAGGTGGGTGAATGCTGGCATGACCTGGTCACAGGAAAAGCAGAGGCTCCTGCAGCACATTCTGGTTTTCTTCAGCCTGGGTGAAAGGATCAGGCCCTTGGTGCTGAGCTGGAGCAGGTGTGGGTGTGGGCACACCCTGCCAGCGCTGAGATTGGGGAGCACCTGCAGCTGGCTTTGTGCTGGGTACTGGGCAGTGCCAGCCTGGGCAGTGCCTGGGGCAGCAGCTCTGGGCTCAGCTGCTCACTGCCATCCCTAGAGCAGCACCCTGTGGGTGCCAGGCTGGGAATTCCACAGGGATCACCCCACAGATCAGTGGGAATTCAAAGGGATCACCCCACAAACCACTGGGAATTCCACAGGGATCACCCCGCAAATCACTGGGATTCCACAGGGATCACCCCACAAACCACTGGGAATGCCAGGGGATCACCCCACAGATCACTGGGAATTCCAGGGGATCACCCCACAGATCACTGGGAATTCCAGGGGATCACCCCACAGACCCCTGGAGTTGCTGCCTGCAGCCTCTCTGAGCTCCTGGGACAGCTGGATTTGCTGTCACTGCTGCTCAGCCTGGCTGCCCTGCAGGAGAGGCTGGGGAGGGCAGGCTGAGATGGAAGCACAGCCCCTGAGTGCTCTCACGCACCTCAGTGATGTTCTGAGCACATTCCCAGCTGGATTTGCTGCTGTTCCCTGCCAGGAGCACTTCTGGCTCTCCAGGGGCTCAGTGTGACACAGCATGGGCAATATTCACCTCCAGAGGTGCTGGAATTTTTCTTTTCCCAGGAGTGGCCAGCTCTGATGAGAGCAGGAGCAGCATCTCCCAGAGGGGTGCAGCTCTGGGTGCTGCTGGGTCTGGCAGTGATGCCACACTTGCCCTCACTGAGAACTCTGTTCAATAATGAGCCCCTCTCCTGTGCTCGGAGCAGCTGAGCCAGACTCGCAGCCCTTTCAAACCCAGCTGCTGCAAACTTCAAAGTCTCCTCTGCTTTTGTGCACCCAAGGCTTTGGCAGCAGCCTCTGCTTAGGAGAAAAGCCCACCTAGGCTGTGCTTGGTTGATAATTAGAGCTGAGACTAATATATCCCAGAGAGATGCCCAAATTTTGCCCAGATGAAGGGATTGCAGCAGCCTGAGGGCAAAAGCAGGTTAATGACTTGCATTAAAAGGGAGCAGTTGCAGCTCTTGCCCTGTTGGGTGCAGGAGAACCCTGGGAGTTGGGGTCTGATGTGCATTCAGTGATTATTTTCAGTGGTTAAAATCACTCCTTGCCTACCTGTCTGTGCCTGCTGAGGCACCACAGGCACCACCTTCGTGGCACTGATTCATTTGCTGCAGGTTTTTTTCCATTTTAGCTGGCACTGCTCATGAATTTCCAGGGTGGAAGGTAAGAAGTGAGTGGTTGCTGCTGCCTATCTGAGTAGGAGAAGCAGATCAGCCTCTCTGATTCTGTAAATCCAGCAAGGATGGGCTTTGGGGTGAGATAAAAATCCAGGCCAGGTTCAGCATCTGCCTGGAATTAGCCAGCACCTCCCTGCTGAGCACAGAACTGAGCACCTCAGTTCTAAATCTGGGGAAAGCACAGTAGTTAAAACCAGAATAATATCATGAGAGTAACTCTCACATGTTTGAAACATGAATTTAATATTTGCCACAAAACATGGAATGAATGTTCTGAAGTGTGGATGTGGGAGCAGGAGCTCATCCAGCTCCTTGACATCCTGCAGGATTCAGCTGAGCCTGGTACTGTAAAAATCAAGAAGAAAGGAACAAAAGCCAAAAGGAAAAGGGACTTCCAGGATTTTCTCCTGTTGTCACAGCCAGGCTAACACTGAACACTGCTTTCACCTCCCTTTTTGTGTCATCCCTCATTTTCCATGGAATCACAGATTTGAGGAGAACCCAAGTGCTGAGTGTCTCTCTTTAAAAAGAAAAAATCCTGGTTTTACTCCAGGCATGACCAAGGTTCTCTGAAGATCTGTTTATTCCAATGTCACACCTGACTCTGGCTCTGCCTGAGCCATCCCTGCTGTGGGGAGGGAGCCTTGGAATGGGGATGTATTTGGGAATCAAAGGGAACACTTCTGCTTTTCTGGTGACCTTTCCTAAAGATATCAAACAGTCATATTAAAAAATATTATTGGATTCCCATCTGTGGTATTGGGTGGAAGGGCTCCTCCCTCCAGCACTGAGAGCTTCCTCAGCATTATTCTAACTGGGATTATTTAAGGAGAGAGGCTGCCATTCTGCTATCTCCACATTTCTGTGCTGTCCTGAGACCTGATAAACACAAGGAATCTTCAGAAGTGAGGCTTTTTCTGCTGCTCTCCAGGGTTGTTATTATTATTATTATTTTTAAGCCTCTTGAGTTTGAGGAGGGGATGTGAAGTTTGAGGAGGGGATGTGGGAAGGGACAGGATGGTGCACTCTTTTAGGGGAGATTTGCAAATGCAAAGCAGGGCTGAAAAAAGCATTTTAATACTTGAGGGTTGATGCACTCCAGCTGTGAAGGGGGTTTGGTAATTGAGGAGCTGAAGGTGGATGGCAGTGAGCTGTGGATGTCAGCTGGGATGAGAAGTTGTCTCTGTGCTTGAAACAAGGTTCCTCTGTTGGGATTGGAGATTTTTGTTCCTTCTCTGTAAAACCAGGGCACACCGGTAAAAACATGGAATCACTGCTGGCAGAGTTTGACCTCATGCAGTGGTGAAATTCCAGGTCTGACTTGGAGCTTCATAAAATACGTGACCCAAATGCCAAATCCCTGTGTGTTTGCAGAGGGTTTCACACAGATCCCATCAAACCAGCCACGATGAGCGGTGTTTTGGGGTGCCCCATGCCCCCCCCAGGAGCTCACCCTGCCCTGCTGTGTTCCAGGTCCAGCTGTGGTGCCTCACCAGTACTATGGAGTCACTCCCTGGGGAGTTTATCCTGCCAGCCTCTTCCAGCAGCAGGCGGCCGCCGCCGCCGCCGCCACCAACTCCGCCAGCCAGCAGAGCACGCAGCAAACGCAGCAGGGCCAGCAGCAGGTAAGGCTGGCACCTCCTGGGCAGGGACACCTGGGCTCTGGCTGGGGAAGGACCCCCAGGGTTGGGGGATTGCAGCCCCTGGCCCTGCACAGACCCCCAGCAATCCCAGCCTGGGCATCCCAGCACTGTCCAAACTCTGCAGCCTCTGGGCTGTCTGTGCCCATTCCTATGCCCATTCCCATGTCCGTGCCCATTCCCATGCCCCCCCTCCTATTCCCCATTTTCGTACCCATGCCTATTCCCATGCCCCCATTCCCTTGCCCATACCCCCATTCCCTTGCCCATTCCCATTCCTATGCCCCTTTCCATTCCTGTGCCCATTCCTGTGTCCATGCCCATTCCCATGCCCACTCCCACTCCTGTGCCCATTCCCATGCCCACTCCCACTCCCCTGCCCATTCCCATGCCCATTCCCGTTCCTGTGCCCCTTTCCACTCCCGTGCCCATTCCCATGCCCATTCCCATTCCTGTGCCCCTCTCCATTCCCATGCCCATGCCCATTCCCTGTGGGGAACAGCATCAGGGAGAATTTCTTCCCAGGTAGGGTGTTGGGACAGTGTAAGGGGTTGCCCACTGGAGTGGAGTCCCTGTGCCTGGAGGTGTTTAAGGAGAGCCTGGATGTCACTTTGTCACTCAGTGCCATGGGCTGGGTGACAGGGTGATCTCAAAGGTCCTTTCCAGCCCAGCTGATTCTGTAGAAAACCTAACCCCAGCCTCCCTTGACACAGCTGCAGCCATTCAAAACCCTGATGTTTTCCATGACTGATCCTGACCTCAGCTCAGGGTAGTTTTAAATGAGGAGAAAACCCTTTGGCCTCTCCTAAAGACAAAGGGACAGGAGCCATCTGTACATTTGTAATTTGATTTATCCATCATGCACATGAACATGGGTGGTGATGAATTATTGTCAGTGCTCTGAGGAACACCAGTGGGTCAGGCTGGGAATGGCCCCAGCTGTGCAGCAGCAAACCCATGGTGCTGTTGGTGTGTGAGGGGGAATCACCAGGAACCAGAGCTGGGCTTCAGTCCCCTCAGCAGCTCTCCTGTCTGGTCCATGGTTATGGCAGAATAAAGAGCTACTGGCAGCTGAATTTCTCAGCTCAGAAGCTGAAAACCCTTTGAAAACCAGACCCAGTGTCAGGAGGTGTTCTAAGGCCTTTACAGATGCAGCAGGCATGAGCTGAGAGAGCGTTGCAAAGGCTCAGGCTATTAAAATAAAATATCTCAGTGCCAGTGGCCTTTATGGGACGTTTCATTACTTTTATGGCCGTGGAGCAGGCGTGAGTGGGGTCAGGAGCAGGGTTTGGAATGCAAACCTTGCTCTGAGGGGATGCAGCAGGGATTGTTTGCATTAAAAGTGCTGAGGCAGAGGCTTTGGGAACCTGGAGCACTGAGTGTGGACACTTGATTTGTCACCCTTGTGACATCTTAATAGTGTGTTAATAAACCCACCAGCATTCCAGTGCTGCAGTCTGCACCCCCTGGAATTCTTGGCTCCCAGAGATTCCCCGGGCTGGAGGGTTCCTGACAGTGATGGAGGGAGAGCCAGGGAGATGATTCAGTGATCAGAGTCTGATTTTATTGTGGGATACAAACACCTAGGTACTATTTCAGGGAGACTGGTAATGTGTACTGCAGTGATCAGGTTAAAATCACACACACAAACTTTTGCATGTAACAACATCTGTTGCGTGCAGAGTTTATTGGAATTTCCTTTTTCTGGTAAATCCATCTCATTTAATCTTCTTTCAATCCAGGTCTAATTTTCAAAGTTTCAGTTGCTTTTGCCAAGGCATCCTGTTATCAAATCTCTTCTGTCAGCCAGGTCCAAAGTCCATCATCTCTCTCGTGTCCCCCAACATTCCAGTAGCTTCCTGTGCAGGCTCTGGCAGGCTCGGGGGGGCACCTCCCAGTCAGTGAACCTGGGCATCCTCCTCAGCCTCTCTGTGTACAGAGTCAGTGTTTCCTGTTAATAACTCAAGCAGGTGGCACCCACGATGTCACCTCTGCAGCAGGATGTGCTGGGGACACGGGGCTGGCTCCTTTCATATGCTGAGCTTGCAGGTTCCTGCACCAGGTCTGAGCGAGGCTCTGCCAAAGCAGGCCTGGCCCAGGTCATTGCAGGGTGGCCACTCTGCCATTGTCCCTTCTGAGGGACTCCACCACAGCAGCTTGTCCCTGCAAACCCCACTGGGGGCTCTGTGCTCATGGTTTCCTGTGGTTTAAATCTTGTGTCACCAGGTCTGTGCCCTCCACAGGGACTGGTGGCTTGGAGACACCCAGGTCACCTCCTGTCACCCGCCCCCAACTCCTGAACTGGGCTTTGTAAGGCTTCTGCTCAGAGGGCTTTAGTGGGGCTGTGGTGACAGGGTGGGCAGCTGGGGTTGGCAGGTGGCTGGTACACACTTCTGGCAGAGGATGAGTGGTGGAGGTGGGATCAGGGAGTTGAAAGGTTGGAAAAGCTCTCTAATGGTCGTTGAGTCCAAGCATTAACCCAGCACTGGCCCCTGTTGCAGGCACCACTCTGTGTGTTCTGCACACTTCAGGGATGGGGACTCCACCACTGCCCTGGGCAGCCAGTTCCAAAGCCTGAGCTCCCTTCAGTGAAGGAATTTTCCCTGGTGCCCACCCTGAGCCTGCCCTGGCCCAGCCTGAGGCCGTTCCCTCTGCTCCTGTCCCTGTTCCCTGGAGCACAGCCCGACCCCCCCGGCTGTGCCCTCCTGGCAGGAGCTGTGCAGAGCCACAAGGGCCCCCTGAGCCTCCTTTGCTCCAGGCTCAGCCCCTTCCCAGCTCCGTTCCCTTCCCTGGACTTGCTCCAGCCCCTCCAGGTCCTTTTTAAATATGGAGAAAAGTGAATTAAGAGCAAAAGAGAGAGAAATTTCCCTCCTGGTGCTGCTCCTGCTCCTGCCTGGTGACAGTGGCTCTCTCCTGGACCCAGAATAACCCAGTGGCTGTTCTGTCCTCTGCAGGTGCTCCGTGGGGGAGCCAGCCAGCGTCCCCTGACTCCCAACCAGAACCAGCAGGGCCAGCAGACGGATCCTCTGGTGGCCG
>VZSU01002037.1:38904-50872 GCA_013398715.1 Nesospiza acunhae | reverse complement strand
GGGAGAGATCAAGAAAACTGCCCCAAGAACAGCAGAGAACTGCCCCAGCTCTGACAGGTGGGGACAGAACACACAGCCCCATTTCCAACCTGAGACATTTCCTCAGCTCAAAATTAGGGATAATATTCCCAAGTATTTATAAAACAGGATTTTCTTGCACTGGTCTTGGTAATAGCAGCAATGGTTTGTGGAGTAAAATAGATAAGGAGAGTTGATCTTCAATTTAAATGGTTTTACAGGGGATGTTTTAAAATACCCATTAAATTGGGAATAATGAGCTTGGAATACAATTCCTCCTTTTAACCAATGTTCCCTGGAGCAGTGCTCAGCTTTGAGCTGAGGATTTGGTGAGTTTACCTTGGAAAATTTCCCATCAGTGTGGCCTTATCAAAAGCACAGGAGGAATCATTTTGGGAAGACCCATGACTTTGTCCAGCCGAATCTTCTCAAAGAGCTTCTGCCTGGCCTGCAATAAAATAAATCTTAAAAATAAAGAAAGCAAATATTAAATAATAAAGCAGTGCCCATCTGAACCTCCTGCAGCGTTCATTCCCTCATAAACAAACCAAAGAGATTATTTGTTGCACCTGCAGCAGGTAATTTAATATTTCCTCCAAAAATTCACTTGGTTTTGGTTGTGTCATGAATCTGCTGGGTTTAACGAAACTTCTGCTTCTCAGAGCAGTTCTCCCCTCTCAGCAGACTGTGGATTTATTATGTGTGTTCCATGCATGTGTGATAAATCCAGTGCTGGCTCTAGGTTAGCTGGAATAGTCATAAATATGATTCTTTGAGATCCAGTTTAGATTTACCATCGTGCCTTGTTCAGAGCTTTAATAGAAGTGGAAGGATTTTGACTTTATTTATGCAGCTGTGGAGGCCTTGGCTGACAGTTAAATGGCCACAATAAATTACTGCTGAGGAGGAAGCAGATGCCAAACCTGGGAAAAAGCTGGTTGCCCTTGCAGCAAAAAAACGCCAAAATCCTAAAAATTCTTTGGAATCAAAGAATCTTAAGAATTCCTGTGGATCAGAGGAGGGTGGATCTGTCTGGGAAGAAACTCTGGAAAGAAAGTGGAATTAGCACCCCCAGAAATGGGTTGTGCTGCAGAGGATCAGTGTGGGGCTTCCCATCTTCCCAAAATATTCCTGTCCTTGTGGCCTTGTCCCCTCTGTGCCTGGTTCCATGCTGGGTGATGCTGTAGGTCAGATGTCACCTGGGATAGCTCTGATTTTAGGGGATTTCACCTTGAAATCCATGAAAGGTCATTTTATTTTTTCAAGTTTCTCTTTCATTGGTAGTGGAGGGCAGTAGGAGGGGGAGGTGTGATATCCTTTGTTATAAAATCAGTTCTGATGGAGAGGAGGAGGCTCCAGGGAGAGCTCAGAGCCCTTGCAGAGCCTGAAGGGGCTCCAGGAGAGCTGCAGAGGGACTGGGGACAAGGATGGAGGGACAGGAGCCAGGCAATGGCTCCCAGTGCCAGAGGGCAGGGCTGGATGGGATCTTGGGAATTGGGAATTGTTCCCTGGCAGGGTGGGCAGGGGCTGGGCTGGAATTGCCAGAGCAGCTGTGGCTGCCCCTGGAGCCCTGGAATTCTGGGTCCCTGCTTGTGGGACTACAGAGAAATCTGGGAATGGTTTGGGCTGGGAGAGACCTTAAATCCCACCCAGTGCCAGCCCATCCATGGCAGGGACACCTCCCCCTGTGCCAGGTGCTCCCAGCCCCAATGTCCAGCCTGGCCTTGGGCACTGCCAGGGCTCCAGGGGCAGCCACAGCTGCTCTGGGCACCCTGGCAGAGCCCAAACCTCTCTAACCAGGCCTTGCCAGGCTACAAACCCCCTGTGGGAAATGGCACTGGGGGCACCTGCAACCAGCCAGGAAATCATTCTTTCCTTTCCTTTCTCCATTTGCTGCAATGGGTTTTGGTGCTGGTTTCCATCCTTGATTCAGGAATGTGAATGCCAGAGTGGTTTGGGTGGGAAGGGATCTTCAATGCCAGCTCATTGCAGCCCAGGGCCACCTCCCAGTGTGCCAGGTGCTCCCAGCCCCAATGTCCAGCCTGGCCTTGGGCACTGCCAGGGCTCCAGGGGCAGCCACAGCTGCTCTGGCAATTCCAGCCCAGCCCCTGCCCACCCTGCCAGGGAACAATTCCCAATTTCCAAGATCCCATCCAGCCCTGCCCTCTGGCACTGGGAGCCATTGCCTGGCTCCTGTCCCTCCATCCTTGTCCCCAGTCCCTCTGCAGCTCTCCTGGAGCCCCTTCAGGCCCTGCAAGGGCTCTGAGCTCTGCCTGGAGCCTTCTCCTCTCCAGGGGAGCACCCCCAGCTCTCCAGCCTGGCTCCAGAGGAAGAAGGAGCAGTTTCTTTGTAGTTTGTGGTAAAATCCCACTGAAGTCTGGGATCTGACCAAGTCCTGGCACAGAGGAACTGGAGGCACCCTGAGGTTTCAGGTCTTTGGTGGGGTTCAGAATTGAGATTTAGGGAGCTTGTTCCCCACAGGATCTGTGTGTTCCCAGGATGTTGTTGGGCATCCTGGGGAAGCCTGCAGTCAGCATTCCCATCAGGGGAGACATCCATGGGGGAAAGTGGAGTCACTCTGAATCCCCAGCTGATTGGGGCTTTCTCAGAAAACCTCTGACAGATTTTCTGTACTGATTGTGCTCTGAACCAAGAGATAACAGCCTGAGTGCCAGATCTCCCCTTCCCCATCAGGAACCATTTTCCACTGCAGTCCCAACTCTCAACTTTTCTCCAGGTGTTGGAACAAAAGGTGGGAATTGTGAGAATTCCAGATGTGTGGGAGGCATTGGTGCCCCATTGCTCAGCTTGTCCCTCCTGGGTTTCCTCACCTGGGAAGTGCTTTACTCATCCTGTGCAATCCTGCTCCTTCCAGGAGACAGGAATATCAGGAATATCACCTGGTGGCTTTTGGGAGTTGCTCAGCGTGGGAGTTGAGGTGCAGGAGGTGCTGGACACTCCATTGCAAGGCAGCACAAGGAGTCTCAGCTCTCCTTGTCCTTGGGGGAAAAAAAAGGAGGGAAAAGGGTCTTCCCCTTCCTTGGGAAAGGAGAATTCTGGCACCAGCTCCAGAGAAATTTGCCCAGCTCAGAGATGTGGAATCACAAAATATCCTGAGCTGGAAGTGAGCCACAAAGGTCATAATTAATAATTAATTAGGCTGTTATCAGATACAGAGTTCTCATTCAGTTTCCTGCATGGGTGCTTCCTCCAGGTGTCGATGCCTGAGGAGTTCAGCTCCCTCAGCTCTGTTTTTATGGAATATTTTAATTCCAGCCCAGCTGGCAGGAGCTGCCTCTCTGCAGCCAGCCCTGCCAAGGTTTCCTTGGAGCTCTCCCCTCCGTGGCCCAGATTCCTGCAGCTCATTTCCCTGGGATTCCCCCTGCCTCACCTGGGCCCTGCAGGTCCCTGTGTGATCAGGACCTGTTCCCTGGACTTTCTTCCACCCAGGAAAATCCGTGCAGGCTCCTCCTGCACCAGCAGAGGGATCCCAAGCCCTGCAGGAAAGGCAGGAATCAAATCCTCTGCCACCGTGCTGAGCCACATCCTGAAAATTGCAGGGAAACAGCACTGGAAGGTTTAAGTTTGTTCCTATCAAAGCTTCCCTTCGTGGGATGAAACATCACCTGTCCCCATATTCCTGTTTTGGGTCCCACAGCATCTCTGTTAACGTGGCTGCAGATATTCCAGCCATTTGTGAAAGAACAGGGCTTTAAAAACCTTTCTTGGAAATAATTTATTAGTATTTACCTGTGTTTAATAGTGATAGATTTGTGCTTTTATATCCACATTTTTTCTACCTTTTATATCTATCCCCCAGCACATTTCTTTTAACTCAGTCCTTGCCAGGGCAGCAGGAGAGGTGTGAAAAATCTGAGGATGGAATCAAAGGCAGTGGAAACAGCAAAAAAGCTGAAATTTGGGAGTGTTGGGATTGCCACTGGTCTGGTTCAGACATTTTGGACACAGGAGGAGGAACAGAAGTTGTTTCACTTTGTAAGAAAGCCACAGTCAGAGGTGTGATGTCATTGAATAGAGTCAGAATCACAGAATATCCTGGTTTAGGAGGGATCAGCTGTAGGAGTGACGGGGGGCGTCAGCACAGTTGGGATGGACAGAGACCAGAGATCTCTGCAGCCAGGTCAGGAACTTGTGGTTTATTGCAAAGGGCCTGGGTGCAGGGCCCTGCTGGGAGCTGCCAGCCACAGCTCAGAGCAGGCTGAGAGAGGAGAGGGGCAGAGAGGATGAGAGGGTAAGAGAGTAAAAGGGGTAAGAGCTAAGAGGGCGAAAGAGCGAGGTTCCCGTTACAATACAATAAATCTTCTGTGTTGAATATTCTGATTCTCACTAACCAATCTAGTCCAAGATACAAATCCTATAGCATTTCCATACAGCCTTTAAGAATCACTACATTACCATACTGTGTTACATTTTAAACCCTAAAAACTCCTCTTTGGGCCCCTTCTGCCAAGCTGGCAGGGTCTGCTCTGAGCCTTGGGCCTGTCTGCAAGCAGAGGGTATTGTTTGATCCAAAGGGGATCACCTTCAGCTGGCCATGCCATTGTTTTCCAGTTGTTCAGTAACTGAGGGATCTCAAAGCTTGCTTTCATTTCAATCTCACTTAGAGTTTCCATATTCTCAGAATCTTTTGCCAGACAATCATATTTATAAGGCTTTCCTGTTTCATCCTCCCCAACAATCATCAGAGTTCTTTGCTGGAGTCTGTAACTGTTCCCACCCTAATCCAGCAGTGCCACAGATGTTTGGACACATCCCCATCTCAATTCCTTGGTGGGCAGCTCACTCAGCTCAGTCAGGAATCACAAAATGGGATCATGGAGGTTGGAAAAGCCCTTTGGGGTCATTGGGTCCCACCTGTGACTGATCAGCCAGCCCAGCTGAGTGCCATGCCCAGGAATTCCTTGGACACCTCCAGGGATGGGGAATCCAAACCTCCTTGGGCAGTTCCAAGGCCTGACCATCATAAAACAGGATCATCAAGGTTGGAGAAGGCTACCAAGGTCTTCAGGTCCAACCTGTTACCAGTCTCCACTGGGGCACTGGGTGCCACATGTTCATTCCTTTGGCATCTCCAGGGACGGGGACTCCAAACCTCCCTGGGGAGTTGCAGTGCCTGAATACCCTTCCAGTGAGGAAATCCTGCCTAGAAATCCCACCTAGAAATTCTTCTTAGAAATCCCACCTCAAAATCCTGCTTAGCTGAATGTCATACCCCCCCATATTGGAACAGAACTCAGGGATCCAGTGTCACATCCCTGTGTCCCCATGAGACCCATCCATGTCCTTTTCCTTTATCCTCATCCCATGCGCTGTCCCCTGTCCCACAAGGCCTAGCCGTGCCTTGTTCCCTTGTCCCCATGCAGCACATCCATGCCCCGTTCCCTTATCCCATCCATGCCCTGTTCCCTTATCCTATCCATGTCCTTATCCCATCCCTGCCCCATTCCCTGATGCCATCCGTGCGTTGTTCCCTTATCCCCATCCATGCCCTGTTCCCTTGTCCCACAAAGCCCATCTATGCCTCATTCCCTTATACCATCCATGCCCTGTTCCCTTATCCCATCCTTGCTCTGTTCCCTTATCCCATCCATGCCCTGTTCCCTTATCCCTGCCCCATTCCCTGATCCCATCCGTGCCCTGTTCCCTGATCCCTTTCCCTGATCCCATCCATGCCCTGTCTCTCGCAGGGGGGCTGACGAATGGCAGCGGCCGTTACATCTCTGCGGCGCCGGGGGCAGAGGCCAAGTACCGCAGTGCGAGCAGCGCCTCCAGCCTGTTCAGCCCCAGCAGCACGCTGTTCCCGTCCTCGCGCCTGCGCTACGGCATGTCCGACGTGATGCCCTCGGGCCGCAGCCGCCTGCTCGAGGACTTCCGCAACAACCGCTACCCCAACCTGCAGCTGCGCGAGATCGCCGGCCACATCATGGAGTTCTCCCAGGACCAGCACGGATCCAGGTGGGCTGGGCAGCCTGGGCACAGCTGCTCCTTGGGGAGCATCCCTTGGGCATTGTGGCTGTGTTTCATGGTTGAGTTTCATGCTTGTGTTTCATGGTTGAGTTTCGTGGTTGTGTTTCATGGTTGTGTTTTGTTGGTTGTGTTCCGTGGTTGTGTTTCATGGTTGTGTTTCATGGTTGTGTTTCATGGTTGTGTTTTGTTGGTTGAGCTCCGTGGTTGTGTTTCATGGCTGTGTTTCATGGTTGAGTTTCATGCTTGTGTTTCATGGTTGTGTTTCATGGTTATGTTTCATGGTTGTGTTTCATGGTTGTGTTTTGTTGGTTGTGTTTTGTGGCTGTGTTTTGTTGATTCCATTTCGCAGTTGTGTTTTTTGCTTGTTGTTCTGTTGGTTCCATTTTGCCGGTTGAGTTTTCCGGTTGTCTTTTGTTGGTTCCATTTTGCGGTTGTTGTTCTGTGGTTGTGTTTTCTTGGTTGCGTTTCACAGTTGAGTTGCACAGTTGTGTTTTTTTGGTTCCGTTTTGCAGTTGTGTTTTGTTGGTTGTGTTTTGTTGGTTGTGTTTTGTGGTTGTGTTTTGTTGGTTCCATTTCACGGTTGTGTTTTGTGGTTGTGTTTTGTTGGTTGCCTTTCACAGTTGAGTTTCGCAGTTGAGTTTCACAGTTGTGTTTTGTCTCACTTCCCCAAGCTGAGGCACACCAGGGAATAAGCAGGAACAGCCAAGCCAGTGTCACACTCAGAATCCCCAGGGATTGTTCAGTCCATGGACATTGACATCTCCAGGGATGGGGACTCCAAACCTCCCTGGGCGGTTCCAATGCCTGAGCACCCTTCCAGTGAGGAAATCCTGCCTAGAAATCCCACCTTGAAATTCTTAGCAATCCCACCTCAAAATCCTGTCCAGTTCCTGGCCCTGCCCAGACACCCCAGTGATCCCAGCCTGTGCATGCCTGGGGGTGTTGTCCATGGTTGAGGACAGGTGCTGGTAGCAGGAATTTCTCCTCAAATTTAGCCTGGAGAAAAGGAGACTCAGGGGTGCCCTCATCACTCTGCAACTCCTGAAAGGTGCCTGTGCTCAGCTGGGGCTGGGCTCCTTCTCCAGGCACTGACAGAACCAGAGCACACAGCCTCAAGCTGCACCAAGGGAAATACAGGTTTGATATCAGGAAAAGGATTTTTACAGAAAGGGTGATAAAGTTCTGGAATGTTCTGCCCTGGGAGGCGGTGGAGTCACCATCCCTGGGTGTGTTTAACAAAGCCTGGATGTTGCACTGGGTTTAATTGAGGTGTTGGGGCTGGGTTGGACTCGATGATCTTGAAGGTCTCTTCCAACCCAGTCATTCTGTGAAAAGGAGCTTCCTTGCTTTGTGGTTTGCTCACTCACCCTGCTGGCACAGCTAAATCCATTTCAAAAGCCAGCTGGACACGAGGCCATCCTCCATTACTCCATTGAGATCTGCTTTGCTTGGAATGAGGATTCCAGTGTGTGGCCATGGCCCTTATGGCTGTGACCACCCCAAGTTTTCAGGCTGAATAAAATATTTATGTTTGCAAGAGCTTTGCAAGTTGTAGATGACTAAAATGTCTTAAATTTGAATATTTAACTTGTGATAGGAAGCTTAGGTTAATGAAAGTGCTTAATCTTCACAGTGTAATGGGATTTTTCATGGTCCTTTCTGGAACACACGGGTGAGGCTTTGGGAAGGGGTTGAATGAACAGATGTGCCCGTGGCATCACTCCAAGGCCTGCTTTTCAGATTTATTCAGCTGAAACTGGAGCGTGCCACCCCAGCAGAGCGTCAGCTGGTGTTCAACGAGATCCTGCAGGCAGCCTATCAGCTCATGGTGGATGTGTTTGGGAATTACGTCATTCAGAAGTTCTTCGAGGTGAGTCTGCCCTCCCCTGCAGCTCTTCCTGGGGCTCCTGCTGTGTTGAGGTGTTGGATGAGCCTGCAAAACCCTGCCTTGAGGCTAAACCCCTTCAGCACTGAGACCATCTCCTCCCCACAAGCTACTGGGCTCTTCACTGCTGGGGTGACTGAGGGGTAGGACTCAGATTCATCTGAAAAGTGACATTTGGAGAAGCACAATGTGTCACAATAAGGAGCAGCATTCAGGAGATGTAAATTTCCAGTGGAAGGTGGATGTGGATTGGAATGAACTGAGCCTTAAAGTCCCTTCCAGACCAAACCCCCCTGGCATTCTGTGAGGTGCAGATCCAGCACAGCTTGTCCAGGGTGCTGCACTGAGCTGTCACTGCTCCTGGGCTTGGGAACAAGGCAGAAACTTCTCCAGTAACAGCAGCTGCTGGAAGGGTGTTGTGTCCCTCCACCCCTCTCTCTGGACACTGGTCTGGTCCTTCCCCAGGTGTTCTGGTGCTTCTGCCCAGTAATTGAGAATGACAATCTCAGAACCTCCTGAGCTGGGACCCACAAGGCTCAAATCCAGCTCCTGGCCCCACCCACACACCCCAGCATTCCCACCCTGTGCCTGCCTGAGATGTTGTCCCAGCACTTCTGGAGCTCTGGCAGCCCTGGGGCTGTGACCTGCCAGGGCTTGGTTGGTGACCCTGGTGGCCCCAGCCCCTTTGGGGTGTGCAGGCAGGCACAGAACACATCTGCCTGTGCCAGTTCACCCCTTTCCCATGGTGACCTGTCCAGGGCTGGTTGGTGACCCTGGTGGCCCCAGCCCCTTTGGGGTGTGCAGGCAGGCACAGAACCCATCTGGCTGTGCCAGTTCACCCCTTTCCCATGGGGCTGATCTTTGATTTTCTCAGTGGGCAGTTCCTGCTGCCAGGGTGGGAGGGCAGTGCCAGTGGCCAGGGCAGGGGTTTGTCCTTGCAGTGACACTGTTTCTCCTGTCCCAGTTTGGCAGCCTGGAGCAGAAGCTGGCGCTGGCAGAGCGCATCCGTGGGCACGTGCTGTCCCTGGCCCTGCAGATGTATGGCTGCAGGGTGATCCAGAAGGCCCTGGAGTTCATCCCCCCAGACCAGCAGGTAATTGTAAGTTTCAATTTTAACTTTTCTTCTTGATGTTTGATGTTCTGAGCTGTCCCTCTTGTGCCTGGTGTTTCCTTGGTTTGGTTCCTGGCATGTTTGTGGTGTTTCTTGTGCATGACGAGTCTGTGCCACTGTCATTGGTTGTCATTGTCACCTCCTTGTTCCCCTTCCCTGGCCATGGGGCTGCTTCTCTGTTAATTCCCTGGAAGCAGATCATGTGTGTAGGAAAAACTGAAAATGAGGGTGAATTAAAAGAGATTTTTAAATCCCATGAAGGAAGAGTTTTGCCTTTAATATTCACTGAGTTATTGCTATGTGGGTCAGCATCCGGCACTCCTGCAGGGAGATGGATGAGGAGCTCCCCATCCTGGCTTTGGAGAGATGTGGCTGATAGCCCCACTCAGAGCTCATTAATAAAGCACTTCCTCAAGGGCTTTAGGAACAATGAATTGAGATGAAAAATACGCTGGGCAGAAAGGGTTGGGAATGGTTGTAACAGGAATCCCAATGTAGGTTATGAAATTAAAAATATGAAAGAGGGTTAAGGAGTGGTCCTTCCATTTAGGCTGAGCCTGAGCCAAGTGTGTCAGCAGGGCTGTGCCCAGGCTCCAGCACTGCTGCTCCAAGGATTTACTGTCTCCTCCAGAGTGACATTTTTCAGTACTCAGTGCTCCCAAAATTCCTGGGTTTGGTTCAGTTACAAAACTGAATTCACCCAGATCTTGTCAAAGCATTAAAATGCCTCAAAGTGTCATTTCTGTTTGTGAGTGAAGCTTCCACCCTGCAGGTGGGGTACGTCAGTCATGTCTAAACTTCATTAATTCCTTAATTATCACTTGTGTAAAATCCCAGCAAGTTCTGAGTGCAGAGCTGACCCTGTTTTAGCAACAGGTGACCCTGATAACCCAAAGAGTTTGCACAGGAAAGCTGTGGCTCAGTCAGGATTTCTTTAATTTGGATGCTTGGAGGAGGATGCTCATCAGGAAGGAGGGCTTCATCTTCCTAGAACCCCAGGATGGGTTGGGTTGGAATGGAGCTCCAAGCTCCTGTTGCAGGGCCCCTCCCAGCAGGCCAGGCTGCTAACAGGGTGTCAGAGCAGGATTTTCCCTGCTGGTTTCTGTGTCCAGCCAAGCCTCACCTGCTGGCCATGGGAGCACCCCTCACTCCTGTGCCATTCCTGCCCAGGCCAGCAGTGCCAGCTGTGCCCTCTGAGCTGGGGATGCTGGTGGTGCTTTCTGTTTGTGCTGTGTCCCCTGTAGAACGAGATGGTTCGGGAGCTGGACGGGCACGTGCTCAAGTGCGTCAAGGACCAGAATGGGAACCACGTGGTGCAGAAGTGCATCGAGTGTGTGCAGCCCCAGTCCCTGCAGTTCATCATTGATGCCTTCAAGGGACAGGTGAGGCCCTGCTCAGCTCCTGCTGCCAGCTTGGAGCAGCCTCAGCGTGGCTGGGACTTCAGCTCCTGGGAATTCTCAGGTTTAGCAGCTGTTGCTTGCAGGGTTGATTCAGCCATGTGAGAGTCCAGAAACTCCTTGGTCACATCTGTGTTATCATTTCTGGGCAGAGCTGTCAGAGTAAAACCTCCTTGCACAAGTCTGTTCTCTTGGAATATTGAATATTTTTGAGTGATGAGGGAATACAAGGCTCTCCCTAATCTGTCTTCCAGTGAAGGTGGTGAGCAGAGTTTTGTGCTGCTGAGGTACCTTAATCATGTCTAAACTTCATTAATGCCCTAATTATCACCTCACTTATGTAAAATCCCAGCAAGTTCTGAGCCCAGAGCTGATCCCCTTTTAGTGACAGGTGACCTTGATAACCCAAAGAATTGGTGAACTTTGTGTATTTCAGATTCATTTCTCTTTGAAGGGGGCAGAGAGGAACACAAGGGATGCACAGGATGGCAAAGCTTCATTATGATCCCTGTCTGTGCAGGTGGCTTAGAGGAATGCTGAGTGCTGATTCCCAGGGGCCTCAGAGCAGGGAAAATGCAGGAGTTTCACTAAAAATGGACAATTGTCATTGACTCTCACTTTTTAATTGGTGTCCTCTCCTGAACTGATCGTTGGGTATCAGTGGTGGCTGGCTTTACTCTCTCTGCCTTAGGTCCCAGTACAAAAGTGCTGCTTTTGGGGTGTTCCCAGCCTCAATTTAATTGGCTTTGCAGGAGCACTTTGAAATTTTGAGGACTTGCCCCAGGGATGTGAGGACAGCCAGGGACTATTACAGCAGGAACCAGGAGCTGGGTGTTCGGGGAAAGTCAGGATTTGGTTGGTTGGGTCAGAACAAGCAGGATTCTGCCTGGAAACTTGCTCCTGATCAGAGTTTAGGCTTGGATTTTCCACTGGGAGCTTGGGAAGGCAGAAACATCTCTGTGAGCTCAGGTGATGGCGCTGACATTTCCTTGACCAGTTGTCTCAGTTTTATCTGAACCTTTACACGGCAGATTAAACTTAGCACCTCCAGGTGATTTTCCTGCAGTTAATTGCACTCCAAGCCCTGTTTTCCTGCAGGGTTTACTCACCAGTTATTAAAAATGTGTGACTGTTGATTTAAACTTCAGTGCTTGGATTTGCTGTTGTTGTTAAATCAAAGCAACCAAATGGGACTTTGTGCTTCAGACAGAAAATGGAGCAGCAATAACAGAATGTGTCATGTTCTCACCCACAGATCTGCTAATCCATTAGAAATGAGAAAGATTCTTTGTTGTCACTTCTCCTAAGCACTGTTAAGGCTTTTAAACAAATCCAAACAGTTGAAGAAAATCCTTTGCTGGGCATTTTAAACTTTTCTGGCTCATAGCATTTCTTAAATAGCTTAAAATTTGTGCTGGCAAACAATGTGCTGGAATTATTTGGAAAGAATAACCGAGCTTCCAGCAATGCTTGGTTGTTCCAGGGCTTTTTTATGAATCAAGAGGTTTTACTATTTGTTTTTTATAGCTGGGGAAGCTGAGGCTTCCCCAGGTGGGGATGGGATGTGCC